>CM030009.1:10002919-10520419 GCA_017639485.1 Pluvialis apricaria | reverse complement strand
AAGTCTGTTTTTGTATCTTCCCCTACCGTGCTTCAGTGACTGTGTATTGCTCCCTGTTTTAAAGGCAGCTCAACCGACATACGGCGAATCGCCCCTCACTGTACTGTCTATGCAGGGCTGGAGCATAATTTTAGGACCTCCTGGTTGCAATGAAGTAACTACATCCGGAGATTTTAGGGAAAGTCAGCCCATGGCAATACTCTGACACCCTCGAGAACCATAAATCCTGCTGGACCTGGACCTGGCTGCCTCCTTCCCTCTCCCCTCTGTGCCGTGCTGTGCTATGCCAAGGGCTGGTGGGGAGGGTGGTGGCCCAGCCGCAGAGGCTGGCGGGGCATCGGGAGGGCCTTGCGGGGTACAAAGCCCCAGCTGCAGCGTCCCACAGAGCCGATCAGCACCGCTGCTGAGAGGTCGGCGGCAGGAGAAGGCAGCTGCTGAGCTGGAGCCGCCTCAGCCTGTTTTCTATGCCCTACTGCCATCTCCCCTTTGCAGTCAGGCAGACGGGGCAGGCAGAAAGCTGGCTGCCTGAATCTGCCCCACTGTTTCCCACTGGGGCAAGAGCCTGGTGCCTCTCCTTCCAGATGCTAGGGAGGACCCACAGACGCCTTCCTTCCCAATGTTGTGAATAGCCTTGGAGTCTATCCCTGCTGAACCACGCAAACACTAACGGCCTTCTAGGCACGTGAGCAATAACCTACAATGTAACAAAATGCAAAAAATGGTTCACAGCCACAATGGGAGCTAGCCCCCAAAACACCCCCCATCCTCCCCACCAGTGCTTCCCACAACACAGCACATTGAAGAAATAGGTTACTAAATGAGAAAGGAGACATTACTACCCAACAAATGATGCTGTATTTACCTACTTTTCTTTCATACCGGAAATACGAAGCATATCTGCTTTAAATAAGGCACGGGTGGGCAAGTGTCTATTCAGGAGATGTTTCTGACCTTCCCATTAACAGTGAGTTCAGTTTCCTAACAGTGACCATGAGACATGTCTTTTTGGGACGCATCAATGCATTTCCCTTGGTCTGCAAGGGGCTGCTTTAGAAGCTGCTGCACCACCTCAGAACGGTGTGGGAACGCCCCAACAGGCAGCTATAGTGCCCCTTGTAGAACAGCCCAAAAACATAAGGGAACCACAAATGCGTTATGAATCTGGTCCATTCTCTTCACTGACCTTCAAAACTCTATGGTCAGTGTTGCACCTTCGATTTGCAACCTTGGGGGAGGACTCAAATGACACAGGAGCTGCTAGGAGATGGTGGGACCGCCCCTGTAAATGAAAGAACTGGTCGTTCACAAGATTAGCCCTGATTTGAAGCAGCAAGACTAGGACTTGACTAGCCTCACATGCCATTGGTGTCATTTCTGTCTCTTGGAGACACAAAGGTGCCCGGAACAGCACACAGCCAGCCACCGCTGCTCTGGAAAGCTTAAGGGAGTTTTATTTTTGAAAACCAATGTCTGATTACTCCACAGCAAAGACGATTCTTTGGAAGCAAGAGGGATAGAGAAAGAGCCCAATTTATATTAAAAAATATTGATGAAATCCAGTGTTATGACCTGTTATGACTGATTTAAGACTTCTATTTTCTTTAACACTTTTCAATTATTTCCCCCTCACACACACACTATTCATCAGCTTAGAAAAACCTCTCGGGCCAGCATGCAGATTTTCAGCCTCAATCGCTACAGTACACGAGTTCTAGATCTGAGAGGCCAAAAAACATCTATTTGACTAAAGAGCTATAAGGCAGCCATAAAAATTATGGATCACAGAAATAAGCAATTAGTGTTATCTTCAATTGCTTTATTGGCAGTATTCACTCGTTAGAATAGAGGCAGCAGTAAAACAGATTGCAACATACTGTATAACAGCATATGGGATTTTACATTATAATGCTATTCTCTGCCAAGAAGTCATATTTTCATTTGAATGCATGGAACAGATTATCACAGGGTTTCCAGCATTAGAAGTGGATGACCCTCTCTCTCTGCCTCTCCTCCTCCCTTCCCCCCAGCCTCTTGGCTATTAGGCAGTTTTTTAGGTTACGACTACATCAAAATAAGCATAGCAACAGAGCGGTAATAAGGGAGCTTTGACTACCGAATATTGACTTGTGCTCTGAGACCCCTGGCTCACGCAGACTGGGCATGTCACAGAGCCATGGAGATAATAAACTCAGCCGTGAAGGCAGTGGGTAGACGAGGAGTTGAGGGTTTGCCAGTCTTTTCACCCAGCTGGCTTCAGCTCTAGAGGAAGCTGCTTGCCCGCCCATCTAATCACAGCTGAAGTGCCACAAAGGCAGCCACTAGCAAGAGGGCTGGAAATAAAACAATAGGAATAATAAGAGGGGGAAAACCAGATTCTTTATACTGTATTTAACATTAGGGATATTTTCTGCAATTGTTTGTCTGTGTCCGTAGCTTGTCTTTACAGAGCAATGCCAGCATTTTGGCACAGAGAATCAATTCCCCTCAGGACCGACACACAAGGCCTGTGGTTCACCTGCACATCGGCAACCAATATGCAAATATTAATATCTGGCACGTTATGGAAATTAAAGTGAACACTCTATATCATCGTACAACTGTTCTGTTCAAATAAAAACATACCTTCCTTTTACCAGCATGATACAGAAAGTGAAGGACGCTGAAAGCATCGTTATACAGGAGTTGTACTCAAACCTGATTCAAGAAATACTTGTCTCCAAATGTACTTCTTTTGAAATGTCTATATATTGTTGAGGGGAGGGAAGAGGCAGGGAGAGAGGGGTTAAATGCTTAAACAAAATGCTCTGAGGGGAAAAAGCACTTGCCACTCTAGGAACACAGGAACTAGAAAAGCTAGAAGCGTAGGTAGTAATTTACCAGAACAAAGAAATTGGATAGAATTAGGTTTCATGTGTTACTATTTATTCAGCTCTAATGAAAGCCAAATAATTTGATAAAGCTTCAATTCCCATCTGTATCTCTGAATTTCTGCACATATCCAAGACACAGTTTCTATGGAATGCATTTCACATTTCAGAATTTTCATTTCGGTTTTGGAATTCAGAAGTTTAGCTTCATTATCAGAACAGAACTATTAAATGATGATAAACAAATTAATATGTTGAACTACATACAAGTCTTCAATATGCATACACCGTTTTTGAGTATAGCTTTGTTAAAGGGCAAGAGCACAACTATGATGTCTTATATTATCCTTAAAAATATAAGAAAAAGTCCCTTTCTCAGCAGTGTTTAAAATGTCTGTCATCCTCTCAATTTCTGTGTTGGAGATACCAGTCAGAATCTTAACATTATTTGCCATAAACATCAGCTTGAAATCTTTACCTCAGAAAGAGCTACAGAAATATTAGCAATTAAAAAGTGGGCTTTTAAGTGTTATGAAGTTTTCTGGATAACTTGCTGGGAAAATCAGTGTGTGTCATGCATGTGTGAGGTGAAAAATTCAGGGAAGATGAGAGGGATTTCTAAACTGTTGAGAGAGGACACCTATTGCACAGCATGTCACAGGTGGGACAACACTCTGGTAAGAAACATCTAGTGAACAGGTATATATTGCTACAGTGATCCCTCCCATCAGTAACATTTCATGGATGTGCCACATGCATTCAGTTAGTTAAATCTCCTAGCCGTCACCGTCCCTGACAATAAACCTAGGGGAATTTGTTGTTATCCTCAGTGGTAGCAGCTCCCAGCACTTGTCAAAAAAGCTGGCTGCGCCATTCAGGTGCTAAAATGTGAGCACTTCCACAAATCTGGCCTCATACAAGGATGCACTTTTATAACACTGAGAAGATTTGCTAGTTTCCCCTCCCTTCTTTGAAGAGCTAAGGGCTTCCTGCAAGAAGCTGTCCAATATCGGTGCTCACTGACCCCAGCAAGATCTGGTGGCACTACACGTTACACAGGATTGAGCCGTTTGGGGAACTGAGAAAAAGGCAGATCAAATAATCTAGTGGCTGCTCATCACTATGCTAAATTAGTGAAGGTAGCACGAGCAACAAACCAGGATGCCTTGGAATGCCGAGCGTGTTCGCTTATAAAATCCACATAAAGCATCTGCTTTTTGTATGACTAAACTCTGTATAATAGCAACCTTTTCCCCCCCTTTCTCTGTATTTAGCAGCTGTTGCAGCCCAGCTCTTGAAAAAGAGGAGTACACATCACAAAGCAGTGTTGGAATCAAGCTGAGCTTTCTTGTCTGTGTTAGGTTCCAGGCTCAAGGGACTGCATGTTTTGAAAATGTCACTGTGCTATTTTTTCACTGAAGGTGGGCTTACCAAGTCAGGTGACAAAAGCTACAAAAGGCAGAAGAAAAAGAAAAGATTCTTCTATCCTACTTTTCGTGTCCTAACCCCTAGTGCTATTTAATTAAGCATTCTTGGAGATAATGCAAAGATGACTACAGTTCTCTAAAAGAATAACACGTTGCAACACAACTGTCAGGTCCCTGACATCCTTTTATGCAAAGGAAAGATGAAGGGCAGCTCCCACAAAATAGCAAGTGGTCACTGTTTTCTGAAAGGAAGCACATGTTCGTGTCTAATCTTGTAACCAATAATCTGATACAAAATGTCCCACCCATCCTCGACCAAATCTTTGGCGGGATATAGCAGTTACAATGCAAGGACAAGTTTGGACAAAAATGTATTAATGTATTTTGTACAGTATCCAGTAACTGAAATGTTATTTTAGGACCGCACAGTAGCTTGCTCCAGGGACGGGGACTGATCTCACATTAATGCGCACATGTACTCAGATTGATAAATGTACTCATGTACACATGTACTCATTACATGATAAAGGCTCATTTTTTCCCATCCTTCTTTTGCCTCCCATCTGCTCCTTTACACAAAAGTCTAAGGTTCTCAGCTAACCAGAGGCTGCAGCGCTAAGGGTAGGGGAAGGGGGGGTGTCTTCTTTCCAGTGGGAGGGGGGAAGGAGAGAGAAAGTTGTTTTGTTTTGGCTCAGTTCTGTAATGAATTTGTGAGTTGCAGAAATTGATCTGTCATAGTGCAACAGATTGTAGCTTGATCTGCCAACAAATTGCAAGCAACAGTAGGTAATGACTAATTGCAAGTGTCAGGGTTTTTTGTTTGGTTTGGTTTTTCTTTTTTCTTTTTTTTTTTTTTAAGGAAAGGTAATCTTTTCTGAAGGAATATAGGGACTGCAATAAAATGAAAAAGGTAACAATAAAGAAACTTGCCTTTTTTGTATAAATGTTACTGACAAATAACAGCATCTGTACTCAGGTTCCAGTTTATACTTTATGGGCCACTTTTAACGGGCTCAGCCCCTTCCTTGGTTCAGGACCTTTTTAGGATTTAGGATTGCCCACTCCTACCAGTTAGAGCTCCCTTAAACTTTGAGCTAGCTGATATCAGTATGCAGAGACCCCCGGACTGCCATGAAGCATGTCGATACATACCCACTGACAAACTAGCACAGTCCACACAAGGAACCTTACCCGGTTTTTAATCAAGGTGGATTTCCAGTTAAATCTGCCAGGAACCACAGGCCATGAACCAAGAGACATTTGGGTTCTTCTCTGAATACAGCTAGGGTCTACGCTCCAATTTAGGGTAACAAAAAAGCAGTCGTCTTCTGATACCAGTTCCCTCTCTGAGGACCGCTGTAGGTTGTGCTGTCTCCTTTGCTCCACTGGAATAGATAAAGAGGAAGGGAAGCAGTCTTTTCTCTTATTTCTGATTTTTTTTTTTCTTTCCATTTAAGTCACGAACTCAGAGTTATTCTCAACAAACAGTGGATTTTAGGAAGTTCACCCACAACCTAGTCTAGAGGAAGACCAGGAACATCTATGAGTATCGGACCAAAACAGAAAAAAAATAGAAACAGGCAGGCAAATAATACCAGGGAAAAATCATCAAAACCAAAGCTTTCCTAGCACACAGGGGAAAAAAAGAAACCCCCCAAAACCAACGAAACGAAAACCAGATCTGAAATAAAAGTTATAGAAGTGGAAAAGAGCACTGCATTTTATTCATTGTCATCTTTTCCTATATCACTGGAAGTTTAGACTCCTCTGCAGCTCACTGGTCTTGTAGCCTATGGCAGGGTCACTGAAGACCCTTAGAGTTACAGTGTGTGCAGACAGGAGGAGACAGAAGCAGAGACATCCCCAGAAAGGGCACTCGGATGAGCAGTATGGTGTCACCTAAATGCCACACTTGTGTTCTTGAAAGGCAGCACATTTCAGAGGGGAAAACATACATCCACATCTTGATAGCTACAAGCTTGCTTAAACTGCTTAAATTTATTGTAAAACTGTCTCAGCTTTTCAACTTCTGTGCTGCAGACAACTTAAAATCCAGATTTTCAGCACAAATCTCCAGCTTCACATCGTCACCTATATCTTTTACATTTAAACACTACATGACAGCAGAGCCATTTGACAACAGTAATATAGTGCAGCTAACACATACATAGCATGGTGTTGACAGGGGTATTGTGATGAGTGAACATTGGTCTAGACAAGAGCCAAACACCAGTACTGTGAACAATGGAGCATCCTTTGCAAGCCACAGGCAAGAAGGAGACAGCTTTCAGGAAAAGGAAAAATTTCACTTTGGGGTGGATTGTGTAGGTCATGTAGGGTGAAATATGTACAGCACAGACCTGCTGTATAATCGCAGGATAGGGCTAGCAAGGGTAATGGGTGATACCTAAACGCTGCTAGCCCTCAGCACAATAAAGAATTTCGTCCACTGTGAATATTCAGAAATACAAGCATAAAATTCAGTATTTGCAAGTATTTGTGCTAACGTGATTTGACCTCTCATTGTTCAGGTAAAGCAAACATGACAAGGTCACTGCATATTTCAGTTGCAGTTTTTCTTTTTATTTTAATATGGGAAATACTTGTCAGTATTTTTTCCATACTTTGCTCAGACCTCTTCAGCACAAATTCACTTAGTAGGAAAGTGCTTATGTTCCGTTTAAACAGAAGCTAAGCCTGTGTACTCAAATATCCTTAAAGGAAATTGTATTTTACAAATCAGAGATACATTGCTAACAACAAAGACATTCTGCCTCTCCTCTGGGGAAAAAAAAAAAAAGTCAGAAAGCTTACCCGTAACTGTTGACTACCCAAATAAGAGGTTAAGAAATATTTTCAGTCTGTTCACAGTTTTCTATTATTTTAATTCATCTAAGAAGGAATGTAACAGAAAAGCAAGCACTGAGTTCAACTTAAAATCTTATTATTTAAAAAACTTATTTGCAGCAAGGCAGCCTGGTACTTTTTGCATTATCTACAAATGAAAAGTAAGTGGAGAGCAGGCACTCCAATGACTAAACATGAAGTTAAGGTGCAATAGAGTGTGTCTATCTTCCAGAGTGCCCTAGATATCCTAACTAATGTTTTACTGTTACTTATCTATATTATTTTTATTTATTCAGCATTGTAATTGTTCCTAACTTACATCAAGTGCAATCGCCAGACAGACAGGAAAAGATACCTAATAAAGTGCATTAATAAAGTGAGGATCATTTAATGATCATGCTCGCCTTATAATGATCAGGCTGTTAAAAGCTCATGTAGTACATTGATTCTTATTCTACAGTCACCAGGAGACTAGAAGCAACTAAGAAAGGGAAAATACTAGAAGCAGTTTTGGCTAACTACCCTAGCCCAGTTACCAAACTCTGACAAGACCAAAGAGAGAAAACAAAGAGCAGAAACTGCAAGTAAAACCCAGACCCTAAAAGAGAAGTGGCACTTCTTTGCACACAGAATACCTAGCTGATAAATTGCCAGTGGGCAATAACATCAGAATTATCATTGCATAATTCTTGTAATACAGCATCCTGTCTCTGATAGCAAGCAATACTGAATGCAACAAGGAAAGGCATGTTCCCTCTCCTGCCCCATTCTCTACCTAAATTGTGCAATACAGTACCGGGGGAAAAATGTATTCCTTCACCCCAGCTGGTAAATACCTTATGTCTGCATGAGGAGTAATGACAGCTCTTATTTACAGCCCAGTTGGAAGGACTATAAGCTCTAATTCGAGTATTAAAAGTAAATTTGTGTTGGGCTTTATTAATGTAAATCATTTGGGCTTCATTTCATCCCGCAGCTCTGAGTTCCGCAAGTTAAATGCATACACCATGTGCTGTACTTTTTCACTCACTCTGATGAATCACTCTTTAGCAAGTTGTTGTTCTATTTTGAGTTCTCTCTTTTTCTATTGTTACAGACAAACGTAATGAGAAGCAGCAGACTGGCCTGATCTATGCCCTTCATTATTTTATATGCCTCTGCCACATTTCCTCCTGCTCTTCTTCTTTCCAAACTAAATAATAATCCTGCCCTTTTTAATGTAGCCTTATAGGAAAGGTTCTCAGATGGCTCTACTCATTTTCTTTGCCCTTCTCTGGACCATTTCTATTTCTGTTATGTCTTTGAGATAAGGTGACCAAAAGTGAACATGATTTTCAAGGTAAGGACATGCCATTGATTTATATGGCGGAATTAAAATATTTTCTTCTGTATGATTTATCCACTGTGACCACCCTCACATTGTATTCTATTCCTTTCTGACTGACAACTAGCACCATCCTACAGAGCAGCCATCTTAACTGAGCTGACTTCATTGACTCTTACGTTAGTGCTAATTCAAAACATAAACATGCCTAAGAACGTGAATTTCATTGTATACCATTTCATTATACTTGCCAAGTACACAGTCTGATTAGCCCTGGAATTCCTCAAAATGTTACGAAACACCAATTAGCCAAAACTATTTAGTACGGTCAGCATATCACATCAGCTCCTGCAGAAAGCAGAAAGTACTGGGGGCTGCAGGGGAGGAGAGGAAGGCAAAGGATGCAAAGAAGGCCAATTTATTTCTATGTTTGATTTCCTCTTTTTTAACGGGTGGTTAAACTTGAACCAGGATCTACCCCGAAGATATTAAGATTCCTTATGAGATCTTTATGCAGCACCCTGTAAAAAAACCTTGAAAAGCTAAATATACACTAATACTCTTTTCCTCCCCACTTTGCTAGCCCTTTAAAATAAATCTCACAGTCACACTAACTGTTAGCATAAATTAGAGTTCCTTCTGATCCTGGAAATACTATTATGCTCTACATCACTGAAACTTTGCTTATTTACACCTGTGACACACATACACGTGCCAGGTGTCCCAATTCTTTTCTGACTGCAGTTAGGCTGAACTCATCTAAGCATTTAAGCCTAATGCTTAGCTTTAAGTCAATGTAACATGAGAACTTAAGAACATGTAACTTAAGAATTTCTCCTAGGCTTAAGGCTATGATTCAGGGAAACACCTAAGTGTGCGCATTTACTTAATCAAGCACATGTGGTAAGCATGACTTCATGTGCTTAACCACTTTACAGGGGTAAATGAAGAATGTCTCCAATGAAGACAATGGATTTACAGTGGGATACAAAAAGGGGAGGGTTAAAATTCTATTTTTAATAAAAATTTTCAAATCAGTTCATAAGCATTAGCATATACATCAGCAATTCTTCACATTCAGATCATCAAAAATATCAAGACATCACTGTCTTGTTTTTTGTGCTTTTTGTTCCTTGTTGTTCCTCACAAGTAGCAGCTGCAGGAGGAACCAGGATAGAGGTTAACTTTTCTGTATTTTTTTTTCTTCTTTTAAAAATCTGTTGATAAATGCATCACTGAAAGACACTGAATCAGAGCCCAGAAACTGTGAAATTTAAGGATATGTGAAGCATGCACAGAAAGAACATATGCTTCCCCAATGTCCTCAAATCTGCTTCAGTCCTAATCTTGGAAGGACCATCTCTAAGGGTGAGAGACTAAATGAAACCTCAATCCCTCTGTCAAACACAGGAGCACAAGTGCCCATAGAAGCAGGGGTTTTTCTGCTACAAAAATTGGGAACTGAACCAAGAAAACCAACACATTCCACAAAGGCCACTGGAAAGCCATTAGTCTTTTGCTCACTGTATTACAACTAGGGATAGGCAAATTCACATGACTAAAAGAAAGAAAACCATCCAAAACCTTATAAGATATAAACCAGACCTTTCCAAAGTTTTGAAAGTGGTCATATACTTTTCTTATAATTTTTTCTTTTTTTGTGTATTCTTGAGCTTCCTGGCTTTGGATAAAAGTACCTGAAATGTCAAGATACCAACTGCTTTTGCAGTATTTTCAATCTGTTTTATAAATTCAAGCGGCTTGGATATTTAAAGTGCAGTTAAGTTTGCCCAATGCATAAAACCAGCGACTGACTTTAAAAAAAATGAACAGTTAAAAAAAGTTGTAATTTCTGCCCTTACACTGCACCAGAGTCAGCGGGACAGCCATATAAAAAGCTAAATTAATACATAATGAACAACAGACATAGTGAAAAATTTAGGATCTTCAACAGTACCCAGTAAACTAAACTTTAACGTAAAATGGAAATAAGCATTTAACTTAGGGGCACTATGGTAATACCAGTGATAATAGATTGTTTTCATGTTTTCTTTTGAATTTAATGTTAACCAGAGTACTGAAAATGTAAGTATTACATTATTTCCTTGACCTGTCAAGAAGAATGAAGAGGAAGAAATGTGGATTCTTAATTGTGGCACGGAAAGAAGAAAAAAACCCACCAGTGCTCCAAAAAGTGAAAGGATCATTTGAATGAAACAGGTATCCACTTCAGGCTTTACTAGAGTACAGAGATCCTGACCAAGAGTGGCTGTTTCAATCCAGGTGTCTTTATTAAGCAAAGATTGACATATATGCCCAACATGAAGGAGCTTTGTGATTGGTAACAAATGTCTGCCAAGGCTATGATGACAACAAAGCAGCAGACATATGTAGCTTTCGGTAAATGTGATTTGAACATAGGTCTTTAGAGATGAATGGCTAGCAAGCTGACTTGCTTGCCAGCTTCACCTCACTGTCACCTAACTTACAACAATGCCTTAGAGGAAAACATATTATGTAGCACAATGTCTATTGCTAAAGTAAAAAGAATTATATGTACTAAAACTTCCATACACTGTATAGTCCCTGTCTTATTCACAGACACCAAACTAGTCTGACAGGCACTATGGACTGAACTGCTTCTGTTGATTTTATTTAGGCAAAATCTTTTGAAATAGCCAGCTCAAAATGATTACTACAGGGTTATCAGTGTGTACAGTAATTATATGCAAAAGATGAGGTTCTTACTTTCCATTTTGGTGGCCAAGACCTTACGTCAAAAGTCATACAATACAGATAGACATGCTAAACTTTGGGAATTCAGACATCAAGGAAGATAATGTCTGGAAGAAATCATTTATACTACTTTTTTTTTTTCAACTCGCACAGCCTTGGTTTACACTAAAGAGGAGACAGATGAACAGAATTGTCCCGACACAAGTCCTAGTGAAGTGTGCAACTAGTACCAGGCTCAAGGAAGCTAAACAATAACAGACTGAGTCTATATTGTCTACCCTGATGGTGTGTCATCCCAACAAATCACTCCTGATGCTCTTCTCAGTGCACTGATGCCAAGTAATAAACCAGGTATAAATGCCAGCAAGGAAATACAGAGCTCTAACAAGTCCCCTAGCCTGAACAGCCAAGGGAGTTGGCCTCCATACCTTGGGGAAGTGGGCATTGACCCCACAGCTGAGAGACACGCAACAGATCTCTCCAGTGTATTTCGTGTTTAGTATATGCTTAAATGCCTGTTGAATGGGAGGCTACCTGTAAGATGGCTCAAAAATTATTTAAAAGAATTGCTTCAAAATTAGTATTAGAAAAAAAAAAAAAAGGGAAAACAACCACAAAAATCCAGCAGTAATTATCACAGCCTAAACCAATTAGCCATGTTGTTTCTTTGTGTAGCTGGTGATGGCTCTCCATCCAAAGAACGATCTGTCCCCGTCACTCTCCTTCAAATGTTACCTTGCAATGTGTCCAGCCCCCAAGCTCATCGGAACCACTGTGACCTGACATCCTGCAGGTAAAGACTTGATTTTCTGCTGATTTATTAAAAAAATCTTATATTTTACTGCTCACATGTACTCTCTAGAGCGTGGTCACGTGACCAGTATAATGACAATCTGTCTCTCTGCTAACATTTCTCTACTTTGGTTATTTGTTTGATAAAGTGAGGAGCTTCCCTTTTGTTGCCCTTCATCAGAGCTTAATGTCTTTACTTTGGGATCAATATACTTTATGAATAATTTTATTTCCTTCTATTTTTATGGTCTTTTTCCTCATTATCATACTGAGTTTATTAGCTGGTGCTGTCAGTATCTTTACCCTGTCATATGTTCCTGAGGTACAGTAAATATCACTTGTGTTGTAATTAATATGCACACCCTCTGCAGTAATTAAAGCACAGACCCCTTCAACCAGCTGAGCTTCCTACACTAATTCCACCTTATCTTCATAATGAACTTATTGTAATCTGAAACTACCACTGAATATTGTTCAGTAAGGATAGAAGAATGAAATCTAACGAGATGCAATAATATTTGTGAACATGTTAATACGAAAAAATGAATTTAATTAGCCTTAAATCTAATTAAATTTTCTGTACAATCAAAATCCCCCCATTTATCCCACAAAAACACTGATGGTGCAACACTAGTGCCCCTTCAGAGATTTACACAAAGATGGAGACCAGATACCTTGTTCTCTACCCATGAAATTCTCAGTTAGCTATCTAGAGGGTTCCCTGCCCACAGATAATTACAGAAACGACTTAAGAGTCTCTGTTCAGGGATGTGATTTGGAAGTAAGACGGAAAGGTGAAGATGGAGAGACAATTCAAGCCCACTGAAAAGGGATGCAGCAATGAAACAGTTTGGCATACGTTTCCAACAAGGGAGAGGAAAGGAATAGTGAATATATAAGTATGATAGTATAACACAGAATGATTAGAGGGAGACTGGATACAAGAAATTCAGTTCTTATTTTCTGAAAACATTTCCATATGGGAGACTAGCGCCTAAGGTGCAGACTCACACAATAGGAAGAAAACTGGCAGGCTACATAGACTGAAAATTGGCTGAAGGGCAAGAAACAAACAGTGGAAGTAAATGGGATTATTTCAAGGTGGAAAGAGGTTACCAGTAGGGTACAGCCCAGCTTTCTAATTATTCACAGTAATGACTTGGATGATAGCATGGAAAGGATCATTTCCAAGATTCTAGTAACTGGGAAGCACGGCAGTAATAAATACCAATGTAATCCAATAGCCATTTCATTAATAGTTAATTTGAGAACCAGAGAAGTTGCATAGAAAAGTGTTTGCGTGTATCATGAGGCAGGATTGAGACATACAATGGCACAAAAATTGAATGACCTTCCCTTGTAAATGGTCATTCTAGAAGAGGCTTAAGCAACAGCCGTTGAGCAGCTCCTTGTGCTTTATTGATTGATGT
This sequence comes from Pluvialis apricaria, assembly GCA_017639485.1. Classification (NCBI taxonomy): domain Eukaryota; kingdom Metazoa; phylum Chordata; class Aves; order Charadriiformes; family Charadriidae; genus Pluvialis; species Pluvialis apricaria. The sequence continues at coordinate 10,506,996 of CM030009.1, read as the reverse complement.
CAATCTGTCCAGTTCCAGAGCGTTAACTTCACTTTAAAACGTGCCCTTTTCTGTCATTCTTTTCCTGTAACCCCCTAAACATGCCTCATTTCCTACACCAAAAAATTACGTGGTCAGATATTGATTTGTGACTCTGCAGCTGACATTTGAATAGTGAGAAAATGAATTTACTTAAAGACATGTGTGGATAAATAAGTAAAGGAAGGGAAAAAAACTACCTAAATTTCTGCTAAATTGGACTGACACAATCTAGTGACTAGGAGAGCAGTGCGATTATTCTCTTCCATCAAAATATGGAGAACTGTCCCAAAATGAGAAGATTGTTCCCAAACTGCCCAAAAGAGGAGGAAGAGTCATTATTCCATAAGCCATTGTGGAGAAACCCTTGGTCCTGAAAAAAATGACATCATCATTTTTTCTGACTTATGAAAGAATTCATATATAGATGATTTCACTCACCTTCTAGACCCTATAAGGTACACACAGCCAATCAAAGAAGGAAAAAGAAATACCACAGTTCTTCATCTGTTCAAAATTCACTAGGTAACCCTCACAACTCAAACAGACCACTGCACCACACAAAAACTAACTTGTTTTCCAACACTGAGATCATCAAAAAAGCAATCTAAGCCCAATACAGAAATTTCACACAACTTTCCCTGCCCTATAAACTGAGGTTTACAAACGGGCACCTAAAGCCCCCATCGCTGCCTTCTTTCTGCACTTCACTTCTGAGAAGCAGCAAAGACTGACTCTGCATGTTTGCTGAAGTTATCGTACTAAGAAATAAGCAAATCTGAGCATTTTTAATTTTCTTTCAAACTGTACTTGGGAAGTGGTGATCTAGCTCTAACCTTTCACTAATATGAAATATTTTAGCTATTACCACTCAAAGCTTTCAGAATTTTTAACCTGGCAGTTCAAAAGAGTGCCAAGATTTTAAGCCACGGTGTATCACATCATGCCAGGGAAGGAGCAAGAGAAGAGAAGGATATAGAAGGGCAAGAAAAAAGAATGTGTAAAACTAGGAGTGATAAGTGAGCAGAAATGAAGATATAAGAGCAGAAAATATGATAGTTTTTTCTCCTATGTCTCTTTCATGAACCCTTCAGTCCTTATCTTACTTCTGCTTTCTACATTTTTACATGCTTTCCTTTTTTCTCTGGCTGCTTCCTTATTTCTAGGCATGATCACAGTATTCTTCAGTTTAGAAGAGTAGACTCTTAGCCTCAAACTGCGTACCCGAGGACACCCTCTAGGAGACTGTGTCCCATAGACTTGAATGGAGATAGGTTTGTGCTTTTCAGTCTGCAACTGAAGTACTGGTACCTCCCGCTTTCACTGCTGCGGATGCAGGGTATAGATGGGCCACTGTTCTGACTCAGTAAGGCATTTCTTAGGAACTTATCAGTAATTACATAGCTCTGTCAGTGTAGCAGGCCACACTAAGTGTGCTGTTACTACAGGTAAGGATTCCTAGCACCAAAGGATTTGAGTGTCAGGGAGCAGCAAGAATGGGTTGCTCCTCAAAGGAGCTGAGGGTGACAGGAAAGCGGGCAGAGCAGTGTCCTCACCATGAAAGCGTGCAGTCTCACAGTACTCAAAAAAGGTTCCGTGGCAGTAACCGGGACAGTAACCATCAGCCAAGAGCTCACTGACAGACAAGCTTATGGCAAAAAGGGCCGGTGAACCCAGAAGTCAAGTCAGCAGGTCAAGGGTCCAGATGAGGATTAGCAAGGTACCTGGCCAAGCACAGGCTCACCTGCAGCGTAGCTCAGGCAAAAGCCAGGCAAGTGCCTGAGTTTAAAAGCAGGACCTGCGCAAAGTGGAGGAAACCCCCAACACCACTTTTCACCTAGCTCTTTTCACAGCAGTCTTGCCCAAGGTTACACAGCTGTGCCATAGCAGAGCCACTGCTGAGCACAGGTGGCTAAATTTTGACAAGTTTCCTGACACTAGGAGGGAAAATGTTAGCTTAATCAAGAGGATTGCTACAAATCTCACTTTAATGTCATCCTTAAATAGTCTAATAGAATTTTTTGTCTTCAAGTATCTCCTATAATCCAGAGTCACAGACCAGTTCTGGCACTAGCAAACGGCAAAATGCCTGGCCCTATGGTCCTTCTGCCCTCCAATTCCTTCACCCTCTTTCCTTCTTTGTAATTCAGAAAGTGCTGTTTTTTTCTGAGTTATCTTTCAAATTGTGATCGGCTTTTTTGAGCAAAGAATACTATGCTCACATCTATGTATTTGATCATGTAAGTACATAACTCCTACTAGCTTTCATGAAATTCTTTATCATAAACGTATGTTCTGCAAGCAACATTTGCAGACCATATCCCAAAGCATCAGAGAGGATAAAAAAGCAAATTATGAGAAAAGATCTCTCTCAAACCTCTTGTGATATTTTAAATAGCAAGGAGAGGAGGTAGTAGGGATAGCCTCTTTTGTCACATGTGGCTTTTAGACAGTTCAAGAGAGGTATTTAGGCCAATGTTACCTCCCTGGCCAGGCAAGACATCAGCTAATGAGTATCTCCTGCCACAGCAAACAACCCTCTGGGAAAAATCATCATCATAAGCCACCTGAGAGCCGCTCCAGACATCTCCTTTTCTCAGGAATCTGGGTTGTGCAATGTGGGCCCCCGTAACTTTCAGCCACACAGAGCTTTCAGTGTTCAGCTTGCAGAGTGGCATTGGTTGGCCACTCCCAGAATGAAGTCACCAGTTCAAGTTGTAGGATTCAATAAAACCCCTGCAGACCTGCTAGGGGACCTAGATTTTAAAGGCTCACTGTTTGTTTTCTTTGCAAATACAGCTTTTCCCCCCATGGTTAACTGCAGACACAATTACCTGTTTTGGCACAGCCTAGTCACACAGAGACCAGAACTGAATGTCTTGACCTTAGAGCTTAGAAAGGCTGAGTCCAAAACCTTAGCAGGACCAACTTCTTACCTTCTTACCAGCCAGGTTGTCCAGTGTTTTAATTCAGAGCAAATCCGTAAAACTCTAGTAAAGTTCTACAAGTTAATCCTAATTTATCACTAATCAGTTATACTCCTTTGTGTTAAAGCAGTCAGATTCTACTCCTATGAGCAGGAAAAAAAATCCAAAATGAAAACAATGGGCATTTAATACTTAGCCCATTCAGCTATCTGCTATGCTAGCTTTCCTGAAGCCAAGCACGGGAAAATTGCCTGTACCCCCTACCTCTCTAGGTTCAGGTCTCCCTCCCCGTCCACTGCTGGCCTGCTTCTACAACTGCTGCCTTACTCCTCCTTTAACCAAAAATCATCGCCACCTTATCTCATGTGCCTCACCTCCCTCTCGCCAACATTACAAACCACTTTTGTTCCTCTACTCACAGCCTGGCACCTGATCTACCTCACCCATACCAGCCCTGCTCAAGACAAAGTTTGTGTCAGACAGAGACCAAGTTGTTAAACCTGGAGACCGACACCATTCAGAGCCATAAATACATTCATCTCTACACCACCTATAGTACTCCCAATTCCAGCAACATGGCCCACCGCCAGCCTGACTGGCCATTCCCGGGGCTAACAGAAGCCCAGCAGTGCTCAGCAGCGCGTGCTGTGCCCCATCTCACACGTGCTATGTGCTTACAGTTCCCTACATGGGAAGAAGGGATCTGGGACACTAGTTCATATGAGGCCGAGCTAAAAGGCAGGAATGGCTGGAAAGAATTCTTCTGAAGTTCAGAGGTGGATCAGGTAAGAACACCACGCCTTTGTGTGAAACGATCTACTTTAGCTACTAAGCAGGAGAAAAGTCCAGCAGATTTACTCAAAATCTGTCCTAGCATTATTCTAGGTCTGACAAGTTGGTCTTTTCTGACACTGAGATTTTTCATTGTTTTGCAGCTCATTTAGTCATCAGTAACAGTAGAAAAGGTGTGGAAAATGAGTGTCAGTTTTTCTTCACATTTTACATCCACTTTGCGTAAGTGTGAATGATTATATAAGGTGGACAGGAACGGATAAGCAAAACGCCAAAGTCCGTAATGCAGACTTTTGCAAAACAGAAGCTAGTCTCCTTAGCATCCTATGTGTGGTCTTGCTCTATTTCCAGGGGAAATCTGGCAGGGATCTCCATTGCGCTAAGGATAAAGGAGGTGTTGCTACAGCTCCTGGGGCCAAACACTGCATTCTGTCACTGAGCAAGCCCCTCTTGAAATCCGTGGGAGTTTTGCTTCTTCAGACACCTGACAATCTTTTTCCTGGGCAGATATTATCTAGAAGAAAATCCATTTAATTAAGCACAGCTAAACGCTCTTTCTGTTCAGTCTGCTTGTCCTGTGGGTTTGGAGGCACTGACAAAGTGAACCCACTGAGAAATGGAAATAAATGGAGGTAGATGAAATCAAACTGAACTAAAAAAAAAATGTTTACTGTCGCCTCCCCACCTCACCTATATCTCAGATTACACAATAGGACAGTTATGCCAATATAGTCAGGAAAACACCATACTGTAAAAAAAAAAAAAAAAGAGAGAATATGTTGAACTGCAGATAAACAGTATTCCGCGATCAAACAAAAGGGAAGGAAGTGCTCTTACTTGCTTCTGTCTCTGTGAGTTTATATAACTGCTACCACGTTAGCTATTTCATTAACTGAGAGATTTTTTTTCCACTTACTTAGTCAACAGAAAGTAGCCTTAGATAATTAAGGTAGTTATCATTTACATTCGTATTTTATAAAATCCCTAAAGGACCTGTTTCCACAGTTACAGGTTACTAGGCTCTCGCTGCAGCTTAAGTCTGAGAGGGGTCACAGCCCAGAAGACAACACGTTGCAAAGGCACGCTGCTTACAATCTTTCTTCTTGCCACTAGTCTATGCTGTTGTATAAAGTTCAGAACAGGCCTGCGGAAGCTCAGTGCAAATGTTGGGATGATCACTTTTGTCTCAGAATCTTCTGAATTCAATTGCAGAACGGTATGCTCTATTGTTCTGTTCTGTAAAGTATATTTAGCTTGCTTAATTAACCTATATTTCAGACAAGTCATGCAGGCATTCATGTAACTCTGTATATGCCTTGTGATTAAACTTTAATGAAAGGGAGTCTGAAGTAAATTCCTCCATTCTATGGTTCTGAAACAGACCAAAAAAATCAAAACATAATATTTCTGTCAGATTAATTATTATTATTATGAATTTTCTCTGCGAAAGGGAAAAGAATATGGATCAGAATGAAAACAGGGTTGAGAGGACAGGGTGTTTCTGATTATGCTTAATAAAGGTTACTTCAACTAAAGACAGGTACAGTGATGTAAAACAGTTCGATGTGAAATCTGGATGGGGAGCAGAGCACAAGAGCTACTACACAGTTGTCAGAAGAAAGTTTATATTTCTTTGTAACATATTACAAACATATGGGAAAAACCACATAGTTCTTTATATTTGTATTTTCTCCCAAACAAGTAACACAGTAGCGCTATTCCTAAATAAGGGGGGGGGGGGGGGGAATCAATGCCAGGCAGACTAGCACTCATAAGCAGCCTTACAATAGCGAGTCAGTATGTGTCCATGACGGAAGAAAAAGGGATTAGATAAGAAAACAGATTTCACTTTCAAGCCACTAGTGGATTCTTAAAAAACAACAGAATGAAAAAATGATTTTATCCACTGTTGGGAGAAAAATGCTTTGCCCGGTGTCCTTTAAACTTTCAATTAGAGTAACTTCAGAGTCACCAAAATACACATCTGTTTGCTCCTCTGTTTTAAGTTAAAAGATATTTTTTAAAGATATTTATTACTAGAATGAGATGAAGGTTGGTTTGATGAAACATTGGCGTTATTATGATCTTAATACATATTAATGAACTTTTAAAATGCAAATCATTGACCCACTAGGTGGTCTCATGGTCTCATAAATAGCAATCTTTTGCATTCCAGCATCCAAATACCTAGTTAGGAGCTTTACAGAATGCACATTATAGGTGATACAGACCATAACAAGTACTTTGGCAAGGGAAAAAAAGCCATTCCAGCCTATTGTGTCAATTAAAATGAAGGGATTTTTATGTTATGAACCATATGTTCAAAGAACATTACATGTAAAATTACATACAATCATTCTGACTATGAAGAACACAATAATCCTGGTACACTAGTGTATGGCTTCTGGTAAAATTTGATACTGGTGTTTTTTCCACTTAGCTTGTGTTAAATAATAATTTGGATTGCAGCCATTCCTAACTGTGTGCTGTGATCCCACCAAAAGCCAAGAGTAAGAATAATAGTGCGATTGGAAGGGAAAGCAAAGCATCAGTGAGACCTTTCAGAAGTGATGGTGGTGACAGTGTCACCACTCCCTTTTAGCCAGTGAAAAAACAATTACATCGGTGGTTCAGAGTATATGTGATTTAATAACAGAAAAGGGATTCAACTATGCTGTTGACACGCACATCCTGAGCCTCTTTTCCCCCACTCCTAAATTTTGCAATCCAAACAGACATACAACCAAAGTCTTCAGATCCTAAAGTAATGGGATTCATACGTTAGCATAGAATGCCTTTAAGTGGTACTGCACCAAAAGCACTGTCATGGGTTAATCCCAGCTGGCAATTAAGCACCATGTAGCCACTCACTCACTCTCCCTGGTTGGGATGGGGTAAAGAATCAGAAGATCAAAAGTGAGAAAACTCATGGGTTGAAATAAAGACAGTTTAACAGATAGTGCAAAAGACACATGCACAAGCAAAGCAAAACAAGGAATTAATTCACTACTCATCGGCCAGCCGGTGTTCAGCCATCTCCAGGAAAGCAGGGCTCCATCATGCATAATGGTTACTTGGGAAGACAAACGCCATCATGACATCATATATCATGGAATATCCCTTCGGTCAGTTGGGGTCAACTGTCCCAGCTGTGTCCTCTCCCAACTTCTTGTGCAGTCCCAGCCTGCCCACTGGCAGGGTGGTGTGAGAAGAAGAAGAGGCCTTGACTCTGTGCAAGCACTGCTCAGCAACAGCAAAAACATCTCTGCATTGTCCAAACTGTTTCCAGCAGAAATCCAAAACATAGCCATACACTAGCTACTATGAAGAAAATTAACTCTATTCCAGCCAAGACCAGCACAAGGACATACCATCTTTTACGTGCCTTGAAACCAGAACAAAAGGCATAGACAGAAACAAATCCTGAGCAACAGTTCATAAGAAGTGCAGTGGCATGCAAAGTAAAATATGTAGTGTCCCAGCAGCTGGTGACACACATACACTGTGGTGTTGCTGCCTTTCTGATCACAAGAATCGGTGGCCTTTGGGGATCCCACCCCATCATTAAGGACTGAAGCAGGTGTCTGACTTTGCAGCTAAGCAGGGGTGCTCAGACAGCTCACTGGTGTAGCTGCTACTGCAGGAGCAACCCACAGTTTTAAGGAAACATTTAAACACAATTAATATTAAACTACAGAAAATGTTTACCAGTTTGTAAAATTATTAATTCTATTTTTTACTGATCTGTCTATTTACCAAATTAAGGTAATATATCAAAACTAATGTCTTCCCTCTCTAATTATTATTAATACAGACTGCTTATTTCCCCTTAACAAGAATTCATTTTCTCTGTTCAGATTAATAAGAGTCTGAAGTAACTCAGGCACCACAGGGCCTGATTCCAGACTCGGTTAATCTGGAGTAACTCCAGAACTTTCATGTAGCAAGATTTACAACTGCATATAGGAGCAGGATCTGTTCCTCCACCTGTAGGCTCTCTCTTGAAAGTTTTCCTGGTATAAACTTCAAATCAAACTCTCCCACAGTACTGAAAAGAAAACCATCAGCAGCACTAGCTTTGCTTATGCTTCTAAAGCCAGTGGAGCTATGTATGCCGATTTTCACCATGTGAACATCTAGTTTGTCCATAATCATTGGAAAAATCATTCCATACACTGAAGCAGATGAAGAAAGATGCAGAAAGTGTAGAAGCAGCATTGCTAAAACTAAACAAGACCACCTTAGGAACCCTGGCAACATTCCTGTGGTTCTCGGCATGCTTATTCAGAAGGTCTGTGTTTGCGTGTACGTCCTGGATCATCATTCCCTTGCCATACAGCTGGCCAGGAAATACTGCAGCCCCGGCTCGGAGCTTTCACAGTGTCCTGGTTTGAGACAGAACAGAAACATTTTTCTTTTCAGTAATTTTACTTTTCAATTAAGTCTCCTCTAATGGACTGTACTCTCTGAAATTAAGAGCATATTTTTCAGACTGTGTCTGCTTCTAGCAGATAACATCTGAAGTTTATAGTTAATACCAAGGGATGGTATGCAGAAAGGCTCTTGCTTATACTTATTGCCATAACAACCAAGGTCAGCTACCTTTGCTATGTACCAAGCTGGAAGGTCAGAAGCAGAAGAGTGTAAAGGGGTTGCACCTGTGGGGAGGAGCAGACAGGACAGGTGATCCAAAACTGACCAACAGGGTATTCCATCCCATCTGCATCTCACTCTGTATAAAAGCTGAGGGATCAAAGGGGTTAACCCTTTTCTTCAATAGCCAGTGTCTGAGGAGGACTCTGTCTGTTCTGTCTGTTTGTCTGCCTTTGATCCCATCTGTGCACTCCTGAATCCATTTCCCAAATCCAGTTCCTGTCCATTGCTGAGTCCAGTGTGGGACTTTCCCAGTGCCTGCCACTGATGTGATCATCATCCTGGGAACTCAACATTGGTTTTGTATATATTGTATATATTTCATTATTTTCTTATTAATATTATTATATTTTCTTTTTATTGTTAATAGTTTTAGTTTCATATTTAATTAAAGTAGTTTTAGTTTCTTTTCAACCCATAAGTCTCTCCCTTATTCTCTCTCCCTTCTCTTTTGGGAGGCGAGAGAGGTTAAAATAGAGCATCTGTCATTCGTTTAGAGGCCAGCCCAGCCTAAACCAGGACACACAGCACACTCTCTCACACAGGAGACACCTGTGAGAGCACAGCAAGGAGCAGTCACAAACCTTAAGGAAGAGGAAGCTGACATGTGCAGCTCTGCCCAAACACACGGGTTTTTAAAGGCAGGGGAGGGGGGAGACTGAAGGCTCCCTGCCTGTGCTCTTCCTTTACTCCTGCCTCCAGCTGCTGGGGCACAGGATGCCCAGGATGGGTGAATCCGGCACTGCTAGCCTGGGTCTAGAGGAGTCCTGTTTCCCAACAGCCCTTTTGCAACTTTTTGCCCCAGTTTCACGGAGTTGCTTGGCTTCTGTCCATGCCTTTCAGTGGAAGAGAGTCTAAGATGAACTGCAAAGGAGCGAGTGCTTGCTGGTTTGGGGTTTTTTTGTTGTTTGATTTTGTCGTTGTTGTTAGTTGTGTATTTTCCTTTCCAAAGCCCTGGCTGTTGTTTTATAAGTGCCCTTCTGACACATATTTGTGCTTGAGAAGGTTAAGCAACTTTTGGCTCTCAAAAATGATGTCCTCAGTTTATCCACAACCTCTGTACAGCAAAAGCAACTGCAATCAAATACCCTCATGTTACCCAGCATTTAGCACAGCCCTGACCTGACAGTGCCCATCCTCTCCAGGGAGGAGAGGTAATTTAGACTCCCTGATAGCTTTCTTCTGTCTGACTCTATAGTACCGGATGTTGCTTAATTATATGTGGGCTGTGCTTTGCTTTGTGTCTTTTTCCAAATTAAACCTCCCTTTGTCATTTTAGCACAGCTTTTGTACTCTTGCTTTAGCTTCCTAAAGCTGCATCTGTACAGCATCTTCACCCAAGCATCATAAAAAATGCTAAATGACTTATGTAGGTCTTCTCACTTAAGGTCATTTCAATTATGGCAACATCAACAGATGTATATGTTCATTAATAAAAGTGTGATATGTGTTTGTGTCCCTCTGAAAGTTCAGTCAGAAAATTATAGATTATACTGAGACACTGCAGGAATTGCTACTCTGTAAGTCAAATGCTCTATTATTAAAAATGTCATCCCATATGAATTTCATAAATAGCAAAGCCAAGAACAGAGTAACCATTTTAAAAAGTCTAGAGGGGATTCCATAACAACATTTAAATGCATTACTACTCAAACAATTTGATTGGATTATAAAATATTTAAAACTGCAGCTGTACTTGTGGTGTTTAATGTTGACTATTTTGATTTCTGGAACATCTTACCTAAGAAGTACAACTTTACAAAACTAGTTATATAATTAGTATATAAACAGATAAGAAAATCTATAACCCATAGAAATACATAGTTTCTAAGGTAGTGTATATAGCTGGCTTCTTCTACATACACAAATAAAAGAAAACAGAAAAGAACATTAGGCATTAGAGTTTGTTTAAGACTTGCCCCTGAAATAAAGCAGGATGTTATTTTGCTAAAAATAAATATCACAAGAGATGCAGGACAGTGTATGCTAAATAGTTATTATTGGCCAGATTCTCAGGTGGTGTAAACTGGCATTGATCCAATGTAGTTAACGGTTACACTGACAAGTTTTGGCTTTATTTTCATTCTGTGTCCTCTAAAATTTTTTTCTAGGATCTCTCTTACATATGTACTAGGTATGTTTGGGTTTATAATTAAATCTTCATTGACTTTTTAAGCAGAAAGGACAATTTTAAAACCTATTTTTCAGAAGAATAGCTATGTATTAATCGACAAATATATACTGATGCCCATATGTTATAGACATCCTTTCGTATGCTAAATGTACCTCTTCTGCCAAACTATCTGTCATCTCTGCTGCTTTACCTGGATGAGTGTCAAGACATAATTCATCCAACAAACTCATGTTATTGGTCACTGCATTTCCACAAAAAGCAACCTCGTTGCAGAAGCACAATAACTATCAGAAGTGCCTCTTGTAATGGCTGACGTTTTGGCTGAGACTTCATGGATTAGACTGGGGCTGAAAGCTAAAGCTTTGCAGCTTTAGCTATGGGATCCGTTCTGTAGACAGGTGGTGTAACATACCCCACTTCCTTTGTGCATGCGCAGAAAACACTGTGGGTTACCTTAGTTTTGCCACAATGGTCCCAGGTATGCTCTAAATTCAAAGTTGCCACTGGGACCTTGTCCCTGGTATCTGCTTGTCTCCTGCAGGCAGTCTGTTCAGCTAATGAACTCAGTCAGCATACAACTCCTGTCTGTCCTTGCAGCAGGAGACAATGGAGAGGTCTTCTCTGCTTGACATTGCTCCGGCAAAGGCTGGCAGAATAGCTGGAGGTGCAAGCATGCCCACAATGCTATATGTGCTATACGAGATTTCAAAGCTGTGGGTGCATCTGAAGGATTACCCGCCAGGGTCATCCCAAAACACACTTCTACCTGCATAGGGTTTAAATAGCAGCCTATTCTTGGCCATAAGAGCACAGCTATGATATTTTACTTCAACTTGAAGAGACACAAGGACATCTTTCCACACATTCAGTTCGTTTCTATGACTATTGTTTCTCAATACATTTTGTTTTAGGTTATCTGATCTGAACATACGCAAATTCAAAATGCCCTTCTGAAAATTCTCTAATCCTGCCCACCATTTAGGCTTGGCATAAAAGCATCATCCACATGTCTCAGCAAGCCAAATGATCTTGTAGACCCTGTTTTCCTGTGGGAGATTCACCTGTATTTATTTCTATTAAACAGAAATTAACTTGGACCTCCAAATGCAACCTCATTTGGCATACTTAATTCCAGATTCCAGAGTTATCATTAAAACAAAAAGCACATCTTACACATTGAAATCCGTGGGAATTAGACTTCAGTAACGCACACAAGGCTATAACAAAGATAATCAAACAGCATAAGGATAATCCACTAATTGTTGAAATGAGGCAGAACATCTCCATGACTTGTCTCAACAGCTAGCCCTGGGCTGAGTTGTGTTTGGAGTTCAGGAAGTTTTTATCATTTTAAAGTATGTCAAGCCTGTGCACTTCAGGGCACAGCAGGAAGCAGAGGGAGGATTTTGCTTGCCCTGAGGTAGGCAGTTCTAGTCAAGGAAATGAATATCACCCAGTTCCAGTTGAGCAAGTGAACGCTCCTGGTTCCAGTTGAGGGCATGCATATCCACCAGGCCTTCAAAATCAGGCCAGTGCCTAACTGGTACACATTCTGCTTTCTCAGATGGTCTTTGAAAAATCATCCAGTCTTTAAAAGGAACACAAACCTGAAGTTTCTGTAATTTCCTGGGTTTCTATATGACAAAGAGGCCAAAGGCTGCTGAAGCAAATTAGGATCATGCTCTCAGTATATCTTTGGAATTATTTTGTTCTCAGCCTGAAAGCAGAATTTGACATTCAGTAACCTTTGTAAGTCCAAAGAAATGCTATTGACTTCACTGCAACTACTATAAATTTACACTCAATATAAGTGAGAGTGGAGCTGTGCCACAGTTTGGTCATTACTCTATGAATTCATATGGTACAGTACAAGCCCATCAATTATTTGTGTTGTTTTTATTTTAAATGCCTAGCTTCTTGGTGCATGGTAATTTTCATGAGTGGTCCCTGCCCTTGATCATTTCAAATGGTGTTTGAAGCATTTGGATCTTAAAAATCTCACTACCTTCCAGGAACAGTGCCTTTCCTATGACTGGGTCTGAAATTAGAGCTATGCCATTTAAGAGAGAAGTTCGGAAAAAGGTGCACCAGAAATTTGTGCATGGATCCATGTACATAGTGGAGAGGTGAAAACATCACAAAATTAAAAGAAAATGTAATGCCAACAGAGCTTTTATCTTTTGGCTGCCTTTACTCCTCTCATTCTACCTATGTGTGGTCTCCTTGAAAAAATAACTAGGTATATGGAAAATATATGATCAAACATTTATATTCAGGTATAGCATGAAGGAACCTGCAATACCTTTCTCCCTTACTACAGCTTGGTAGAATGATTGTGCTGGCAAGAAATTTGCCAGCTTGTGGTTATAGGGCGAGCAGCTGACACCCTGAACAAGGTCAGTGCTCTGCTTCACTCATATAATATCTTGGATGTAATGGACAGACATCTCATACCATTATTCACTTAAAGGTGTATTATACTTTGCAGATCATTCTATAGGTCCAAATAGACTATTTGAGAGGCAAAGTGCCTCTGAAAAGGACCAAATGTGAACAGGCATCCAGCTTCATTCTTCACCATTCAAGTAGTGTTTAAGAGTCAAGTTTTATAGCGGAAGGGATCTATTTTACTTCAGTGGAGTTATTCTTGATTTACAACAAATTAGAATTAGTCCTCACAACTGGAGAAATCTATTCTACCAGGATGGTGATGGAGGCATTGATCCTAAACAAATAAAATGACCTTCTCTTTGAATTACTTTGGGCTTCACTAATTAAAATAATTTTGCTAATGAAAGCTGCAAAAATATTCACACAATTCTCATGCAGTCAGTCTGACCTTCTGCTGATGTTTCTGATGATGGCAAATACCTTACTCACCAGAAAACGTACAAGATGTAGAGCCGCTTCTACAATGTAAGAAACCAGAAAACCTGAAAATAATAGTTTATTAGAGTAACTTCAGTATCAGTGGCACGCACCAAGTTCTGTGCATACACGCACGGTGACTTAAAAGTGATAAAATATCTTCTGACCTCACGGCTTCATTATTTCTTACAGACCTATTGACCAAATCCATTGGTATGATTTACAAACCACACTTGCAGATCCTCTGCAAATTAAGATTATTTTTGTTGAAATAGTGTTCCTAGGGACAAAATTACTGACTCAAAACAGGCAGCCAAAACTTAGGCAGAATTTCTTTTGAAATCTTTGAATGAAGACTGTAAGAGCTGGGACAAATAGTTTTTGAGAGATACATTAACATAAGCATCTGTAAAGTATGGCTTAATGCCAGAAAAAGAGTAGACTATTTTGCCAGTCACGTGCTTATTATCTTGTACACTGGTAAAATGTAGGAGTTTTTACATATCATTAAGAGTCATGACTGTTAAGATTTTTTTATCAGCACTGGCGCACAGATGTTCTAAACAAAAGGAAACATTTTGTTTGGGTGGACTTGGATATATAGGTGCCCTGGTAGTGAGGAAGAGAAATATACTGATCATTACTAAATTCTCATATTGTTCATTTCAAAATCTATTTTCTACAGGTATTTCATTCTAAGCCCTGAAAAAATACTGTCATACTAAAGAAATAGTGTTAATTAACCAGCTTCTTCTGATACAGAGTTCCCATCTTCACTTTTTCAGTGTTTTGACACATTGACATACCATTTTTAATTGTGGTACAGTCTGAGGTCCACAGCTTATCCTTAGAGGTCTCCCAAGACAAATCCAACCAAATACTGGTTTGGCCATGCACACGGTAGTTGTTCCTAGAAGTAAAAGTAAGGAAGCGGGCAATGGAGGGGAATGGACATGACGAAGTCTTTGCCAAAACAGAAAAGTGCTAATCCCCAAAACATTGTATATGTTGGAAACAACCTTTAAAGTGCTGCAAACATACAGAGGGAGTTAAGCAAAGGATTGTAGCAGGGATCAGAACTGACTCCAAAATAGTCTATCATCTCCCTACAGTTTTGGTTACATTTCACATTAATCTATATGTTCCAAATGTTTAGGTAGATTTAGCTATGTGTTTACCATTATCAAGAATGAAAAATGTGTGCTCAATAACCTGTTCCATTTTGAAAAGTTCAGCCTCTGTTATTTTGTGCAAATTCAGCCATCACAACACAGTATTTTAAGAAACTGCTTCTGGGAAAGTTGAGAGTCCCCTCAGACACGGCACAACTTACCTTGCAATCAGGAGTAAGGATCACAGCCCTAAAAAGTCCCAGGGTTTATTAAAGAATGCATATAATTTTTCCTTTCCATTTCATCAAAGTGAGGAAAAACAATTAAAAAAAATATTTATGCGTGACTGGACAGACCATGAGACTGGCATGCTTAGTATCTAGTATTCTGTTATTGACAAAGGTTGTTACCAATTGCTGCAGAAAGAGGAGCAGTCAAACATCTCTACCATAACAAGCATGCGTAGTTGCTCCCTAGCTCACTTTAGGTAATGTCTGGCATATGCTCTGAAGCAGGATGGTTTATTTCCCTACATTTTTTTTTCCTCCTGTCTTTAAATATTTGCCATTAGAAATCTGGATAGTCTTGCTATATTTATATAAATGTCACTCCTTAGGCTTCACTGATATCTTCTAGAAATTAATTATTTATTCTAAGAGTGCACTGTACACTCATTTTTAATGTACAACCATTTAAAGTTCCTTTTGCTCATATTGTAAACACTGCATTGTTGAAAATCAGAAGGGAGGAATCCCAGAAAATAAAGTCCTAATAGATGCAATATTAACTGGACATCCCTACACAACAAGCGTGTGTTTCCATACAGTGGTGTGTGTATTTTATCCCTATTTATTATTTGTACGGCTGCAGCATGTGGAAAACCACGCAATTGTAAATTGGGGCTATGTTATTCCAGGTACTCCGCAAACAGACTGCCGCCTCCCTAAAGGCCTTACACATAGTAAAGGACAATAGAAAATACAGAACGTTTGCAGGGTGCCCAGATCTACTGTCATTTACAGTTCCCAACTTCCAATGGCCTTATACTCCCATTGCTGTGCAAATTTATGTTTTGAGTCTCACATCTCTCACTGCAGATGCAGAACTGGCTTGATCCAGTGAGGCAACAAGGCAGCGGTCACTTGGCTAATTTCCCTGTAAACTGGTGTTCAAGGAAGCTTGATGCAGAGCACTGCAGGATGAGCTACCACTAAAGCTCCTTTGGTCCTTCGCCCTTTTGCAGGAGCCCACTGAAAGCACAAAGGCTGCTCCACCTGCCAGGCTGAAATTGCCCTGGCACAATAGCTCTCTTGCTTTTTGCAGCGTGGAGGGCTGCATCCTTCATTTTCCACAGGCAGGGCTCTTGCCCACTTACAGTTAGGTGTGGATGCTGAGGGGAAGCAAGGGGGTTGTGTTTGTGATACCCTTTCATGTTGCATATAGCAAAGCATGTGAATTGCTACCTACCTCAAAGCAGCTCTGTACAACTTTGCAGTTTTCTGGCTTTCTGGCATTTACAAAGGATTGTGCAAGGCTACATCCTCCCTAAGCAAAGCCTTAATCTGTTTTCAGTCAGTTACTTTTTTTCTGGCAGCAGATATAAGGCCACACAGTCAAATAATGAACTTGTCTTTCATTTGGATATAGTTTATTAATGACAAAAACGCTAATCCATTAATCAATTTAAAACAAGTTGGTAAATGAAAAAAATTCTCAGTCTCCTTTAGTAACAGGATCACATGCATCTTAAAAGGGGGCCATTATCTCCATGGGTTTCTCAGCTGAAGTTAAAAATCTAAAAATGATTTTCATTCATTTCTCATTAATATGCAAAATTATTCAAATTAGATAGTAATTAACCATCTACTCAGTAGAAAACCTTTTCATGATAATTTATGATAAACTCAGTAGCAGCTTTGATTGAGATTGATTTTTGGTGTTGAGAAGCTATCATGAATACAAAAAAGCACCTGAAAAAATATTTTTAAACACCTAACTTACTGCTCAGCTAATTATATGGTAACCATGTTCACAGATTATTTCAAAGGGAGGCCTATAGGCAAGATACTAATGCTGAATGAAACAGGCAAAACATCCTTTTGAGTTTGTCCTACATTTCATCTTAAAGCTCAGCTTTCTT
The DNA here is from genome assembly GCA_017639485.1 of Pluvialis apricaria. Classification (NCBI taxonomy): domain Eukaryota; kingdom Metazoa; phylum Chordata; class Aves; order Charadriiformes; family Charadriidae; genus Pluvialis; species Pluvialis apricaria. Next base: position 10,490,352 of record CM030009.1, on the reverse strand, counting down.
CACATCTCCCAGCCTAAATCATTTAGAATGTTAAATGTTTAGCGCTGTTTAATTCAGCAAACGGATACATTGGAACTAGGGCTTTGCTTGATAAGGCTTTCAGGATTGCTTTCAAGATAAAACTGTTTTGAAAAATCAAAATACATTCAAGACAAACTGTTGTTTTACGACGCAGTGTTCCTGGGAATATCACTATGATTTGTAAACAGACTCCAGATCTATTTTTGCAGATGGCGAAGGGAGCTCAGCGGGTTACAGGGTTAATATCATGGGCACATTGCACTATGGAGAATACGGTTTTGTTCTTAGTGGCAAAGATGAGCTTCAGGATTGGGGGACATTGTAGCTCTAAACACTGGGGATTGCTGTTCAAAAATGTTACTCTCTTGAGGTGGGAAAACCAGAGGGAAAGCAGCATTGACCTTGTGCTGCTGAAGTAGCATTAAGGAGAGAAAAAACCCTATTCAATACCTATTGCTACTAGTGGGAATTGCTGTGAGCACCCATGCCAAAGAGGCAGGACTGTAGAGGAAAGAAAAAACTGATACTCGTAAAGGCTTTTCCTCTGAACTCGATCACAGAACTAATGTAACCAACAACTGATGCTCTCGTAACAAATAAGGTATTTACTGCACGTTCTGGGGATTTTGCATTACTTAAAATAATAACCAACAGTCATAGGAGAAATAGGAACCTTGAAGTCAAACCTCTTGAACTATGTCATCTGGGAGGAGGGAGGGAACAGGAGGAGGGGAAGGGAGCAAGTTTCGGCTATGAGCTCTGTGACTGTCCCTAAGGTTTAGCACCAGCTCAGCTCCAGAGCTGAAAGGCCTGTTCTCCAGGGTGAAATCAAGGCTATGTATAAGCTGCACCTCGCCACAGGTAAATCTTTTTCAGTCCTTAAACCAAGACTCAGAATTAAGTTAACACATATATGTCTAATAAACATACAACTAGCAGCAAAAGCATAGCGTATGATAGCTTTGAACAAATCTCCATTCCTGTAAGTACAATGGCATCAGCGTTCACATACACTAGGTCTTAGCTGACTTTTATTTATTGCCCCGCTGCAACCCACAAAATCCTTTTCCTCATCAGTGTGCTATATAAACGGCTTGGTTAGTAAATAATCCACAACTGCACTTCTTGGCCCCGTGTTATTTTTTACATTCAAATGTATTTGCCATCTATTGACCTAGTACCTACACAAGCCAAAGCCTATTGAATCTGACTGCATTGTTCCTCATTATTTACCCTGCCTCCAATTGCTTCCAGATGGTACAGCATTACAATGACTCTATTCATTCCTCCCTAGAAGGCCCAGAGGGTGGCAATGGACAACCGTCCCCAAGAGCCCTCCTTTCTGCAGGCGTAGAAGGGACCACATTCATCCTGACCGCATTCATCCTCAGTCATGACATGAGAATGTTTTCAAAGGGTAATAAAAAAACTCTGTCAAGAAGTTACTGATGATACCCAAGTTAGTATTTCTTCTTCCAGGGACATGGTGAGAATCATCTCAGATGTCGTACAATACTTGCAGGACATTGAAACTGAAATTCCTGCTCAGGTGACACATCACACATTGGCTTCAAAAAGAAAGGCCATTTTGGGGAAGAAATGGGAAGAAATCATCTCTCAGCTGACACATATTTAACTACGGGATCAAAGACAGGGGAGTCACACAAGGAAAGATGATAGAGAAGGATTTCAGAGGGACTAATGTAAATTAGCTGTTTTCTGAGATAGCAGAAACTAAAAGGAACAAGAAATCTGTTCTGAACTTCCACATCCATTGCTTTCAATGATCTATTTTTCCTACTTTTTGAGACTCAAATAAATTGAAGGTAGCCGTGTCTTTGACAAAAGCAGAAATAATAACAATCCTCCAGTACTTATAAACCTTTTCTTTTATTCCTTTCATTGAAATATCTCAGGGGAGTTCATAAGTATGAACTTCTCAAGCAGTGAAGTACTGTTCTACTTATTTTACCAATGGGAAAATCACAGCAAAGGACAGGTTTGGTTAGGTGTCCAATAGGTCACATAGGAAGTTTTTGTCAGAAGTAGAAACAGTTACTTAACATTAACCTGGAACCCTGAGCATTAGTCACTAGATTTTCTTTGCAGTTTGGGGACAATAGCTGCCAGTGAGAATTTTGGCTGAGCGAGTCTAGAATTAAACAAGCTCTGATAAGCGTGTGCTGTTCAAGCAGCTGGTAGGTTATGGTGAACCACAAGAGCAAATAACATCACGCTTTAATGTAGCGCACTTTTTAATCTGACAGAAAAAAAGCTTAACAATATCCAATGGCTGGCAGTCGACTCCTGAAGAAGTCCAACTGGAAATCAAGTGGCATCTCTCTGACCACTTTGCACCACTTGAATGAGAACAAAGCAGCTAGAAAGCTACCTAAGCCAGCAAGTTAAAGCCATCACAGCTCTTTTGTTGCAAAAAGAATCCAGCTCAGAAAGGTTTTGCCTCCTCAGGAGTGCTGGAGCAACCCTTTTCAACAAAATGCTACACAGATTCTGGTGCTAAGTTTGCAACTTCAAAGAGGATTAAAAACGAGGTGGGATAACACATGGCCCAGCTGCAAAATTGGACAGCAGGGAGACCACAGTAGCTTCACTGGGCAAAATTCCCCCTGTGTCAGCCTATTTACTCATCTTCACCGGGGTGAAACTGCAGTTTTGCCCTTGTGTTTTTTTAGTTTAATTTCCTTTTGCTGCTTGTGGAAATGTGAAACAGTTAACAACCTTGTTTCAGTAATATATAATTCTGAGGGAGGAAATTTGGGGACTTAAGGAACCTGGCTTTTTTCCCCTCCCTTATTATAAAGTAATTTTTCAAATCACCTTTCTGACACATTTGTCCATATTGATTAGCTGCTTTTAGAATGACATTGTCTGACCTGTCTAAATCCATCAATTGCTCTCCTGCTGATGCTTAATTCCCAGGCTACTTTAACTTCTAATGGTACGGTATGAATATTATTCATAAAGCCTTTTTGCTGAAAAGATCAATAATCATGTACATTTTAGGTTTGCATTCTGGGTGTTGTTCAAGTAGCCCTTTAACTGGCCACAGACTCTTCTGTTTTCCTTTTATCACTGTAGACTGTAAATGTTTCATTAGTAGCATTTAGAGAGTACATACTTGATACTATATCCCCAGGAGTTTCAAGTGAGTTATTAGGAACTTATTCAGCATTAGGATTAATGCATATTCCCAGTAGTTTTCATTGCATTTCCATTCTGCGTGCCACAAACTCTACTGTTAAATATGTTTTGTCCACTTAGAAACTGTTTGGTAGGGAAAGCATGCCTTAATTGTTCCCAAGACATTGGGTAATGCTCTACTGATGGGCCTAAGGTTGAACTAACAGGCGAGTAAGATGCAGTTTAGCTTCAGCAGGTTTTAAAGTACTAATGAGGCACAATATACTGAAGCTAAGAACTTGTCAAGACAGGCAGTTCATGTAAAAAGTTGAAACAACCTTTATATTTTTTTTCCTTTAAAAAATACAAGCAATGGATTACCCCAATGCTGAGAGGATATATATTCAAGTCAAATATTTTCTAGATCAGTGGACAGATATTTGCCTTACAAAAATCTGAAGAATTCAAACATCACCTGCACTTTACTAAAAGTATATTACTAAAAGAATTTTTAGGAAAGAATTTTCAAAACTAGATCCGCCAGTTGAGCAAAGGAAAAAAAAAAAAAAATGTATCTGCCTGAACACTAGAGGGTCAACATGCTTGTAAAATACAGAGTTTTCAGTCTGCAAAATGGGTGAGTTGGATATCCTGTGTTCCAAGCTGCTGTTTACACAACTGCTTGTGTACATTTAGCAGCCTTTGCAAGCTGGGAAATTTTAGAGCCTTAAAAGTACAAATACTGACTAGTCACCATTTTAACTTTACGACATTTTCCTGGAAGCCCTCTCAGAACAAAAATGCAAGGTTCTAGGTATTTTAGTAACTACAGGATTGATTGGAACTTCATTGGATTTTAACTACTGCATGCCAGGCTGTTGTGTTCAATGACAAAATATTTCATTTTCATTTTATGACATAAAAGTCTAAGTGTCCTGCTGCTGAGATGTATCAATCAAATCAGAGGTTCAAATAGGATATTATCTTGATGCTGGTATGAGAGTGAAAATGACGCTTTAGTTCACAGTCAATCGGTACCAAATGTCGTCACAGTCAATAACAGACTTCTGCATATACTTCTGCAGAGCCATTACTTCAGGGTTCGTAAAGTGGAACACAGCACTTCTGACAATGCTGTAGGACATTTTTTTTTTTAGAACATAAAAAAGTTGCTTACATTGAAAAGGAAAAATCCAACCAGTTTTCAGAAGGATCATTTTAAGACAAGCATTTCAGACAATTAAAGCCCAAGCGTTTTGTGGATAGTGATATTTCATGAATGTTTGAAGAATGGTTATAATCTGCCCAAATCCATTTTTTATGAAGACCACTGGAGAGCTACGACAGTGGGTAGGGACACTAGGCTATGCAATGGGATTTGGGTGTTTTTTTTTGTATGTGACCACCTCTCTGGCCATGGAGCACATGATTGATTATTGTGGATAAGTGGAATGAAATCTTCTCTCCACTTGAAAAGCACAAACTGTTTTAATGCTGAAGGATGAACAAAAACATCTAATTAATTAATAAGCATCTTGGCTTATCTTACGCTTACACCTTACGTAGGCTTTTTCTTCCACAGCTAACTTAGCTCACCACACATGCTTAGCATATAGATTTTCTTAGTTGTATGCTTTACAAATTTAATACAAGCCTGTACCAAGTGGACAGTATGTGCCCCAAGCACCACTTCCAGTGGCTCAGTGGAACTGTGGAGCACAGGTACTTTTTTTCATGAGAGCCATTCAGCACCACGTTAAATTTCCTCAGTCAGGCACTCTCTTGAAATATTCAAATGGAAGTTGCTGCTGTAATTACGAAAACAGAAGTTTGGGGTTGTTTGTTTGGTTTTTTTTCTGTGTCTTTCTTGTAGTAAAAGAATAAAAAGATGACTGAACTGCTTAAACGTTAGAAATCGAAAGTATGACCTGCAGGTAGAAACCCGGTCGGGGGGGGGGGGGGGGGGGGGGGGGGGGGGGGGGGGGGGGGGGGGCGGAAGAGTCCAAAAGATGAAGTGCTAAGCCTCCAGGCTAGACTGCATGCTGATTTCCAATGACTTGGCATGGGAATGAGTACATACCAAAAGGCCTCGATCAGTCAATCAACCAAAATTTGACTTTTTGCACCTCTCAGTACCAGAACCCTTCAATTCCATGCTGGAGCCCAAGTAAATGCTCAATTTCATAGGAATGCAGGATCTGCTTGATTCCATGACTCTCCCAATACAGGAGAAAAGTATCCAGGCTGAGCAGTTTGTGTTCCTGAACAAAAACAGTTTGCTTTACTCACCGTACCAGAGCACAACAGGGGACAGGTAGCCTTTTGCACCTGGAAGCCACAGAAAGCATTTCTGCACATGCTTTTGATGCTTCTCCTGGCACACTGCCACTCTTCTCCCTCCCTGCATACAGCTAGGCCATATAAGAGTGGCTAAGTTTTTGTGAACCAGACACCTGAGACTGCTCTGTGGAAAGGCATAAGGGGACAAAACCTAATAAGCGAAAATTTAAAAAATTTTGGCAGTATGGATTGCTTATTTTTCCTTAGCAAGTTGCCCTCTTCTAAGAGACCTGAATCAGAAACCTAAAGAGACACAAATGGACTTCCAGGATTGGATGCTGAATGATACTCCTAAGAAGATTTCACTTGGTCTTTTACATGTACCACCAACACATCAAACATTTCCCTCCCACACACAGATATACCTTGTTATTTTGCTTTTGCTGACCCTTCACAAGATGACCTCCTTTGCAGCTTCTCATACTCATAGGGTAGTCGGAAAGTGCTGCTGTGCAGTGCTTAACCCTGACCCAAAGGACAAAAATCACTACGCTGCAAGGAATACTGCAGCATTTGTGGTGGTTAACACTTATTCCTTACTGCTAACCTTGAGTTTTCTGCCCACCACATCATGGAGTTTTTCTGGACTCAGTATGAAGTAGTAGGGAAGAAAGGGAGAAATCCAAATAAAGGAATTGTTCTACAGGCTTGCTGCAATATAATTTATGATGCTTCCTTAGCAAATGACTAAGTAAGGCTTCATCTAATATTATTGTAGAGATTTTCACAGTAATATCCTTTTTCTTCTAAGCGAGGCAGATAATATTGACAATGTTGCCAAGTAATTACACCAGCAAAACAAATGTATGGCAATGTGCCCCTACAATTCCTCTTCTGGCTGCCCAGCATGCAGCTCAGCAAGCAAGGATATAGGACACTGACAGTAGAAGAAATGGTTTTATTTATTAATTGCAAAGCTCCAGGTTACAGAAATGCCACTCAGACTTACTGTGCTTCCCATATAAATAATTGATCATTTTATAGCTCAGCATGGTTACCTCGAGAGCACGTAATGTGCAAAGGATCAGGCATTTGTTGATACTTAGTGCAGCACGTAGGTAATCCAATAGAAGCCAGACAAGACTTGTTCATGTGGTTCCTTCCTTCACCCACCATTTCATAAGACCATAGGCTGAATGTAGTTGTGGGAACTGCTAGTTCAAACAAAACACACCTACAGTGCATACCGTCTCACCCTTTGGAGGACCACCTTGCTCTATCATTGCCAGTATCACAGAATGGTCAGGGTTGGAAGGGACCTCTGGAGATCATCTAGTCCAATTCCCCTGCCACAGCAGGGACACCTACAGCAGGTTGCACAGGACGGTGTCCAGGCAGGTTTTGAATGTCTGCAGAGTGGAAGACTCTTGGATCTCAGTAGAGATCACTTGGAAATCTCTGAAAGTCAGTGAGTATTTGTTCAATGGTAAGCATCCTGTCTCACCATCCTGAAGGTTAATCAGGCACATTTATAAATGTTAGTCCTCCAGATTCTACGCAATAACACTTGGTCAATCCAACCCATGAATTTCCAACACAGTCCATGCTTTTCATCTTCACTGAGGCATCAAGGAGTCAGAGAACCTGACAGAAGTACAACTGGAGGAGACCCTGCAATAATCCTTCCTTGCTGTGAATGGCTCTGCTGCCACGAATATGCCTGACAGAGCCTTAGCCTGATTAACTTTAATGTAAGAATAATGCTCCACAGCATGAGACACTCCTGAATCTCTTTTTCAAGATGTTCCATCTCAACCAGGAAGATGGCTATCAAATGTACCAACAATCCTCCTTGCATACCTATGAAGTACAGATGCATGCACCCAGATGCAACAAAAAAGAATGACCACATGCTGACCTGCACATGCTAAAGAGAGCTTCAGAGACTACAAACATAACCAGTGAAATAGCTGTCTTCCCTGACAACAGTAATTTTTACTGTAGCAGCTCCTGTGGTGAATTTCTCTCCTAATGTCTCTTTCATGTCCTATTGTATCATAACACATCCAGTCCAAGAGTTAAGACAAGTTCCCAAAGCTGATGAAAAGGAGCTGACAAAAGCACTTAAGCCAAACTTACATTTTCTCCTAAATTGATGCCTGTGATTTAGTGACACTTAGAGTAACAATAAAAGCAAACTCGAAGTGAGTAAACAAAAGTCATTTCATGCATATGCTCATGCTTTAGGGAGAGGCTTGGAAACTCCAACTTTCACAAAGTCCTTACCAATACATGAGAATGAAAGCCTTTTTTCTTACGCATAAGGACGGACTCAGCATTTTTTTCAGCTGTGAATCTAAGTGCTCCCAATTTTCTAATATAAATTACATGATAATTTACTCTGGTTAAAAAACGGTAAGAATTTTTTACCATTTACTCTGGTAAAAAAAAAAAAAAAAAGTTACAGTTACCTGTCCAGTGGATCAACCTTTTTCTTTTTTCCTCCTACATGTGAGAATTGCCAACTTGATAGCATGGAATCCCCTACAAGACATACCTGCATAGCAAATGGAACAGCAAGTTATATCTCCCCACTGCTGTACTGCAGTGTTTCAAGCCTCCTTTGGAAGGACAACCACAAAGAATTAGAATATAAATCCTTTCTAATGCCCATTCAATCCTTGGTCTATCTGCTATCACTGCTAAGCAGAGTGCCAATTAGTGTCAGCTGTAATGGTGGTTTCTGTACTATGAACATTCTTCAACTGGGAATTGGACTAAAAGACCATCGTCTCATTTCACACTGGAAACCAAAACAGTCATCATGCAGTAATAACTTTTGGTCACTGCTAACCCAGACCTCATCAAACCAGTGACCTTGAAATGAAAAGGTCTGCGTCCTGCTCCCTTTCCTTCCATTTCTCAAGCAGAATGGCAATGCCAAGAGTTTTTAGGATTGGAAGGAATCCAAATGTAATGGATATGTCATTGAACCCTGAGCCCTAAACTGGAAGCCAGTAAGATCTATTCTCTATCACTCTTCTAAGCGAAGATTAAAAAACCCAAACAAAACCCCACAAAAAAAAAATATCAAAAACCCCAAGGATTCCATTTTCAGCAACAGGCTATGAGCTGTGCAATATCTATGAAACCCATAATCGCTGACCCCAGGACACCTCTCACCACCAGCTGATAACCATCCAACATTTTCCTATTGCAACTACCTTTGCTACAGTCTGATTTATATGCAGAACATTACATATTTTGGACTCAGTCCACTGTAACTGACCACTTAAATTATTTGGTTCTTACTTATTTGAATTATTAGTTCAGATTAATTGAAGAGGTTTGTTACCAAGCCAATGCTGCTCTGTTACCCCTGTACAACCTGAGCCAAGTAGTAAGATTGTTTGAAATAAGGGAGATTAACTTTTGGTTTGCTGGTTTTTATTTCTACTTTAAAAAGTTATAAATACTGCATTAACTGGGTTATAATATGCATGGTGATCTCTTTAATTTCCATTCTTTTTATGGGTTCAGGGTTTTTTTGTAAAACAGTTGCTGTCTTTTCACTTTCAGAAAACCAAGACCCAGAATTTAAAGTGAGATCTGTGTATACATACATGTATATGTGCTATAAAAATTACAGCACAAATATCTACATATGCTGTCAGTTTTAAACAAATTATCTAAGGCTCCGAAGATATTCAATATGTGAGCATTCTACTTTTAGGTCCATGATATTTCAAATTACTAAGGCTGGCTTTTGCATCACACATGAAACCTTTTTTCTGTTAAAAAATAACAACTGTAAATCTGTTTTCTCATGCCCAAGTAGTCCTTTACGAGACACGTAAGGAAATGCAGGGTGGATTGTCATGAACAGAGCAATAATCATAAAATTAGAAACAAAAGAAACAGAGAGAACAAAGCTGCTTCTTTTTTTTAAAGATTCTAAATCACACACAAAACATTTGTTCTGCTCCAGCTCTTTGTGAACTAATTGGCTCTCCTGGAGGGACAGGTAATTGTACTTGACTACACAAGCTGTCCTGAAGCTCCCTTGGAAAGCTCCAGTAAGCTTCCAGTGTTAGCAGCCATCAAGGATTTCACAGGTCAGGCATCGGATCGATACAGCTAAAAGCAGCAGGGACTGTAATGTCGACAGCAGGTTTCAGAAAACGCTGCAAGTGCCAGTTTGTTCCCCTTCATGCAGAAGCTCAAGACAGCTTAATTAACCCTTGGAAAATACAATTTATCCAGAGGCTCTGCGGGTCTGTACTAGGCCTTATTGGTGAACTGATAGCAGAGATACTATAGCTGGCAGCTCTGAATTCCCATTTCCCCCTTTAATGCTGTTTCAGTTAGGATGCAAACAAAACATGATTTTAGGTGGATGCGTTTGCCTTGTCCTGAAGAGCATGCTACAGGAGGCCATGAGGGCAGCTGTTTTGTTAGAACTCACTTGTGATTTCAGCAGGAGCCTGGCCCAGCAGGTGCATTGATCACTCACGTCTTGGGTTGTATGTGTGTGTGCGCGTCTGAGTGTGTGCATGTATGTGTGAGAGAGAAAAAGAGAGAAGGGGAAAGAGTCATCTCCCACAGGTCTAAATGCTTCTTTGCCCTCTTGTAAAGATGTTCCCTTGTTAGTTGTCTATTTTTGCTGTCTTTTAATAACACATGGCCATGAAAAGTACAGACAAGGTAATTTTCCACATCCCAAAACACCTACATTTTAGAAGACAAAGAACTTGCCAGGGGTGACAGACCAGTAAGAAGTTAGCTTGTCTGATGTGATATTCAAATTTGCGTCTCCAATGTCAGGCCAACAGGCCGAAGGGTTTTTCATTCCACAGCTCTTTTCAAGCTAAGGAAATCTGCTAAGAAGACATACATAGAGCAAGTAGGAAAGAAAAAAAATATCCAAGTTACTGAGGCTTAGCAATTTTAACATATAAATCTGACTGTGAATCCAGTTTAAAAGTTATTTAAAAATAATAACTACTTACACTTCCATTAGTTATGTTTTTAATTTGTTTAATTTCAATTAAATCATAGAATAGTTTGGGTTGGAAGGGACCTTTAAAGGTCGTCTAGTCCAACCTCCCTGCAATGAGCAGGGACATCTTTAACTAGGATCAGGTTGCTCAGCACCCCGTCCAACCTGGCCTTGAATGCTTCCAGGGATGGGGATCTACCACCTCTCTGGGCAACCTGTGCCAGTGTTTCACCACCCTCTTTGTAAAAAATGTCTTTTTTCTATCTAGTCTAAATCTACCCTCTTCTAGTTTAAAGCCATTACTCCTTGTCCTATTGCAACAGGCCCTGCTAAAAAGTTTCTCCCCATATTTCCTGTAGGCCCCCTTTAAGTACTGGAAGGCTACAAAAAAGTACCCCCAGAGCCTTCTCTTATCCGGGCTGAACAACCCCAACTCTCTCAGCCTGTCCTTATAGGAGAGGTGCTCCAGCCCTCTGATCATTTTTGTGGCCCTTCTCTGGACCTGCTCCAACAGGTCCATGTCTTTCCTGTGCTGAGGGCCCCAGAGCTGGACGCAGTACTCCAAGTAGGGTCTCACCAGAGCAGAGTAGAGGGGCAGAATGGCCTCCCTTGACTTGCTGGCCATGCTTCTTTTGATGCAGCCCAGGATATGGTTGGCCTTCTGGCCTGCAAGCACACATTGTTGGCTCACATCCAGCTTTTCATCCACCAGTACCCCAAACACTTCTTGGCAGGACTATTCTCAATTTCTTCATGCCCCAGCCTGTATTGATACCAGGGGTTGCCTTGACCCAGGTGCAGGACCCTGCACTTGGCTTTGTTGACCTCATGAGGTTCACATGGGCCCACTTCTCAAGCCTGTCTAGGTTCCTCTGGATGCCATCCCATCCCTCAGGTGTGTCAATCGCAGCACTCAGTTGGTGTCATCCACAAACTTGCTGAGGGTGCACTCAATCCCATTTATCCCAAGAAGATATTGAACAGTACTGGTCCAAATACAGACCCCTGAAGAACACCACTTATCACCAGTCTCCATCTGAACATTGAGCCATTGACTACTACCCTCTGGATGCAACCATCCAACCAATTCCTCATTCACTGAACAGTCCACCCATCAAATCCTTACCTCTCCAATTTAGAGAGAAGGACATTGTCAGGGACAGTGCCAAAGGCCTTACAGAAGTCCAGACAGACATCATCCGTAGCTCTTCCCTTGTCCACTCCATCATAGAAGGCCACTAGGTTGGTCAGGCAGGACTTACCCCTGGTAAAGCCACGCTGGCTGTCTCAAATCACCTCCCTGTCCTCCATGTGCCTCAGTATCACTTCAAGGAGGATTTGTTCCATGATCTTCCCAGGCACAGAGGTGAGGTTCACTGGTCAGTAGTTCCCAGGGTCCTCCTTTCTACCCCTTTTAAAAATGGGTGCAATGTTTCCCTTTTTCCAGTCACCAGGGACTTCACCTGACTGCCATGTCAGGTGAATATCATGGGGAGTGGCTTGGCAACTACACCAGCCAACTCCCTCAGGACTCTGGGATGCATCTCATCAGGTCCCACAGACTTCTGTATGTTCAGGTTCCTCAGGTGGTCACAAACCTGATCTTCTCTTACAGTGGGAGGGACTTTGCTCCCCCAGTCCCTGCCTTGTGGTCCACCCACTCTAGAGGTGTGGGGAGAGAGGTTGCCAGTGATGACTGAGGCAAAAAGGTTGCTGAGTACCTCAGCTTTCTCCTTGTCCATTGTTACCAGTTTGCCAGTCTCACTCATCAGGGGGCATAAACTTTCTTTGGCCTTCCTTTTCTGGCTGACATACCTGTAGAAGCCTTTCTTATTATTCTTTGCATCCCTTGCCAAGTTCAGCTCCAGCTGCACCTTGGCCTTCCTGACCCCATCTCTGCACAACCAGGCAGCATCCCTATACTCTTTCCAGGATACCTGTCCCTGTTTCTGCTGCCTGTGCATCTCTTTCTTGCTCTTTAATTTGACCAGCAGGTCTTGACTCATCCATGCAGGTCTCTTGCCTTCCTTTCCTGATTTCTTACACCTGGGGATCAAGAGCTCTTGCTCTCTGTGGAAAGTGCCCTTAAAGATCTGCCAGGTCTGTTCTGCTCCCTTGTCCCTCAGGGTAGTTTCCCAGGGGGTCCCCCTACTGACTAACTGCTTGAAGAGCTGGAAGTTTACTTTCCTAAAATTCAGGGTCCTGACTTTACTCTTCCCCTGACCCATATCCCTCAGGACTGCGAACTTCACCAGTGCATGATCACTGCAGCCCAGGCTGCCTCCAGTCTTGACATCACCAATTAGTTCACTTGCATTGGTGACCATCAGGTCCAGTATTGCATCCCCTCTGGTGGGGCTGTCCATTAACCTGGCTTAAGAAGTTCTCTCTGACACACTCCAGGAGTCTCCTGGATTGCCTACAGTTTGCCGTGCTACTTTTGCAGCAGATGTCGGGGTCACTGAAGTCCCCCAGCAGGATGAGAGCCTGCAAGTGTGATGCCTCCTGTAGCTGGAATAAGAAGTCTTCATCAATATGCTCCCCTTGATCAGGCAGCCTGTAGTAGACACCAACCACAAGGCTCCCTTTGTTGCCTTGATTTCTAATTCTTACCCATAGGCTTTCAACCTGCTCATGGCTATTCTTCAGATACAGCTCATCACACTATCTATCCATTTCTTGATGCAGACGGCAACGCCTCCACCCCTCCTTCCTCCCCTCTCCTTTCTGAACAGCCTGCAGCCATCAACAGCCACACTCCAGTCATGGGATTTGTCCCACCAGGTTTCAGTAACGGCAGGTAGGTCTTAGCTTTCTAGCAGCACAGTGACTTCCAGCTCCTCCTGTTTGTTGCCCATGCCATATGCATTGGTGTAGAGGCACTTCAGCTGGGCTGTTGGCTGCATCACCTTCTTAGAGGAACATCCCTTAATTCCTTCCGGGTATTTCACCAGTGTATCCTTCTTGGCTCCTGCCACCTCAGGAGCCTCTGGCTCATCTCTGTAAGACTTCAAGTGTGCTGCAGTGCAGCCAGCACATTTCAGAGCTACAGGCTGCGGGCCCTTGCTAGCACCCCCTTCCCTCTAACCATTGCCTGTACTCCCACAGTTTGTCACAGGCAAGCCTGATATTGCCTCCCTCCCCCTTCAAGCCTAGTTTAAAGCTCGGTCAATGAGCCCCACCAGCTTGTGAGCAAATCATGTAAATGTATCTTGTTCGGTTTATATTTACTTCCTTTAATGAATGAAAACATTCCAGTTTTGTTCCAGACCAGTGAATTCTTACTAAAGTAAGCAAGGTAGATACCACTTTCTTTCCACTAGTTTGTTACTGTTTCTTATGGTAAAAGACTATGTGAATGAGTAGGATGAAGTAAAGAAAGTCAAATTAGATTTTTTTACATGTGTGCATGCATATCGTCATATACACTCACATATACATGAAGACTTGTGGCATTAACTATTCGACTTTGAATCCACATTTTCATCTTCAATAACTGTTAAAGGCATAGGAATTTATGATGAAATAAAATTGCTGAACAATAAACAACTGGGATTATAAACAAAGCAAAAGCAAGCCAGACTATATCCGTGATTCTTGTATTAACACACTCACAAAAACAGTGCACAAAAAGCACTTGATAGAATTATTTAATGAATCTATGCCACAGTCCCCCTATCCAAGCAACTAGATATTAATTTTTCAGGATACCTTGTAGGAGACAGTCTGCCAGAGGTGGTGAAAGATGCTGCTTGAAGGTCTGCAAGCAAAGGGTAATGATAGATACTTGACACATTTCAACCTGGTATATTGCTACCTACTGGGGAGCCAGAAGGTTCTGAGGTAGGCCCACGCTCGTTTGACATTTGTATTAATGACAGGCAAGAAAAAATAAAGCAGTGCTTGAATCACAAATGCAGAAGTGAGAAAGGGCTGGACTGTTGGACTTACTCATGTAAAGGCTAGTTTCATATGAGCAAAACCATCTTAAATACAAGTACACGGCACTCTCCATGAGGAGATGGTTTTACAGATGAATTGGCAACAAAAAAAGACATACGTAAGCAACAGAAGAGAAATTTTATGGCTGCTTACACCAACTGTAAGTCTGTCTCCAGAATCTGAGAAAACATCCTACTAAGTCTTTACTTACAGTTTGGACTACAACCAGAACATGCTTAGAAAGACCACAGAATCGAGCTGGTTATCTAAGATTTGTGAGATCAAGGAGGATAAAAGAAGCATTGCTAAACATGTCCCAGTTCTTAGGGAAACTTGAAGCTGGACTGGAAAATGTGCAAGATATTAGACAGTACTAAGGGAAAGATTTACAATTATTGGTAAAATATCAATTAAATAAGTCAATGTTTTTGACTCCAGAGTACACATGCACATCCATGGAAAGATAATGGAGGTATACAAGTATGGAAAAAAAGAGCCAAATTCTCTTTCTATCTCTGCTACCAATCCCCTTGCTGTTTCTGCTTTTCCTGTCACTATATTTTTTTATCTTTATCCACACCTTTAGTTTTGTTTTTATTGTTTTGGAGTTTTGGTTCAGTGGGGTTTTTTTGTTTTATATTACAATATTTGCCACTGTAAGGACCTGACCTCTACTGGAACCGCTTGGTGTTACCCTAACACACAACAACATCTGACCAGCTGGCGTGCGTGTGAGAAGAATCACAAAATTTATAGTTAATTACACAATATGCTCTTGTGCTTAATAAATTAAGTATTGCAACATGGCATGTTCCAGAGATGTTGAAAGGCATGATAGTGTCTATGCTGGTTAGACTGTTCGCTTTCATCTGCCACTGCTTGCAATCAACTTAAGAAAAAAAGAAGAAAAAAAAGACGTGTTGCAAGCATTTTTTTCAGGAAATACAAATGGTTTCTGAGGACACACAATAAAGTACATTTTAGCATTTTATGACAGTTCCAGAATATAGCAGGTAAAGATCTTTATGGAAAGCTCTGCTCTGACATATTCTAAGCAGTGTTATTCATTAGAAGCTGTAAGAGCAAAATCTAAATCTGTCATAGCTCAAAAATTCAATTTTAATAATATCAACAAAGAGCTTTTACATTCCCACAATACAGTTTAAAAACTAAATCCTCCTGTTAATTATCAGGGAGTGCAGGCTCTCCAAGGTTGAGTACCTATTTCTGTTTAAAGGTCGACACTTTAAGTGCTCTAAAATCCACATACTTGCTCAAATTGCCTTGAAATTTGGTGTGCCTCATGGGGATCCAAGGTAAGGTCAGAGTCATAAGCTTAGGGTCACATTTGCTTGTGCTTTTCAAGATATGGCCTGAAAAAACAGCTTTTCCTAAGTGATAAAATTCTGATAAACTGTTTTTTCTGTTCTTGCATATCCTTAGTGGACCAAACCACAGCTTTCCACAATGCTCCAAATGTTCTTAACATTCAACATTTGGCACTGTGAGTAGGTAAGTATCTAAATTCCTTATCCTAAGAAACTATAGAACGTATTAGGATTCTGAAATCAAGAATGGCTTCCACCTTACTGACCATCGTTAAAATGAGCTGGGTGGTACAAGAGGATGTATAATATAAAACTTACTCTACTTTATAGCTAGTGGCAGTTTCTCAGCTGGTTTTCAGAATTCCTTCTGAGATATTAGTAATGCAAAAACCTTTGACAAAGATGTCTTTTATTATTTGGGGTAAATACAGTTAAAATACTTTTGGAAAAGAAAGCAAGTTACATATATGAATTCTTGCTTTGGAGGACATGAAAACAAATGAACAGTGAGGAGACCAAGGAAGAGGATTTCAAGAGCAGTGGCGAGCCAGACAGGGAGGTCACAACACTCCACAAAGAACTTGAGGAGACCATGGAGGAAGGCGGTGAGCAACTCTCATGCTCTTTTTCTCCCCTTTTATGTGTGTTTCAGGAGTTTCTGAGGCTCCTCCACAGTTGTGTCTGGTCCTGGGGAAACCCTATTCCTCTGGGAAAAAAGGATGGGTGTCCAAAGGCATGTCCTGTCTACATCGAAGGAATAAAATTTTAAATATGTGAAAACCAGGACATTTAAAATAAGATACCTGCCACCTCTCTGTCGGGGTGGGATTATGGAATGGGCCAGCCCTCACGGCTTACTTGGACAAAGGCACAGGGGAACAAGGCCCCAGAGATGGGCTAATAAGTCATCAGGATACCAAAAAAAAAAGGAATCTTATGACCTTATTTCTAAAGAGGTATTGGTTTAATGAAACAAGAAAAAGGGACTGGAAATGGTGACTAGGGAGGCTCTATGTTTTTCTAAAAATTAGATAAGAGACAGACTCACTAGCTTTATACCACACATTTGATATTCCTGTAGCTATCCCATAATAAAAAAAAAAAAAGAGAGAAAAAAAGCACAGAATCTCCTAGATTGGAAAAGACCTGTAAGATCATCTAGTCTAATCATTAATCTAACACTGACAAGCCCACCACTAAACCATGTCCCTAAGCACTATATCTACACAACCCTTAAATACCTCCAGGGATGGGGACTCCACCACTGCCCTGGGTGACGCGTTCCAATGCCTGATGACCCTTTCAGTATAGAAATTCTACCTAATATCCAATCTAAACTTCCCTTGACGCAACTTGAAGCCATTTCCCCTTGTTCTATCACCTGCTACTTGACAGAACAGGTTGACTCCCACCTCTCTGTAACCTCCTTTCAGACAGTTGTAGAGAGCGATAAGGTTTCCCCCGAGCCCCCTTTTCTCCAGGCTAAACAACCCCAGTTCCCTCAGTGGCTCCTCAGAAGACGTGATCCAGACCCCTCACCAGTTTTGTTGCCCTTCTTTGCACACGCTCCAGCGCCTCAATGTCCTTCTTGTGGTGAGGGGCCCAAAACTGAACACAGTACTCAAGATGCGACCTCACCAGTGCCGAGTGCAGGGGTAAAATCACCTCCCCGGTCCTACTGGCCACACTATTCCTGATACAGGCCAGGATGCCTCTGGCCTTCTTGGCCACCTGGGCACACTGCTGGCTCATGTTCAGCCAGCTATCAATCAACACCCCCAGGTCCCTCTCTGCTGAGCAGCTTTCCAGCCACTCCTCCCCAAGCCTGTAGTGCTGGCGGGGGTTGTTGTGGAAAATGTTGTGGAAATGTTGGGCAATGTGTCATATTTGTGATTTCTCTGTTAGTAAGCAGGAATTTCTGATTACATAAAGCATCTGCTTGCTGACGGTGTTGTGAGGAAAATATGGCATGAGTTGATGACCATACGCTTAGTTATTTCCCTGTAACAATTTGTTGAGAGGGCTGTCTCAGCTCAGGGCATGTGGTGTCAGCCCTATCCAGAGAAAGTAAAGTAGAGTTTTAATGCTGTTCAAGCTAAAAAAGTCTTAAACTCATGCATGTCCCTACGTATATAAAGATGCATACTTCATTCGAACTTGATGCAATCCAATCCATTTATTTTTACTGAAAGCTTTGATATTGACAGTTCAAAAGAATCATACAGTCCAGTACCACTGGCTCCTCCTTTTCCACTTGGAAATATATACTTGGCTATAAATTTTTTTGGGATAATGCTACCACAAAAAAAAATGCAGAGCTTGTAAAGTCTTATATACGTGGCATGAGACATCTATGTATGTGCTACTGTTGTGCATTAATCAGTAAAATGTTATGAAGAGTAATTATTTCAATAATAAATGTGGTTTAAAACATGCCCAGACTGTTATTGTAGTCAGGCTGAATTAACTTAGGAGTTCCAGGTGAAGAGAGTACTTGAAGAGAAAATACCCCAATAGGAAATTTCCAAGAGGAAATTTGGCTAGCACCAAAAATGGGTCATTTGAGGTTCAGCTTGTACAACTCCTGACAGTGGTATCACTTATCATAAGTATGGCTTTTTCTGCCATGGTTTTAGAGAACAGATGTATACAACCTTTTGGATTTGATCTAATTAGATTTTTAATATTTTATTCATGTATTTCCCCTGATGTATCGCATAAAAATCATGCAAAAATACAGGCTTATTGAGCCGTAAATTCATTCCTTTTAAGTTTTGCCTTTTTTAAGTTCAGTGACTTAACTCTTCTAACCTTTCATCACTATCATCCACATAAGGCCAAATGATTTCAGAAAGCCAAAAAGCATCAGGTAAAAACTGCTCCATGAAGGAAGGATAAAACTGCATCAACAAGAGGTAGGAAGAGCCTCTTGTAAGGCTTCAATACAAGAAACTTTTTGTTAAATCTTCTGTAAGAATGCCACAGCAGAGCTGCTTGCCCACCTGTTGCTGAAACACATATACCAACTGGCACCATGTCTAACAGCATCACATCCGCAAAGGTTCTGGATTAGGTTTTCTTAGGGGTGCCCAGCCAGGACATGGAACCTTTTCAGCCAAGATCCAAGCCCTGAGAAGCAAAAGAGGAAAAGCATTTACAGCATATCAAAGTCACCTAAAAAACCCCCAAGCTCTTGCCTCCCTCAGAATGTGCCCAGTGTACTCCAAAATATGTATTGTCCCCTTCTAATCACATTACAAGGAAGTTGGTTGCTGTTTTTTTAAAGAGCCCTCATTGTAGTTTGACATACATATGCCTGTTACAGCATCCAGGCATTTGAATCTGCCGGTGTGTACCATTCATTATACTCAAGAAGAATGCTTATAGAAACCAGGGAAACAGCACTGCAGAAGCCTGTCTTGCAAAGATGAGCACAAATCATGCCCTGGTAACAGCAGACAGCTGAAACTGCAGATGTCCAGAGCATATTGCTGAGAGCATGGTGGAGGCCAGAACTGCTGCACCAGGTTAGGGCAAAGGGAGTGAGAAGTGGAAGCAGGTGGCATAAAGGCAGTCACTACAAACCCAAGGAAGTGACAGAGACAGAAGCATACTTGACAGTCCTGGGTGAGCAGCATGCTGCCCATCATGAAGAAAGCCTTAGGTTCTCATAGTTATATACACTTAATACAGAGTTAGATTTACTATGTGAAATAGCCATATTTTCTCCAAGCCCAAACAAATCATGACAGAATCAGGTTGAACAAGATGGCCCAACAACTGGGGCAAAAATTGGAACATTAGGTGTTGTCAGCAAAGATCACCAGAGCCATGAAAAGTGACAGCCATTGCTCCAAAGTTGAGGTCACAACCCAGAATGGGGAGACACAGGAGATTGGTACAGAATTAGGGCATAATCAGGATCAGGTAGGAAAAATCATCCTACTGCTGCTATTGCTTCCAGAAAGCTAGAGAAGAAAACCTTGAAAGGAACAACTGCCTTTTGCTTAAGACACCTAGGCTAAAGACTCCAGGAGAACTAATTTGCTTTTCAAATCTAGGCAAGATATACCAATGTGCAACCTCATTCCTGAGAAGTCTAATGGTTAGTGATTTTACAGATAACAATAGAAGAAGTAATTTATAGAAGAGGGATGGATTCAGGGACTTAAAAAATACACACCATTTAAATGCAGAGTCAGTATGGTGAAACAAGTTCTTTCAATTATCATCGCAACACTGCTCATACAAGCAAGATCTAAATGGTGGGAATCCAGAAGAGGCATGCCACTGTGTAGCCACGTGGGTGATACTCCATGCATTTCTATCAGCATTGATGTGATACATAAATATTACTTGAATAGTAAAAATACTGAAGACTATTGTGTCTCTTATTTTAACATAAACAAGTTCTCATCAGGCACCACTTCAGTGCAACTGGGTGGCTTGCCCTGAGCCAGTCTCTGTCAGAAGGCCAAAGAAAGGAATAATGATGATAATGGGATAATCGATGGTCAAGCCCTTCGATTGATGGCTAGAGAAATCACAGAGGCCAACACATGACTGCATAGACACAACAGCTCACAAAACCAGAAGTCTTTGCTAACCGTAGAAATCTGCTGCTCTGGGTAACTACCTACAGGTAAAGTTAGTCCCAGTTTTCTCTTTAGAGGTGTTGTGGCTCCATTCTCTGAGATTTTTAAGGACCGCTCCTCTGAAAGCATTCCTGGGAAACAAGCATATATAAGAGGCTTTTCTGCCTTGCTAGAAAGAACATAAGGACCCTATAGTTAGAAAGGGACAGGCTTCAGTTTCTTTGTCAGCATGAGGACTGTGCGCGCTACAGTACAGAATAAAGCTTCTGAAAACTGTGGGAGAAAATGGTTAGCGTAAGCTATTAACTCTATAATTTTCTACACATGCTGGGCAAGTATCCTGTGAAATAACAGGACTCTCTCTGCAGTTATGGGACCATAAAGCAACCCTCAACAACTGTTTAGATAGGAACCTGTTTTTAATCCTGAAAGCCTGGAATCACTTTATTTAGTCAGCAGTGGGGCAAAAGATGATTTAGAAATAGCTTCCTGGTGTGTCTGGAAATACATCTGTATTTCATCATATAATGGAACAAACATGGCATAGTTCAAATGCAGGAATCGGTTATATAGATGATGTGTTCATTATAGGTACAAATTAGGAAGCTCCTTTGGGAAGATCAGCCTATTCTGAAGGTCACTGTCAGGTCAGATTTATTCCAAAGCAGCTTCTTTTTATAGAACTTGAACTAACATACTTCTCTCATATGCTCAGCTTTTGTTCAGCTGAGTTTTTATTTGTGTTTTGCTTTTTAATTTCAGAGAAGCCCCAAACTTAGGCATACTCAATGCTGTCTTTACAACATTTAAAACCTCCATGCTGCAGTGTCATACCTGGTGAGAGCTGACACTTGCCGCTGCTGTCACTCCATTTCTGCTGCTGATGCAAGGCTCCTAAGCCTGAGCTGTGTGCACTGAGCCCTGTTTCCCTGCAGCTCTACTTCAGCCACAGGAGGCTACGCTTTGCATTTCTGAGCAGAGAAGAAGCAGCATAGCTATGCCTTATCCTTCTCACCCCAGTCGGATCTCACATCGCAATAAAGCAGCATTACAACTGTACAGAAGAACTAACACTCAGCATGAGAAGGATCTGAAAAGTTTTTCTGTGAAGATGTGAAAGAGAAAGGAGTGTGGAGTGGTCTAGAGAGGAAGAACTGACGGGTAAGGTGGGGCTTTTCCAAGAGGAGGGGAGTGCAATGGGAAGGGAGAAGAAAGGGAAAAAGCAAAGGCAATCAATAGGAAGAACAGGGTGAAAATGCCAGCAGAAAGACAAACACAGAAGGAAAGGTCTTGCAGCTATACATTTATGTATATACTTACACATCTATTTGCAACATCTAGTTGCAGGGAATGATGAGGGAAGAAACAGGAAGACCCAACAGATCAATACCTGTCTCTGAGCCTGGTGTCACCAGCAGCACTTCAGGTTTTTTGGTGATTGGTCAGCTTATATGACACCAGGCCTGCAGGCAACAGACTGGGTACACCCGTCTTAAAGGGGGGAAAAAGATTTTTGCACAGGATTTGGCAGGGCTCATCAAAAGGGCTTTAAACTATATTTGAAGGGGGAAAGGGATAAAACGAGTCTTGATAGAGA
The DNA here is from genome assembly GCA_017639485.1 of Pluvialis apricaria. Lineage (NCBI taxonomy): Eukaryota > Metazoa > Chordata > Aves > Charadriiformes > Charadriidae > Pluvialis > Pluvialis apricaria. Next base: position 10,468,449 of record CM030009.1, on the reverse strand, counting down.
GAAGCCTGGGGGCAGCACATCATTATCTGTAGGATGGGGTGCTATAGTGAGGTCCTTCAGTCTGCCATCCCAGTGGTGGTAGGGGATGGTGTGCCATGCGATAGCAAAGACACAAGGGATATTGATGGCCTAGAAATCATGAAAGTGCCTGGGAATGGTCAGGTAGGAATTAGGGCTTCTCCCCCCCAAAAAGGTGATGGGATCAATAGCCCAACTGAAGTCTATCTACACTAATGCACACAGCACGGGCAACAAACAGGAGGAGCTGGAAGCCATTGTGCAGCAGGAAAACTAGGATATAGCTGCCATCAAAGAAACATGGTGGGATGATACGCACAACTGGAGCGCTGCATTGGATGGCTATAAACTCCTCAGAAGGGACAGGCCAGGAAGAAGCAGCTGTGGAGTGGCCCTGTATGTTAGGGAGTGCTTTGATTGTCTTGAACTTAATGATGGTGATGATAGGGTCAAGTGTTTACAGATAAGAATCAGGGGGAAGGCCAACAAGGCAGATATCATGGTGGGAGTCTGATATAGACCACTCAACCAGGATCAAGAGGCAGAGAAAATATTCTATAAGCAGCTGGGAGAAGCCTCACAATCAATCACTGCCACTTGTTCTCGTGGGGGACTTCAACTTACCAGACGTCTGCTGGAAATATAACACAGCAGAGAGAAAACTGTATAGGAGGTTTCTGGAGTGTGTGGGAGATAACTTCCTGACACAGCTGGTGAGTGAGCCAACTAGGGAAGGTTCCCTGCTAGACCTGTTGTTCACAAACAGAGAAGGCCTTGTGGGTGATGTGAAGGTTGGAGGCTGTCTTGGGCATAGTGATCACGAAATGACAAAGTTTTTGATTCTTGGAAAAGGGCGGGGGAGAGGTTAGTAGAACTCCCACCTTGGACCTCCAGAGGGCAGACTTTGACCTGTTTAGGAGACTGGTTGACAAAGTCCCTTGGAAGGCAATCCTGAAGGGCAAAGGAGTCCAGGAAGGCTGGACATTCTTCAAGAAGGAAATCTTTAAGGCGCAGGAGCTGGCTGTCCCCATGTGCCACAAGACAGGTTGGCAGGGAAGAAGGCTGCCCTGGCTAAACTGAGAGCTTTGGCTGGAGCTCAGGAAAAGGAAAGTTTATGGCCTGTGGAAGAAGGGGCAGGCCACTCAGGAAGACTACAAAGATTTTGTAAGACTATACAGGGAGAAAATTAGAAGGGCCAAAGCCCAACTAGAACTTAATCTGCCTACTGCTGTAAAAGACAATAAAAATGTTTCTAAATGTTTCTATATAAATACATTAATAGCAAAAGGAGGACTAAGGAGAATCTCCATCCTTTATTGGATGTGGGGGGAAACACAGTGACCAAGGATGAGGAAAAGGCTGAGGTACTTAGTGCCTTCTTTGCCTCAGTCTTTAATAGCAATACCAGTTGTTCTCTGGGTACCCAGCCCCCTGAGCTAGATGACAGGCATGCAGAGCAGAATGAACCCCCGCATAATCCAAGAGGGAATGGTTAGCAACCTGCTACATCACTTAGATGCACACAAGTCTCTGGGGCCAGATGGGATCCACGCAAGGGTACTGAGGGAGCTGGCAGAAGTGGTCACCAAGACACCGTCTGTCGTTTATCAGCAGTCCTGACTAACCCGGGAGGTCCCAGTTAACTGGAAGACAGCAAATGTGACACCCATCCACAAGAAGGGTGAGGATGAGGACCTGGGGAATTACAGGCCTGTCAGCCTGACCTCAGTGCCTGGGAAGGTTATGTAACAGTTCATCTTGAGTGCCATCACACAGCACATAAGTGACAACTAGGCAAGCAGGCCCAGGTTTATGAAAGGCAGATCCTGCTCGACTAACCTGATCTCCTTCTATGATGAGGTGACCTGCTTAGTGGACAAGGTAAAGGCTGTGGATGTTGTCTACCTAGACTTTAGCAAAGCTTTTGACACAGTTTCCAACAGCATTCTCCTGAAGAAACTGGCTTCTCATGGCTTGAATGGGCATACACTTTGCTGGGTGAAAAACTGGCTGTATGGACAGGCCCAAAGAGTTGTGATGAACAGAGTTAAATCCAGCTGGCAGCCGGTCAAAAGTGGTGTTCCCCAGGGCTCAGTATTGGGGCCGGTTCTCTCTAATATCTTTATCAATGATCTGGATGAGGGGATAGAATGCACCCTCAGTAAGTTTGCAGATGGCATCAAGTTGGGCGGGAGTGTTGATCTGCTTGAGGGTAGGAAGGCTCTACAGAGGGATCTGGACAGGCTGGATCAATGGGCCAAGGCCAATGGTACGAGGTTCAACAAGGCCAAGTGCCGGGTCCTGCACTTGGGTCACAACAACCCCATGCAGCGCTACAGGCTTGGGGAAGAGTAGCTGGAAAGCTGCCTGGTGGAAGAGGACCTGGTGGTATTCGTCCACAGCCGGCTGAATATGAGCCAGCAGTGTGCCCAGGTGGCCAAGAAGGCCAATAGCTTCCTGGCGTGTATTATAAATAGTGCAGCCAGCAGGACTAGGGAACTGATTGTCCCCCTGTACTCAGCACTGTGTTCAGTTTTGGGTCCATAACTATAAGAATGACATTGAGGTACTGGAGCGTGTCCAGAGAAGGGCAACAAAGCTGGTGAGGGGTGTGGAGCACAGATCTTATGAGGAGCGGCTGAGGGAACCAGGGTTGTTTAGCCTGGAGAAAAGGAGGCTCAGAGAAGACCCCCTCGCTCTCTACAGCTCCCTGAAAGGAGGTTATAATGAGGTGGATGTTGGTCTCTTCTCCCAAGTAACAGGCAACAGGTCAAGAGGAAGCAGCCTCAAGTTGCGCTAGGGGAGGTTTAGACTGGATGTTAGGAAAAATTTCTTCACAGAAAGGGTTGTCAAGCATTGGAACAGGCTGCCCAGGGAAGGGTTAACTCACCATCCCTGGAGGAAGTTAAAAAGCATGTAGATGTAGTGATGAGACACATGGTTTACTGGTAACTTGGCAGTACTAGGTTAAGGCTGGACTTGATGATCTTAAAGGTGTCTTCCAACCAAAAGAATTCTATGATTCCATTTCAGTCTTTGATACTGATTTCCTGTGGGACCTTAGAAGAAGCATGACTTTGTCGTGTGCATATGTAAAGTGAAGATAGAGACACTTCCACCCCACAAGAGAGCGGCAGCAGTTTCAGCTACTTGGAAGGAAATACTGCTGCTTATACAGGCTATATCCACACCAGAACAACTACTAATGTCTTCATGTTAAATGCTGGTAGTGAAAGTAATCAGTGCAAAAGCTTTAACAGTTTATTGTGGCAATCCAGTCTGAGGAAAAATACACAAAATCTTATCTTTTCTTCTCTGCGCAGTTAGCCAAGAACTCAAGAGTCTTAGAGTTTATTCTAGTTAGGAGGCAGAACTGGCAACGAAGCTGTGTATCCCCTCCAAGCAATTCTATTTGTCTGTAAAGAGCATACAAAGCTTCATTTCCCTGAAGGTGACAGGACTCAACAAGAAGCACTTTTTTTTGCTCAAATTCCAAGACCCCTTCCCAGACCATGCATAAGCCTTTAGCCTTCCTCTCTGGGATTTTTCTGTGACCCAAACACTTGGCCTTGGTTTGGTTTCGGTTTGTTTTTGGTTTTGGGTTTTTTTTTCCCCCCCATCTCCTGAAATGCAGATGCACTCATTCAGTTAATTCCACTGGTTAATGTGGTAGATGCTATCAGCCCCTGGTAATACATCTTAGTGCTATTTGTCCTCACTTCTGTTTACTTTTGACAGATTGAGATGTGGTCTGCCAGATTTGGATCAAAACTAAAAACAATTTTGCCCCTTCAGAAGCCTAGATGGTAGGACAATTCCTAGACTCACCACCTGTATCTGTTGTTCACAGTATTAGCCTCTCCCTTAAAAATGAGCAAATTATGTAATAGTGAAGTCATATCTGATTCTTATATTTCTTTGCATCAAGGATCTTTTTTGTTCTTTCACTGTTGTCCTCTGATGCTTGAAATATCTCATAAAGGCCTAGCTTTCTAGGGGTATTGAGATTCAATAGAAATTTCAGCTCTTATTCTAAAAGATAGCAAACCTTGCCATTAAAAAGAAAAATTGGAAAACATGAATTCATAGAAACCCAGGAGATAAATAAAAAACTTGACAAACATTTACTTAATCACTTCAAGCCAATGCTAAAGCTTTGCAGAGGTGTATACATAATTTTTGAACACTGGAGACTGACAATTCTGTACGTAGAAAAACTGAATTTTCAAGTTACATAGAATTCATATGACAAGAGATGACTTACAGTTACTTCCCAGCAAAAGCAAATCCACGTATGTAGGAGCTGTGTCCATGACTGTCAGAAACCACAAGTCATTTTTATCTCTACCTAGTTTAAATGGAAATTTCACCACTTTACTGTAACTTCATAACATAGATAAGTCATCTTATGATGTGGTCCTTATAGAAGATTTTTCTTTAGACTAGAAAATATAGCAAGATACTTGAATATAGCCAGAAGTTGCAGATATCTTCAGCCTACGCTTCTGTCAGAATTAGGATTAGAATTTGAAAATTCTAATTTTCAAACCTGCAGTTGTAGGTGACTGCCCATCGTGCAAAGTATTTAAAATTCTACAGGGTAAACTGCTTTCAGACATTAACTTTTCTTTAAAGCAAAAAAAAAAAAACACCCAAAAAAACACAACCCAAAAACAAACCCCAAACAAAAACAACCAAACCAATAACACCAAAACCCAAACAAAAATCCCCACAAATATAATCTTTAAAATAAAGGTAAAAAAGATGCTCTAAGTACTTGCAGGAATTTGGAAATTCTATAGATTTCTGAATAGGATGATATTTACATTTTTATTAGATCACAAATATCTTGCTAACTTTTTAGGTCAAAAAGTTAAGTGATTAAAAAACGGCTCTTCTATCTTATCACTAAGTAAAAGATGCTGCCAAGAACTTTCAGTCAAATCAATGCATCACCCTGCAGATATATGACTCTCTGCAGGCTCGGAGTTTATAATGCTATGTAAGAATGGATAGTAGAAAACTGGCTTGCAATCACCTGCTAAAGCCAGGTGAAAAATACAGAAATTTGGATGCAATCTTCAGCTTCCATTAAACAACATAGATCTACCATTACCACAGCAGTTTCCAAGAATGAAAATTCCACAATCTTGCAGAGCCTCAAAGAAAAACCAAATCAGACTGAAAATATACCTATCCCAGGGAAGATAATCCTGTTGAAAAAATTGTGTCCAAGACTCAGATGAGGTTCCTTCTGTATTCATCATTATAACCAAATGTTGTAAGGACAAGAGTGATAGACCATATTTTGTGCTGTTTATGAATGATGACAAAGGTCTTGTTGACAGAATCACTTGGAAGAACCTCCTGAAAGACTGGGATAAAAGCCAAATCAGCAAAAAGTAATTTTGGGTGCCACATTTATAGGAGACGACTGGAGAATAGAGCAGAGACTGGTAAGTACAGAGAAGTCTGTTGAGACTGGCAATGAAATCTATTAGAACAACACGCCAGAGCATAAGGCGTAAATGTTCCCCATAGCTATAGTGCTAAAGACTGCCAAACACACTTTAAGCAACATGGCTTCCAAGAAGATTTCTGAAGTTCTGAATATTATGGATTTTGCATAAAAACTTACAAAAGCTTTTCAAACATTCACTTTAATATCTGAAGAATTCTAAACATTTGCAAGAAGATATGTAAAGCACTAAACTAGTTTCTTATCACCTTGATTCAAATAAGTTCACAAACAAATTGGTCCAAATATTAGCATGATAGAAAAGGTATCTTTGGGAAAGGTATCCTATTCACTATACTGATGAATCAGCACATAACTAATTCAATCTTTTCTTCCTGTGCTGACCTCCAAGCAATAATACATTGAAGTCCAGCTGACCTGTTTAAAAATGCCACCTTCAAATCAGATTTTCATTCCCACACAATGAGACAATGATGAGCAAACAGGAAAAAGTGAGCAAGCAGAAGTGAAAGAACGAACAACCAACTATTTCCCTCTAAGGCTTGTTTCCATGGAACACAATGAGGAGTTTCCCATTGACTTCATTGAGCTGGGACTTTACTTCAAGTAAGTGGGGAGAAGCAAAAGGAAAACAAAATAGGACAGTACTTAAGCTTGCAATAGAACTTGCGGTTACACAATGTAAAAAGATTCAAAGGAACTGAGGTAATTTATCTAGAAGACATTATTATAAGACTTTTCAGTTCTTTGAAAACCTTCAGGTAGAAGTTGTGCTGAAGACATTTACCTTCCCTTTATTCAATAAACTAAGTTTTCATACCACTAGACCAAACAGGACTTTCTGATGTTATACAAATGTTGACTAACTTCAAATTATTCTGGATATTCTGTTCTATATGTTACAGTTTACTCGGTGTATTTGTTCAGAATTATAGAAAAATTACAAACCATTAACAATAATATTGCTTAAATGACAATTTTAACAAGGAGTAAAAACCAGAGGAGAAAGCATAATACTTGAAAGAATTTTCATTTGAGTAAAAAAAAACAAAAATAATTTTAAATTAAACTGTATCTAACTGTGAAGAAGCTGTTTCTGTAGTGGGTTTGGATATTACATATCTGTCACATAAGATACACTTTTATGAATGAAAACATAAAAATACAACATACAAATATGTTTTAAACACAGTCTTTGTATTCTGGAAATCATCTAGTATGCCACTACCTTCCTGGGCTACCAACAGCACTGTAATCGACTTCAAGAACACTAAGCAAATGCACTTTAATACAGGCTTACTAGTTTGCTGCTTTCCTTGGAAGTCAATGGCTTAACAAAAAAAAAAGAAAAACACCACCATAACAAAAAAAAAAACAACCCAAAACACTCCCACACAGATAGAGACATTTTGTGAAAACAATCCAAATTCTTATGAATGCTTGTTATACAGCTTGGACACACATCAGCACACTTGCAAAATAGGTGCAAGTCTCATGAAAATCTAAATACTGATAAAGGTGAGTTTGTTTGCTTCTCTTTGGTACCTCACACTTCTGCCAAATATCCATTGACTACGTCATCAGACTAATAGTCTGTTGTATCTCACTGAAGCAGAGACCCAAGATGTGTTTCGATTCCATTTAAACCCTAGGAGCAACTTCAATGCTGTGATCACACCACTAAAACCATGTGCTTGTATGTTACTTTCAACTGCTTCCCCTTTCAAAGCAGTAAAAGTTCTTTAACAGTTTCCCCCCCCGTCCCCTTTTATGATAGTCCATAGTTTCAAGCTTGGTGCAGACAAAAGACTTGCACTTGTAAGTTAGTAGTTTGATGCATAAACTACAAAGCTTTTGCTTTCTCTGCAAAACCCTCAAATGACCTCATATGTGAGCATAATATGTCACCTGGGACAGTACATCACATACTAGCTCATAGCACATTATAAGATGAGAGGGTTTTCTTCAAAAAAACCCTTCAAAACATGTTGCATGCCTTAACAGCAACTAGTAAAACAGAAGAATAACGGACCAAACTCTTGGACTTTTCAACACTTTGTCTACTTTTCTGTTTCATTTGCTTGTGTTTCATGGCTTATTCAAATGTCAGCACGAAAATCACACTTAAAAACACAGCCCTCTAAATATTTATAGTTTTTACTGTGCATTTTGAACAAGCTTTCTGATATTTTCACTTTACAACCAATTAATGAAAAACCACTCTGAGCTATAAAGAGGAAACAATGTCAGGCTCTGACAGATGTTTTGCATGCATGCTGCATTTATTACAACGTTTTCACTGTAAAGCTGGAAAGAGAAGCAGCAAATAATATTTTGTTTATCCACTGCACCTTAAAAATATATCTTGGGGAACCTTCAGGAAAATCAGTGAAAAATCACTCCAGATGTGGAAACAAAGTTCCTTGAAGTTACGGAAGTCTCCAACATTCTTGCCCACAAGAATAAAAAGCCAGGTTCTTTCCTTATTCTCTTTGACTTCTCTTTTTACAATCTCTTTAACCTGGAATGTAAAATACCTATTACCCTTTTTCCACTTACTACACTTAGATGTCCTTTGCTTTCCTTTCCCCGGATTTCACTGCACAAATCAGAAGCTGTATTACTAGAACCATTCTGCAGAGGCTGAGCCTGCGTCTTTATCAGAGTGATTATTGTTTGCAATAGTTTCATAGAACTGTTTTGTCCTCAACTACAGAGTTCAATAGGGAGATGGTTTTTATAGTTTCTCTGTCTAGAAATGACCTCTGTCTAATCCACAAACCTCCTCCTTCTTCCCCTAAATATTATTTTTTTTTAAAAAAGCTCTATTATGCCAGCAATTTCTCTGTTTCCATCAGGAAAAAAACCCTCTCCTTGCTATAACAACAAAAATTTCAAAATCAAGTTACCCTTGAACTTTACCAAACAACCTTGTACAAAACATCTCAGACTAGCTGATGAAAAGAACACAAATCTTAACACTTAGACACTTGCTTAAGTTCTGCCTTTTCTAACCGAAAATTATAATGACTTTCTCATCAGCCTGCCTCACATGTTTCCATTACAGCAACATTCAGCATCAGCAACACAGTGTCATCCAGGGCAGTGTGGCTCTGAGGATAGAGCTCAACCGAAGAAGCAAATTCCTCTGAGGGCTGCAGTGTAGTCCCTCGTGAAGCTCATCAGGAATCACAAGCACAGCTGCATTAAGGCTCTCTCCACTAAGCAGCAGGTTGCTCATGACAGCAACTGCTCACTAAAGGAGATGAGTGAAAACAAGGGAGCAGGAGGGTTTCCACAGGGCAAGGTAACTTTTCTGCCATGGACTGACACCAAGTTTTTGCTCAGTTACTAAGACCCTCTAGAGAGGTGATTCTCAAAACAGATCAAAGGTGATCTGGGCAGTTACCAAGCATACACTCTTATTTCATCAGGAAGCCTGCATAAAAACACTGTTGAAATTAAAGCCTTGCATTAGAAAAATACAAAAGTATCACAGTACCAAGGAGTCAAGAAATACATAGTGCCCAGAGAGTGTGTTTGGAATTGTCTCACTCTTCCTTTCATCAGAAAATAAGCCTGTAATAGTACAGAAGAACTGGGGGACAAGAAGCGCCTCCCAAGAACAAGAAATGAACTTTGCTCCCTGTGCATTTAGATATCAAAAAAAAAGATTTTAAAGTCACAGTGAAACTCCACTGCAGAGTCAAGGAACAAAACACATGAGAGCTAGAGAATAACAATATCACTGATAGCTTGAGGGAAACTTTGAGAACTTAGGAACAGAAATAAAGTATTGTGAAAATTAAGCGATTTTGATTAATTGTAGGGAACAAGTAACTTCTGCAGAGAAGTAAAAGAGTCTGAACTGATTTTTATTTGGGTTACAAAATTATGTTAAACTACTGAGCACAATTGCTATGAAACTAGAAACAGTGCATATATCTGATTAACAATATGCTACGGCTAAAAAATTTAGGTCATGGGATGATGGCATCTATTTTCAAATTAGGAGCAGGAACAACTATACCAAGATGGGGAGTTTCCTTTTAATGAAACAGGAATGGCAACCAGGGATACAAACATCCAGTGGGTACACCTTAGCCTGACAGTGCATACAGTTGAATGGTCTAGAAATTTTAGAGACGTGAAGGCTGTGACAACCACTGTGATCATCTGTTCAAATAATCACAAGCCATAAAACTTCACCCGGTAACTTCTACACCCAGCCTAGTTAATGAGGCCAAACCTGTGGTCTGTCATAACTTGGTAGGATGGAAGAGCTGATAGATATTTACTCTGAAAGATTACTTTTATAGCCTGTAAGCAAGAAATTCATCTCACAAGACATCTGCAAACCTTTCCTCTCTTCCTTACTGCATATCTGGGAGTCAGTACACAAAGCAAACCAAAATGGTTTCCAGACATTTTAAAGTAATTTCAGTTTTGGAAAGCTGAGGTACGGATTTGCTTCCTCTCTCTCAATCCTGTGACTTGACCATTAACTTCATTTCGTAACTCTTGACTCGGAGCTTTTGGCTTTGTATCATCGAGCCTCTTTAAAGTAATCTGGCTATTTTCCATGGAGCAAAATAATCTACTTGTCAATATGCATCGTGTGTAGCCATACGTCTAAGAACATCTATATTTGTTGACTGGCCACCTTTCCTTCCTGGAATAGGCCAGGTATGCATTATATGGTCAATGCAATGGGAAGCCTTTCCCTGCACAGTATCCTTTAAAATTTGTAGTTCCAGAGTTTGTGAAGGAGGCTTAGCAGCACTGCAGAGGTTTTGAGGCCTGGATTAGTGTTGGATTAAAGCTGATAGCAAGGATTCCCTGGAGGCCATCACCTTTTGGTTGTAGTGCTCCTTACACATATGTTCTTAGTGTAACGCACAGTACATATAGACCTTCTATAATGTTAGTACACAGTAGGCTTATCTTCTGTAGGTAGGTAACATTTACCTTGGCTGCATTATTGCTTTTTTACATGCCTTGTGAACAAATTTACAAAGAGCTGTTTTATAGATTTTCTGCCACCTATTAGAATAGGGAATGTAACTCCATTTTCTTTATGCATATTGTCTCTCTCATTTGGATTCAGGTGCCCTTCACTCCTTAAGAGTAGGGTCAGCTCTTTAACAGAGAAAAAGTGCAAGATTGTATTTCTCAATCTGAACGGGATACTATTTATATGATGATACTGCTGCTGGTTTACACACGGCTCTTGTAGTGTTTATAATGGTTTCATAAGAATGCAAATACAACTCAATATAACTTAATAAAGCTATGTTGCATACAATTGTTGTATAGCTAAAGCTACTACTTTCTCCTTATAATGTTTCATGCCCACCTCTTCCAGAAATTTAGTCCCATGCCTACCAAAACCTCTCACCAAAATTCCTAGGATCTCAGCTCATTTCTAGCACCCTTTCCCCAAGCATTAACTCCCAACAGGTGCTGAACTGAGCCACATTGATGGAAAGGATACAGAGAAGATTTACTGACTTACTGTGTGTGTACACAGGCAGTGCTGTAATTGGGGAGAATGGAAGGTGAGGTTTTTCCCCCGCTCCAGCCCCACAGAGACAGGAAGAGAGCCATGTGTATGTGGGTCTCTTTTCCCAGGTAAAAAGTGATAGGACACGAGGAAATGGTCTCAAGTTGCACCAGAGGAGTTTTAGATTGGGTATTACGAAAAATTTCTTTACTGAAAAGGTTATCAGGCATTGGAATAGGCTGCCCAGGGAAGTGGTTGAGTCACAATCCCTAGAGGTATTTAAAAGACATGTAGACATCACGCTTAAGGACATGGTTTAGTGACAGACTTGGCAGTGTTAGGTTTACAGTTGGACTTTATGATCTTAAGGGTATTTTTCAACCTAAATGATTCCATTCTATGTGAACAAGGGGATGGACTGGGGTAGATTATTAGAGCTTAATGACCCCTTGATTAATTTGTTCTTGACATTTAGTCAGAGGCGGCAGAAGAACAGAGAAGAGAGCCATTAGCAAAGGCAAGGATGTCTCTGGAGATTGTCTAGGGCTTGGTATGCACGTAAACAAAGTTAGTACATGCCTCCAATGGTTATGCTAAACAGCTGTTTCATTATTTATGTAAAAAGTAGTAGCATATGAAGACTAGGATTCTTGGAAGGAAATATTTTATCTTTTCCTAAAGACATGCCTCTGGATTCCTGCAAGTGATATTTATATCCTTAAGGGATTTAATCAAATGCCTTCCCATGACAATCTACTTTCCATAAAGCCTCGATCTGATGAACCACTCAACTACAGTAGGTCACTATAGTAATACAATGACAATGTCAGGGACAGACACTTATGCAAGCAAAAAAAATTGTAGTCACCTCAGCTGAATTCCTAGTTATTTCAGCTGCAGTGCTTTATTTTGGAGTTGCTTTTATCCTCTTGGTGCAATTTCCTGAGTGGGGCTTGACACAGTTTGCAAACAGTACATTCAGCATTACAAAGCCTGTGCACCATTGGTAGTGCTACTGGAAAGTTCCCTGCGTAACTAAAGAATTCAAAGATGGTCTAAACAACAACTGCTTCCCAACCCTGCCTGCCCCAAATTTCAGTAGCAATCTCCTTCCTACCCAAGCCAGTCCACCCACAGGCCACTCCAGAACATTGGTTGCAAAGCCTTGAAAATCTGCTCTCCTATGTCATGCCCCCAACAAAGGGAGATTCTTGTAATCTACATGCTAGTGATGATGCCATGTGAATCTCTTGTGATTTATGCATAGTGCTATAAAAACAACAATGAGTTCTCCTTCGCTCCCTTTCTGCCAACTTCTTCTCCATTCTCATCTAGTCTTCTAATCTTTGGGAATGTTTCTGCCACTTGGACTAACTGAGCAGAATCCTCTCTGAATACCCAATTGCTCAAGTCCCCTCGGACCTCTGTAGCCTCACACATGCAACAACTCTGCTCTGTTTCAGCACTGCAGAAGGTATGGGAGACTTCAAATAATTGTCCAGAAGTTCCAAGAATTGCTTCCAGGGACCATGAGAATGGCCACTGCACAACTCCTTACTGCAAAATGAAACTAACCCTGCAAACACGCGACAGTGTCAAAGGAAACATTCAGCTCGGCTTTCTACTACTCAGCAATTCCATGGCAAGGTGGTTTCAGAGTTAATAACTACTTTGCCTTTCTATGTGAGTAAAATTTATAAGCACACAAAAAAAGACTATCAGATGAACAAACCCTCAACACTTACTGCCTCTGGCATAGAATTCTGTAATCCATTCATTAACTCCCTCCAGATCATTGTTTCTCCAACAAATTTATAACTTTTAATATCTTGAGCCCATTTTCCTCAATGTTGCTGAAACACAGACATTACAGAAGTAGGTTAAATGGTATTTTTAGAGGCTATAGGCATCTCAATATAAAGCATTATGAACCACTACTGAGATGTAAATGATATTCACATTAATTGAATCATAAAATACTTCAAACTGATGTATACAAGATGTATAACAATATATGCACCGCTAGGTTACCATGTATACACTTGAATGAGTACTTGTGCATATTTTTCTTAAAGATAGCCAGCAAAAACCTGCTGGTTAGATCAGATTAAGTGCTGAATGTATTCTACTGATAGATTTGTTTGCTAACAGGAAAATTTACACTATGCGCTCTTACTGTTCACACAGCACACACAGGTGAGCCTGAGTCATGAATCCGGACATTGTCTATAAGGTGCTGTACAAACAAAGCAACAGAAAGATGACCTCTACTACCACAAAACATTTTTACCTTGTGATCATAAGCTACATTTCAGAGAGCAGCTACTTCCACCTCTCTATTTCTGCCATGTTTACTATGGGAAAGATCCAGTCCTAACAAAGGCCAATAGATGCCACTGTAATATATGTCTGTTATTACCACAGATTAAAGCAATCAGAAAAAATGTAAATTGTAATAAAACTGCCAGACAGTCAACAACAAATTACTGCAGCTTTCAAATGACAGACAAGCTCTGGCCCTGAGCAATTCGATTTAACTTCGAAGATTGATATAAATTCAGAATTGGTCTTGCTTTGTGTACTGGCAGTGGATCAGATTACCTTAACAGGTCCTTTTTGGCCTAAAATCTATGATTTTGTGAAATTATAGCTACCAAAGTGAAATATAAATAGTCTTGAACTTTTATGCAATATTAATTTACACCTTCAAACTGTACTTGCATTTATGGTACAATTAATTCCATCAGCAATATAAAAGCCTTCATTAGATGTGATGTATCGCAAGAACTTATGTATCAACTAAGGAATCTAATTGCCGATAAAGAAATTAATACTGCGCATTACACCATAACGCACAAAGAGAAATCATGCATTTTGTACAAACGTTTTCTATAACCAAAGTCCTTTTATCATCATTGGCAATTTACAGACTCTCCAGTCTAAAGATGGTGGTTTAATAGTAATGCTATGGACCATGGACCTGTTCTTACTTCACCTTTTCTTCTAAACTATAGATGCACATCCAGTAGTGTTTTAGTTCAGATCAGGGTTATATGTCAAAGCAGAGTTCCCGATTGTCTCCCCTTGTCATGCCTTGGTTTGTGTTAGAGAACAGTTGTGGAGTATGAGAACTGACTCCTTTTGGAGTAAATGAAGGAATGTGAATTTTGGAGTAAATGTGAATGTATTTAGAAAGGTATTTCCTGATGAGTTCTAGGTTATTAATGCTGTTGAGTTGCCTTTTTCAACGCTGCATATCAAGCGTTACTAGAATTTGACCCTGTGATACACTTAAAGGGTGAGTAAATATGATCCATAGATTACTGATGATGGGAAGAGAAGCTGAATGTAATGGCCTACCCAGTTAACAACACAGCATTGGCAGAGCAACTAATACAAGGCCAGCAGTGTCCTGACTTCCTGCTCTCTTCCCTTCTTAGGCATCAAGTTGGAACTGAAATGACAGTAAATGAGAACTATTGCAAGCTACTGCTCAGTGGGCCAAAAGTCCTTTTCCTGCCCCAGCATGGAAGGAACAGTTTATGGCTTTCATACAACCTTTGATGCCCTGTTTGCAACTTTGAGAGATGACTGCTGTAATTTGTCCTAATGCCCATCCCTTGGCTTGCTCATGAATTCACAGTTTCACTGCTGTGTCTACATAATACCTTAAATATTGGCAATATAGTCTCCATTCAGCAGTTAAAGCAAGTATGGAGTGTACTGCAGTAAAACAAACAGCTGTACCCCGCACAGAATAGTTCAAACCTCCAAATGAAATACCGAAATGAATCTCTACAGTACATCTAGCTTTATTGCACAGAGAGATGAGCCCATGAAGACTATATACACAGAAGCATTATTTTTTGATGGAAGTATAGTACTTAGCTTTTAGAAAAGCAGTGCTGACTGGTTTTCCTGTGCTCCACTTGAAAGTACCATGTACCCAGCTGTCGCTTTTACACGGCTTTATGTATCATTCTATGTTTTATTTATACTTGGAAAAGGCAGAGCCACACAGGAGTCAGAACTCGTTTACATATCAGTTATATGTAGTAAGCCATTGATGCCATTGTGTCAAAGGTATTTTTGTTTATTCATCAGTATTATGATCCACAGACAATGAAAATAAATGAAAAATAAAAAAAGAATTTTCAATTAAGAGACAGTTGTGATGTTTCCCCCAAAATATATTATAGTTCTATATTGATTTAATGGCCTGTTACTTTTAAAGTGAATGTTTTTAAGACAGTTGCACATAGTTGCCTTTATTATTACAAAAGCACTGTCAAGTGTAGAAGTATGGAATTAGTGTACTTACATTAAAGAAAATTAAGGCAGAATGCCAATTTTCTTAACTTTATGTTCCTTTAATAGACAGTCGTTCTTCATCTTTTTCCTTTCAAATGTAAGAAAGCTTGAAAGACTTAAACCAGGTTTAGTTTAATAAGAGAAAATAAGAAGCCTGCCACACAGAAAATTACTAAATTATGCTCAGTTTAGGGTTCCACTTTTCTCTTTTGCCTCAGGCTTTTGGGACATTAAGGCCATGTTATAAATCCTGGTCAGTGCTTCTTTCTAAAGAGCAGAAATGAGAGTTTATTAGCATCACAGTGGTTGTCTCAATAATGACAAAACAGTTGCTCATTACTGCTCATTAGATTCATATTAGATTCATTTGCAATAGCAATACATCTTCTATTCATACTCGATTGCAAAACAACAGATATGATTTGACACCTGCTGTAGTACAGAATTCATTAGAAAGTAATAATACAAATAGGAATTCAATGGATGGACTTAGTCTTTTGTCTCTGATGGGTCTAAAATTTGTCATTTAATGTAGAATTTATATAGGATAAATACCACAGCAGGCAATCAGCTTCTTCAAATCATATGTGCTCCAATAAAATAGCACACACAGAAGCAGATCTACAAAGCGCAGACATACAACCAAGCAAATTAACAGTACCATATACAGTATATTATGTGTGCAGCAGTATACACGAACTGTTTCTGTTGATATCACTAATATATAAGTGTAGTTAGTAATTTTTAAAATCACAGAAAAATGCAGTAAGTTACATTTTCATCAAAATATTAAGTCAAGAAGTAAACAGGTCTGATTATCCCGTGAAAACTTCTGGGACAAACTGAACCCAGGAAGTTACTGAAATACCGCTTAAATGCCGTTGCCTTAATTTCCTCAAACAGTGCATAACCATTACTGTATCGCTACACTTTGGAAGTACCAAACTAATAATGGTGCTTAAATGGGCTGAAATCTCTCCTTTTTCTAGAAAATCCCATGGGGGAAAACCAACACTATCTCAGAACTCAGCAATTCTTGCCTTTTTTCCTGTGCAAGGCACAATAGTATACCCAAGTAATAGGTCTTCACGTCATGAAGAAGTAGAGAAAGAGAAGGATAGGTTGATTCCAAAATCTAGCCCTGCATGTCCCAAAATAATTTACATTATATTACGCTTGGCCTCACTATTACCTTTCATGGTATTTCCTGTTATTTTTCAAGGCACAAAATAAATGTCCTTTCTGTCCTTTGCCCAGCTCCTGATTAATCTATAAAGTTAATTAATTCCATACCACTTACTGTTTATTTCAAAGGAGTTTCTGTGTGTTCCTAACCCTCAACATACCTAACATCTGAAAAACTATATAATTTTCCTTACTCTAGCTCTGGAAAGAAATTTCTTCAGAACTTTTTAAATCTGTTTCTTACAAGAACTGGTTTCCAGCAGAAGAGGTCCTCTTCCAACTAAATTCACAGCCATGATCTAGCTCTGCTTTCCACAGGAGAACTGAATATTATCACTGCCCTCTGCCTGCATCATTTTAGAGACAACATTCATGATTTAAGACTTAAGAAATACACAGGACAGAAAAGATAAATTCTCAATGAAAGACTACCAAATATGTATTCTGAATTTCATAATAAAACTATTTGATCTGGTACAACCTAGAATCAGGCCTGACTTTTTTTCAAACACCTTAAGTCACACTACCAGCCCATGGTCATTCTGTGATTCTCCTCTTTTTCCTCCAAACCAGCAGTCTCAAAAAGCATAGCCTTAAATTTTACATTATGAAATTGTGTTCTGTTTCTTTTACACCAATACTCCAGTGCCTCACAACGTGATATTCATCAGCAAATTGTATAAGGACATTTCTATTTTGTTTTTGTTGCTCATGAAATTAGTAATACTGAATTAAACAGGTCCTGAGGTACATCCTTAGGAAACTAATAACCTCTTTGTCATTCACGATTTCCCCTATCAGTTTATTACTACTTGCCCATTTCTCCACTGTTTTACACTTTTTGCACTTATCCACACATTCTCCAGCTAATGAATAATTTCCCATGTGATTCTGTACTAAATGCCTTGCTGAAGTCCAAATGAGTTGATTCTATAACACTTCTGTTGTCTAGCAAATCAGTTATCTTAGCAATGATAGACACTGAGTTAGCTTGGCATGATGCAAAGCAATACTGCATTTTATTTCATTTTCCATTTATCATCATGGACTGTTATTATTCTTTCTTTCAAAATTAGTTCTAAAGCTGCAAACTGTTGAAGTCACACTACCAGATTTTTAGTTGCTCAAATCACTTTCTTTTCTTAATTTTAAGTATTTTCTGCATGGAAATATGTCATACTAGACACATTACTTCCCTTCCTGTCTGGAAACCATGGAATGGAAGTTGTTGTTTTCTCTCTTGAGTTATGTCACCTGACACAAAACACTCAAAACATGTACTAAACAGAAAGACTGCTCATAAAACACCATTTATAAAAGGCATACAAGTACTCCTCCTCTGTCTAAGTGGGCACTGTTTTCTCAGGAGCTCTAAAAACTATACAGTATTATTTAAAGGTTATTTCAATGCATGATCTCTTATCCCCACTCTTTATAGAGAAGTCATATACAATTACTGTATGAGGAATATTTAAAAACTACAGATCTGCCTTGGTGCAGCCAACAATTAGAACAACAGCTCTAAGCCTAGATTTTTCAAGAGTCACTATAAAGGCAAAAAAAAGAAGGGAAAAAAAAATTCACACAAGCAAGGCAAAACCTCACTTGAATAAGCTAACTGCTTTTAAAAATCAACTGTTAAAGAAATTACTAGCATGATCATTGGAGAAATCAGAGCTCCAGATACCAAATCCAAACCCAAAGTATCCCATCAGTCTCCTTTCATAACTATGGTTCTGCTCGTGGAATTGACTGCATAGCA
Organism: Pluvialis apricaria; assembly: GCA_017639485.1. Classification (NCBI taxonomy): domain Eukaryota; kingdom Metazoa; phylum Chordata; class Aves; order Charadriiformes; family Charadriidae; genus Pluvialis; species Pluvialis apricaria. The sequence continues at coordinate 10,450,191 of CM030009.1, read as the reverse complement.
ACAGGTAGTGGAGCTAGGAAAGCGACAAAATGCTATCTTATTAGATGTATTATACAATCTATTTGCCACTTCACCACTGTTTTTAATGAAAAAAACAAACAAACAACCCACAAAACAAAGCAAACACCAAATTGAAAGCAGTCTGAACAGTCCTTCAAATCGACGGCTTCCTGATTTCTCCTGGGAAAGAAAGCATCAGCACTCTGCCTTTTTCCTTCTAGATGGGATCTTAGAAATAACAATGCAAATACATTGATATTGCATGGTCAGGGCGACTTTCTATTAATATGCTATTAATATAAGGACCTTTGCACTACATTTAAAGATCATGAAAATCAATATTTATTCTGAGGTCGGGGGGGATCAATCTTGCAGTAAAATGAGTCATATTTAATATCTTCTATCATCATAATTAAGTTTATACATAAAAAGTAGCATTGATAGGTGAATAATGAATGCTATGACAGGTGAGTTTCCCTTCTCAAACAAGTTTATGTGAATAATTTCATAAGTGGAAAGCTTTAAACGAGTATATGCACCTTCTCCCTGAGTGCTTTGCCAAATTCCTCTTTGTTTCTCTAAACCTTTTCACATACATTGCTGTATAGGAAAAATTAGTCACTGCTTCCCATAGACCAAGAACACTGCTGTGCTACTGCTAATACTCCTGTAATTTCTTAATTTCCATTCCTAGATGTCCTTTGAAAGACCTAGGATCCAAGTAATAACTGCTACAGAAGCTTAGCAATCTTCCTCCTGCTTTCTGGACCAGCATATCTTTATTTTTATGCCTGGAATAAAATGCTCAAGAATACCAATGGAGGAAAACTACTTCTTTTCTTTGCAAGGCTGTGACAACTTTTACTTCATGCAAGTTTTATGTGTTCCATACATGTTTGGTTTTGGAGGGCAGAAGCTCGAATAAAAAAAAAATCTTGAAATCTTGAAATCTTGACAGAAAGAAGAACATACATTCAAGCTGCCTACATGGGAAACCAGTTCTAATGTATCACATGTCCCATAACAAAGTAGAACTAATGCTCACCATCTGATAATAGCCATGGCAATAATACATACACAGTAACTCTCACCTGAGAATCTCAGTGCCTTAAAACAAGACACCTGGACTGCTTCAGATGGATAAAATGAAACAGATATGAAATTGTTCATATAAAGTCAGTCAGCAGCAAAGCCAGGATTAGGGTTCCTGGAATTACTCCCATAAGGAAAATCATTCCTGATCCCCTTCTCTGGTCTAATCACTAGACATTCTGCTCTCCCTGCAAATACAATCCATTCCCACAACAACAATAAACTTACATTATCTCTTTGCTCGTTTCTGAAAGTAAATAAACATAGATAAAAAACCCACTTTTTCTGCAGCGCTCATAAAAAATTGCTATCTAAAGGTATAAGCAATAAAACCTTTGACATACAAGAGATAAGGAACACACCCAGGATCTACCCGTCTTTTCAGTTACAGTGATAGGAACTGGGAGTAACAGTTCATCCCAACACCCATTAAAATAATGTGAGAGCAGGAGCAGACTTGGTAAGAGGAACCCTGACCCTAACTGGACAGACACATTCTGTAGCTCATTCAGAAACTAGATGTCACTTCTTCCCTGTTTCAGGGCTTTTGGTGCCCGAAGGTTTGACCTCATTGTATTAATCCCCTATTCTGGTTAGTTCAGGAGGTAGAACTCGTTAAGCATTTCCATAGTATCAATAGCAAGGTGAGTGTTAAAGGGAGAATGGGTAGACAAGTTACAGAGGCTAAAGCATCCTCTCCAGAAGTGTCAGTCATTCATTCATTCAGGCTACTTGGCGTTAAAGCAAACATCACCTATTGCCATGGTCATCTCCTGTACTTTAATCGAGCTTTTCAAATAATTTGTTTGCAGTATGATATTTAAGATGAAATTTCTAAGGCCTCCATTTTTTTGTATTTCCTTTAAAGAGAGGACTAATTTCTTCCCTGCCTTTAAAAGTCTCAGCTGTTTTCTTCTGCTCTGTCTAACACGTAAAAGCCTTTAATACTTTGAACTTATTGTGAGATGCAAAATACAAGAACTGTCTACATGGAAAACCTTAATCAGTCAGGAAGTTGGTAAATTATGTCTTCATGCCATCCATATTGAGTGTCCATTACTCCTGGACATACCACATTAACTGACTCATTAGCTATTTCAAACCATATGGACTTAGGTTTGGGTGGGTTGCTCTGATAATATCCTGAGGTGAGCTTCCTAATTATTGTAATTATGTGATCTCAATCATGGGGCCAGTCACAGAAAATAGAGTCAAGAGTCTTTAAAATGGGTGTCAATGCACCTAGACAATGACTGAGTTGAGCAACATGCCCCCTGGATGTTGGAGATCCCTTGATACTGCAAAAAGTAATTACTTTAAAAGTTCTAAGAAACTGGCAGCGAGCACAGTGACAACTGAATGAGCACGGCAAGCGCATGGGACTCTGCACAGATGCATGAACACGAATAGATTTCACAGCAGGAACTGGGAATCAGTCTGAAACTTGATGTCTCATTGTCAATGGTCTTAATACAGAGATGTTACATCTCTAGTGTAAATTTAGCCATGATATTTTAAGCAACAAGGAGATCTGGAGTGGAGGGGGAGAATTAAATGTGGAAGTGCTAAAATGTCAGTGTTAAATACCACAAAAGCATCACAATGCAATGGTGAGAGAAGCTACAAGTTGCTCACCTACTCTAGCAAATTTAAGGGGCTTTGTGTATGCAATACTGCACGATTTCATATAATTGACTAAAATCTTTCCTATTCAAGCTTATGTTTGAGCAAGGAGAAGAAAAAAAATGATTGAAATAAATGGAAAGTGGACCAAACATGTAATGCACAGTGCTTTAAAACAAAGACGTAAACAAATATAGCCTCAGGACAGAGATGCAAATAGTTTGCAGTAGTATTAAACACTTAAAGAAAGCACTTACTCCCCAATAATCTCACCACACTTAAAATGCAACCCACGATAACACAGCACAGCTTTTTGTCACCATCTAAAATTTAATCTAGAAAGAGGATTAAGAGTAGGGTGCTGCTTCTTAGCCACAGATCAGGATAAAAGTTTCAAAGTTTGAACCTCCCAGGCTTATTTCCAACTTTCAAAGTACCTCTTGGGCACCTGCAAATCCAAAAGGCCAGATATTAAATAACACTAAACTCCTAAATACATAACTAGATAGCAGAACCATGCACTCAAAAGTTACTTGGATACATAACTTTGATCCACTGTGTCAAATGATCTACACTCATATCTTCACCCCAAAACTAGATCGCTGTATTTACCTTGCAGAAGAGCCAGCCCAGGGCAGTAGCAACGACCACAGAATAACCTAAGAAGTACAGCACTACCATTTTCTTTTTCAGTAATACAATGGTGATCATACCTGTACAAATTCTGCAGAGAAACTCAAATTTCCTCATGTATTGCATATCAGTAAGTGTATAACAAGTAAAACAAATGAATAAAATCCTGAAGATACCAGAAGCATTAAAACAAACATCCAAACAGAGCCTCTTCCACCGCTGCTAATATACAACTCTAAGCAATGAGAAAATGCTCATCTGAGCTGCATGAGGGATAGATTCTTCACGAGGAGGGCCTGTGGCTCTCAGCTGTTTGCAGCAATGTGCCATTAAGAAGTAAAATAACAGTAATTTGGTAGCATTTCCAGTTGTATGCTTGCAGGATTTATAAATTTTTACTCTTATTAGCATACACACCTTTCTCATATAAGGATTCTTGAATTTGGCAGTAATGATGCTATATCACCTTGAAGGGAAATTGCTTCTGTCATAATTAGGCTTTCCTGAAAAAAAACCACCAATCAACAAACAAAAAAAACCACCCTCATATCTATAATTATTTTGGCCATTCCTCCCCCTTACATCACATCCCCAAACTGCTAATTTGAAACAACTGTGAAGAGGCAATGGCGGTTTTAACCTGACTAAACGCAGCTCATGTTTCTTGGGAGGGTTGCTAATTGGCTGATGATAAGCAGGAAAAAAAAAAAAAGCCCCATCTCCAGTTCAGACCAACAGAAAAAGTTTTCTTAGTCCCACCCACAAAACACAGCATGCACTATTTATAGAGCAAACGGCCCTCATATCAAGTTTTAATCTGACTAGAGCTTTTCTCAGCTAAAGTCTTTGATCTTTGTTGATTTTTAAAAATACATATATGTCAATTCTTTATTTTGTCTTGTCTAGAGCAGAATTATATGAAAAATTTGCTAGGGGCATTTGCATACATTTTTTTGTGGGCTTACTAGTTATGGCTGATTATTAATAAGCATCTGGATTTAAGTGACACTCATTCTTCAGGAGTAGCCTGGTATGTGCAGGAAACTTTTTTCTTTTTAGTAAATCTTATTTTTGTCTGAATGATATTCTTAGTCTATTATATTCCAGTGCACTTGTCTTTGAGGGTTTTTTAACTCTTGTAAAGAATGATTAAAGCTTCAAAATCTTTAAACTTATATCTATTCAGTCCCTAAAAAATACCCCCAACCAAACCCACAGCTATTTTCTGTGACTTGTAGGGTATGTATCTTAAAACTTTGTATACTACATAATAACGTTAAACTGTGCAAGTTGTGAAAGAGCTGCATGATATTAAAGATGGCTAGGACTTCAGCTGCTCTTCCATTTGGATGGCGTTGAAGCTGTAAACTTGCAATTTCTTTTCTTTTAGAACACCAGGAAACTTTTGTTTAAAAACTAAAGACCTTACACCTCAGCTACCTATGTAGTATCTGTTGTGTGAGTCAAAGGGATGTTATGTAGCCTGACTTACATTTTCAAAAACAGTAGCAGACTGTACTGTGCTACTGTTTTCATTAACAATGAAATAGACCCTTATGTATCTGTTTCTACTTTCAGTTCTGCTATTAGCTTATAAGGACTATTTTTAAAATAGTTTTTTCTGATTACTTCATTATTCCTCAGAACTGCATGAACTTGTTTTCTTTTTGTTACCTTATCCTTGCCCGTGAATAAAAAGCACTAAATAAGCTCAAAACAATTAATATTTCTGAACTGTGGTTTTGCATTGAACCCCAACCTTTCATTAAATCAATGCATTCCACTAACTTCCTGATGTTATTCTCAATGGTTTTATGGGAACAAAAGGGAAATCAACCCCAGTTCTCCTGTACTTAAAAATAAAATAAAAATAGGAATATTTAATCAGTTTTGTTTCTTTAGGATCACGTATCTTTCTATTCATTCATACTTAATCTGTTTTTTTCCTCCACGAAATTTCTACAAATTTTGAGTCTTTAATAAAGTTTATGGGCTTTTCTCCTTGTTCTAAAAAAAAAAAAAGCCTTAAACTATATAAAAATGTAGGTGTCTGCTAGCAATTTAATGCTATCACTGGTATCTGCTAAATTTCTAGAAGACAAATGCAAACCTCATCTGATTGTTTCACTTATCCTGACATTGTGTTCCTGTGGGCAGGGAAAAATAGCTCAGAAGCAGTAAACCCTCTAATATATGCTTTCGTTTCAGTTTAATCATGTGAATACCTCTTTGCAACAGTTGAGCAAAAAAACCTTTCTCCTTAAACAGAGGCTGGTTCTCTGGTTCCCAGGCAACTATTTGAAGACAATTTTCTTCTGAAAAAACTCTTCACCTGTGGCAGAATGGTGGCTGTCAGCCCAAGTGACAGATATCCCAAGAGCATTGCCCAAATGGTCGCTGTGAATAAAGGTGCTAGTTCTCTCCACTGTGTGGTAATGGTTTCTTTGATGCAGTACTGGGCATCTGTGGTTGTTTGGTTTTTTTGGGGGGGAAACAAACAAACAAAACACACCCCCCCACCCTCCTACAGTCTGTTTTGACAGCTGTTGCAAAGGGGAGAAACCCTATGAAATGCTTTATGGCAATCTTGAATTTGTCTGCTTTATGGCTGAGCCTTCTACTGGCAGTTCTTAGCTGGTCCTTTCAGTGATGGTAAAACCACAAAGCCTGCAAGACTGATGTAAAAGAAAGGGTTGTTATGTGAAAGCCTACTCTACTGATGGCATTATATATTTTGCAGTCATATTCTGTGTTACTACTTCTAAGTTCACTTTCAAACTATGTAGTTGCTGAAGATGTCCTGGACTTTGATTACTCTTGAACTATTTTTTTTTTTTTTTTTTTTTACGAAAGGACTTGTAGTCATTGCTTGGAAGATGTGGTGGACCCCTGTGAGCTCTACTCAGCTGTAGTGTGGTGGGTGGACCCTATTGACAGAGGAAAGCTCTCACAAGATGGTGGCTTGTGATCAGAGGTATGCCCTGTGAGCTTGTGGAGTAAAAAAAAGACTTATTGTGTCCTTTATTACCAACTCACAAGCTGATGGTGGTGATGGGGCTGATCCAGCCCTGGGTCAGCTACATCTGTCCTCTGTACCTGCCTGTGTTGTAGTAAAATTGACACTAACTAGGAAAATTAAATGTAAAATATAATTGAAGTGATGAAGGAAACCTGCTGCTGCTCAAGTCCTCTATACTGCCCCAACCCTATTTAATTATTTACCTAATATTAAAATACAGAAATAGTAACTAGACATGATTTATCTACAATTCAATTAAGAAACTAACCACCAGACAATGTAGCATTGTTGATAAGCAGGGTACTCCTGTGAAGAGAGTGATGAACTGTAGGCCCGGTCAGCAAACTAATAAAACCACTTGGAACTGCCAAAGTCAGAGAAGTAGGCAAAAGGGAATTTCGGCAGGGGGAGATCGCGACCACTGACTCATTGACCACCTACCCAAATGATACCACTTACTCAAAAGAGACCAATGGAAGCAGACAGTCTGTGCACTAATTTACACAGGAAGCAAAGAAATCTCGACCAATTATTAAAGAGAATAACAATGAATATGTATTAATTGTTTGAATATGTAACAATGTATAAAAGTAGAGATTTTTGGAACTGAGCGGTGCTCCCATTTTAGGATGAGCACCCCATTTCTGTGCATTAATGGAGTAAACTTGGAAATACCTCTGCTCTGTGTGTTATTGGCTTGCACACCGGGTGAAGAACCCAGATTTGGGACAACACCTGGAGCGATGGCTGACCAGCCTGTGATGCGCCCGCTGCCGCTGCACACTGTGCTGTGGGGCTGCTGATGGCTCCCAGAGCAGTGCAACCCTCTACGTTGTCACCACCAGCGCAAACACAGCGGGTGTTGCGCGCTGGTTTTGGGTAAGTATCTATGCCCCTGTGTGTAGCAACGATCCTGGAATGCAAAAGGTGGCCAGTGGTGGACCTACGCCAGAAAGACCCTGAGGTAAAAATGAAGTGGCCTGACTGAGGTGGCGCCCTGACAGCTCTGTCACTTCACTGCAGCTCCTGAAGTCCTCGCTGCACAGGGGAAAACCCCCCCTTTTTACCTCAGGCAGGGAACAGCCTGATCAGCTACTTCTACGTGCTCCAAACCGCTTTAGGGAAAATAAAATAAATCCTCACTTGCGAACTGCAGCTTAAAAAACAGGGAGAGCCGAAGCGACGGGGGCAGCGGCGGGGTCCGGCGCGCTGTCGAACTTCTCCATTCCCCGCCTGAAGCGAAGCGCCGCCGCCTCAGCGGGGAGCGGGAAACGCCGCGCGCCGCCCGCGCGACACCTCCCCTTTCCCGCCGCCCGCCCGTCTCCACAGACAGAGGCCGTGCCCCGCCTCGCTGAGGGGAGCGGGGCGGCGGAGGGAGTCCCGCCCCGCCGGTCGGCGGAGGCGGGGCAGGCGGAGTCCGCCAAGTCCCGGCCGGGGTTAGCCCGGCCCTTCCCCCGTCCCGGGGGTTCCCGCGGGAAGACGGCAGCCCGCCGCTGCCTTACCCGCCTGCTGCGGGCGGGCGCTGGCCGCCTGGGCCCGGCCTGCGGGAAGTTCCCGGCTGGGAAGTTTGTAGCCGGCGGCGGGGGGAGGCCGCGGGGGCCCTGCGGAGGTGGGTGTGGGGGGAGCGGGAGGCACGGCCGAGCGTGGGCCGCTTACAAACCCCGTCCCGTCGGCCGGTGGAGGGCAGGCCGCTGCGAGTGAGCCGCCCCGGCCTCTGCCGCTCAACTGGAAGGCCCGTGGGGCCTGGGGCGGGGGAGAGGCGCCCGGCCGCCGCCCTGGGGGGCGATCCTGGGGGAGGCCGCGGAGAGCTGGGCCTCTGCTCGGTGCCTGTTGGGCTAAAGGACATCGAGGGATATTGTTTCTTCTTATAACAGTCAACTTTTTCTTTCGTTTCCCCCCCCCCCGCCAAGGTGCGATGCCGCCGAAGGGTCGCGGTAGAGGCAAGCTGCCAGTTCCTCTCCCAAGAGACATGATCCTGAAAGACACTGAAGGAAAAGTCTGGAGGCTGGGCGGTCAGATCGGCCAGGGAGGATTTGGCTTGATCTATTTAGGTAAAATACTGGTGGTGATTTGAAGGGTGACTTGTAAATTTCTTTGTAACTTTATGACATGAATAAGGTAGCATGGGTTTAAGAAGTTACTGTTGTTTATGTGCTGGTTGTTATCTGTGTCAAAGTGTTGTTTTCAGATGTTTGCAGTGCCCTGTTCGGTGTCCTTCTTGTTCAGAAATGTTGCTGATGGTGCAGCGTATTCTCCATGGGCTGTCCAGTTTCCTGGCTCCTAGTGCACTTTTCCGCAGAGCTTGTGTGGGGTATGCAAGGCGCTGCTGCTGTCAGTGTACTGAAGAGCACTGCCAGGTGATGCTCTTCAAAGTGATGGCGATGCTTTTGTGAGCTGCCACTTTGGACTTATGCCAGTCTTGTGCTCTGGAGCACTCTGGGTTTCCAATTATTGTAAAAGTTATTTTCTGGCCAGGACGAAATCAGTTTTCATCTAAGAAAACAATAACGGTAACAATAGTTGGCTGGGTCTTGCCTCTGAATTAAAGTCTTTCACCAGAGGTGGAAATGCTGTTCTTTATTTGCTCTAGCCTAAATATGTTTCTGTATTTTCTTCAGAAGAATGTGCTGCATTTCACACTGTCTGTGATTTATAAGGAATGAGTGGTTCTGAAAGGCAGTTTGTAAAGCATTCTGGGTCACCGGAGAGGATATAGTGTATGTTACTATTGCTGGTCTCAATGAAAGAGCAAATCCTGTTCTCAAGGCAATATTATGAGTTTGGTGGGGTTTGTTTTTTTGCATGGCAAACATACACAGGCAAACTAGTCCCCAGTGTCTGTTAGGGACTAAATTAAGCTTGTATTAAGACAGCGGTAAAGAATGATCTGGAAGCAATTTAGTACATCATCCCTGGAGCCAAACATGATCTTTTGAAATAAGAGATATGTTAACTTGCTATTTGGAGTATTAATGTTTAAAACTTAAAAATGTTTAAAACTCCTACACATAAACCGGCTTCCTTTAAATCAGCTGTATCTCCCTTTTACGTTTTCCCTTTTTGTGTTCTTCTGCTATGGAAAATACACTTTTGGTTGCTTCCCACTCTTGTTTTTTTTCAGTTGATCTCTTAATGATATTTCCTTCATATTGAGTGATTTGTCAGAAAATAATGTTAATACAGTTATACAGCATGAGCTTTCCATTTAGTGTGATTTTCAGATTTTTATAACCAGACAAGTTTTCGTTAGAACAGGCATCATATGTCATGCACCTTCTTAGTTCTCTTGTCCTTAGTAACTCCTTTCAAATATGCAGAGCTGTCCTAGATTCAGTGTGGTTTCATGGAGGTGAAGGAGTTGTCCATCAGTGTCAAATTGTAGCATCAGGCACCTGCTGCAGGGAGAAAAGGTGTGTTTTCTATAGAAGGGTTAGCGTGTTTGCTCTTTTCTTATTTGCAGGCGTAAGTGTAGCACTTGTGTGCCACTGGTCTCTTGGTGACAGATTTACTGTGATCTTTGTTACGTCTGTCTGGCAATCTCATGGTGCTTGTCTGCTTTCAGCTGTTCAGGAACATGTTACAGTGCTCTGAATTGTTCTTCCTCTCCCTCTTATTTTCCTGCTCATGTCCTTTATGGTTAATCACAGAGAACTGAATGGCAACTGAAGACAATGTTTTATTTTCCCATGGTGTGATAGTCCCATATGTGATCAGGTGTTGCTTCTCTAAAGTGGTTACGCAGTTGTACTGTTCTTCTAGCTGTTAAAGTGTGGCTATAAACTACAGGAAGGTGGACAATTTTACTTATGCATCTGGACTTAAGTTGCCCCTAGGCTTCAGGTTTGAGTGGAAAAACTTTCCAGAAGGGGGTGGGAAAAGTGTAAGCTGGCACTTTATTCCACTCAATGCCTGTGTAAATGAAGCAAAGAGATTTCAGTAACAACCTAAATGCCGCTGGTTCTGCTTTTCTGCTGAGTAAACACAGTCACTGAAGTACCTGGAGAAAACTAAGTCTGTGTATATGTTTGCAAGTAGTTTGGTGTAACAGAAGTGAATGAGTAAATTGCAACAGTTGGTGGGTATGGCCCTACATCTACGCTTTATTTAAGTTGACGGTTTGTTTGATTTTGGACTAGATTTGGTATGGTCTGCTGCACTGAATTTCCTCAGCAAGTGCATGGTTTGAGGCTGTCTGAAGGAACTGTTTTGAATCCTTATGTTGTTGTTAGTAGTTGGAGTGCATTTGGTGGGTTCCTGTAGTGGAGTTTATGGTTTGGTTTCCTCTGGAATTCATATAGTTCACACATCCCTAACTGCTCTGCAGGTTGAACCAGTGGGGATGATAGGGATTTCAACTAACTGCAGTTACAGAGGAGTCAAAGGCTAGTGCACTTTTAGAGTGTTTACATTCTTTTGATATATCTGATAGCTTATTATGACCTTCTTTGAAACATCAGTTGGTTACGTTTGCGAGATGCTGTGCATAGAGCATATATGAGATGTTACCATAAGTAAATAGACCTTAGCATGAGCTAAAGATTTGAAGTTAAGGTGTCTCTGAGTATTGCCATTCAAGGATAAAGGAAAGGAAGACAGAAATTTGTAGAAGGCTCCTATAGAGAGAAGGGACTGAGGGAACTGGAGGTGCAGTGCAGAAAGCGAGGTTGTAGTGGGTGTAGCTCTCCACGTATAAGACAAAAAATGTTGTGTTCCTGAATCATTCAGAATATAGCTCTATCATTTTCTGTTGCAGTCAAATCACAGAGGACCTTGTGGGTGATAAAGCACATGGGATTCAGTCGGTTTCATGCAGATTTGATTAGTTTTCTGCTCGATCACAGACCGCCGACATGATTTCATATATTGTGGTGTTTGTTGCAGTTTGGCTCCCACTGAATGGAGGTGGAAAGCAGGCGGTGGATTAGTTGCGAATGAGAATACAATCTGGGACCCTTGCTATTATTATTTTGTGGTTTTTAGTGACAGCATGGCTGAAGAAATACGGCTGCCACTTTTATAATGGTATTTGTGTTCGTTTAATCTCTTCTGTCAAGGGGTAGTGAATGTTACATGTAGCACTGAACTGAAGGCTTAATTCCCTTTATAGCTTATCCTACAATTAAAAGAGGAAATGGGCAAGATTTATCCACAAGTATTGACCCTGACTGAAGTTTTCTTGTTTAGTCCACTTCTTCATCTCTGATATGTGTTTATATTATGTAAAATATACCATTCAGTAGTTTTTTTAGGTTTGACCCTACAAAAAAGTGTAGCTATATTTGAGAGTCAAGGAAAGTGAAGTAGAGGATGAAACTTTGAGAGTAAGATACGGTTGCTTGGTGCTGAGAGGCACCTTCTTTCCCTGTGCTGTTCAGACTAGTGTTTAGTGCATGTACAGCAAGATGTGAGAGGACCACTAAACTTTCAGTGAGAATCTGACCCAGAAAGAGCTGTAGAGAGGTGGGCGAGACGGGAGAGTGGAGACAGGTTCGACTGCCTGCCAGATATGAACAGCACAGCCCTTTTATAAAAGTAAAGGTTAACTTTGCCGGCTATATCTTTTAATAAGTATTTTTACAGTAGTGGTGTAAAGATTTTGATGTGCGTTGTTATAGCTTAATTTCCCATTAAGGGTACTCCATACTCCATTAATCTATAACAATGTTCTTGAGAAATATTACGGTATCTCTGCAAAATATATTTATAGGGGATGCATTCCGTGGAAGGTTCTGTTCACTAAATCGAAGCTGCTGGAAGCCATTTACTGACCCTGAATCCTAGGATGCAGATAGTCTCTTCAGATGCAGGGCTTCTAAACTTCTAATTATGTACATGAAAGTTACCACTATCTACAAGTTCTGTCCTGCCTCACAGATGTTTTTCCCCGGTTTTATGATTATTCTTTCTCTTTCCCATCTGTGCTGTTTTGTCTAATTCTTTGTTGACTTGTTCCTTCCTTTGGATTTCCTTTGCATTTTTTTCTTGACCAGAGCAAATCCAGCAGCAGAAGGCTTGCAAATACTGATTCCTCCCAATGCTTCTAAAGAGGAGAGCTTCCTCTGCTGCAAGAAGCAATAAAAGCCATCTAGAGATGTTCTCTCAAGCATTGCTTTTGTTGTAGTAAAAGCAATATGGATGGTAAACTGGAATTAATTATGCTGATGTATATTAAAAGTTTTATTTTATTTTTGTTACTGATGCTGATTTGCTGTTGGGCACCTCAAAACTGTTATCCCTTTGATAAGGGGGAGCAGAATGGAAAGCAATCGAGGAAAGAACGTGACACATTGGTGGCCTCACGATAGTTTGTAGCCCTGTGCAGAGCAGTGGTAGTACACTGGCAAATTAAGCAAGAGTTGAGGAGGGTGCTACTGAGAGCCTTACATTCTGTCATTTATCTTCCTGATCACAGTCAGTAATTAACACCAGTCTTTATATAAATCATTCTCTAGGCCTGCTGCAAGCACTCTATTAATGCACAATTTGGACTGAAAATTTAAATGCAGAAAGGTCACACAACGTTTTGTTAAGATTCCACTGTCACAGTGAAATCTGCTGTACACAGCAATATCTACTTGCAGGCTTCTTTCTCATGGAAACTAATAGTTCTGCAAAATATTTAATTTTATATATATATTTGTATACACACATTCGTTAGATGATGCCTTTTACAATAGAACTTACTGCATTGTAAATGTATTTTAATTGTATTATGTGTGTATATTGTAATGGAACTTTGTAAGTGATAGGTGAAAACTAAGTTTTGAAACCATTTTTCATAGCTGGCTTTGCAGCAGGTTTTTATATATTGTGGTTTGACTGCTATTTTTGCATGTGTTGTTATAATATGGGAAGCATAGGAAAGTATGTATTGATAAAGTCATAATCAAATTCTGCCCTGCTTGGAGATCTGTCACCAGTATAACCAGCACATTAGCCTTTTCTTTTTTCTTGCCCCTTCCCCCCTCCATTTTCCAAGAAGTGGAAAAGAACATATGCTTGAGCAGTAAACAGCGATTAAATGGGTGAATATTATCTTTAAATACTAGCTGCATGGGGAGATCTGCTGCTGGTGGAGGTAGAGAAGAGGTGTGGTTGTGGCCTTTTCTGCTTTTAAGCTTGGACCATAGTACACTCTGCCGTTGATATTCTGAGGCCTGGTGTTCTGGGAATCAGACTGAGCTGTGAAAGAAAGGTTGTTTCTCTTTCAGAAAGAGTAATTTCCATGCATAATTTGTATAGCTGTGAGCAGGGGTGCATATGTGACAGGGAAGAGAAGAGTTGATGGAAGCACTTTCTGTCATTGTCATACCGTTCATTCCTTGGTTTGCAATAGGAAGCCAGCTTTAGCAATTAGTTCTAGAGAAAGAAAGTACTTCAACAGTTGCTTAAATTAACTTCACTGGAAATATTTACTATAGCGCAGCAAACAAATAAAAAATGCAGCAAAAATGATACTGAAAGATATACATTCGGCATGATTTTTATAAACACAATGGAAAGAAGAATATTAATAGCAAAACCTTGTAATTAATAGCACCAGCAGGTAACTGTCTGGTTAGGGATGGATTTTTCTTAATCTTCAGACGTTAAAACGCATTTCAGCAAAGGTCTCGTTGTACCTGCAGGTGTGAACTTCAGTGTGAAAATAAATTCATTGGCAGACAAAACACCACTTCAGGAGAGTCTTTTATCTAGTCACTAATATTAAGCTATACAGATACAGCAAGTAGATTACCTAATTTTTCACACCTGTCTGTGGCAAAACTAAATCATAAATTTAGCCTGATTTTGCTACGTGGTTACTTAGGGTTGAGCACATGGTACAGAATCAGTCTGCTCCATCTGTTAAATAGCAAATACTCCCTGCCTTGATGAGTTTTTGCTGGTGACTGCTTACTCCTGAATCCTCCCTCTTCTTTTCTTTTTGAACCTCCGTGGGCTACATGTCTTAACTTTGAAAGCATAATTCATTTTTACGTGGTAGTCTAAAGCCTGTTACAAAGTTTGCAGAGATCATTACTGTTACACTTTAGTGTTCTGCCACGTAATGTGTTGTGGTGGTTCCCCCCCCCCCCCATATATATGGAGCTGTGATTTGGGAGCCATTGTCCTGCACTTCATTAGTCCACCTTGCAAGAGTTCTAGTCAGGGACAGAGACCCTGACATGCTAAGTAAAACTAGAAAGTCAAGAGAGTGTGATTTATTTATTTATTTATTTTTAGTGGAAGTTATATTTCTGAGCAGCAACTATGTAGGCAACAGAAGGAGCTTTGGACAAAAGATAGGGCACCTGTTGCGTTATGGAGGGCACTCCCTTCAGCCGTCTTTGCACCTGTACCCCGCTGAAACTGGCATAGTATCTTCTGAGTGGGGCACTGTGTCAGACTAGCAGATGGGCTGGAGCAGAATCTTGCCAGAAAACAGTTTGTGCATCAACTTTTAAAATATTAGAGGCCTGGACTCCCATCTGAGAGTGCTGTAAGAGCAGGACCATGCATAGCTTTTTCTGCCTGGGGTTAAAGGATGTGTCATACCTATTCCAGCTTAGAGTAATTAACTTTGAAAGTCAAACAGTGGCTTCTGTTGCTGGGAATACGAAACTTTGGCTCTAGTGAATCAAGATTAAGGTTTCATAGAAAGATGAGTAAGAAATATAGTGAAATTTCCTACCAGTACTGAATGTTCTTAACTTGGAGGCTTTTGCAGTTCTCTGCAAAACAGTTTAGCAGTGGAGCACAATTTTCTACCAAAAGCAATTTACTTGGGTCTTGTGGAAGATGGTTTCACAAACATGGTACAGAGGGCTATGTATATATAATTTGTATAATGAAACTCTACGATCATAAAGTTGCCTAGGAGAAGATTATAGAAAAAAACTATTCATAAACACTGCTCAGAAAAGAACCTGTCCAGGAACTGATGATGCATCTTTAAAGCGATAATATGAGCAGAGAAGCAGGTCTTCCTTGGGCTACGTTAAATATGGACTGTAAACACCCTTCAAGCACTGAGTGTTTCCATTCTTGGGAAATATTGGACATTGCGAAGGTGGGGTGGGAAAGCAATATGCTTTGTTCACCTTTAAATATTTGCCTTAGAACGGTAGAGGTAACGGACACAAACTGGAGCACAGGAAGTTCCATCTTAACATGAGGAGGAACTTCTTTACTCCTGAGGGTTGGCAGAGCATTGGCACAGGCTGCCCAGAGAGGTGGTGGAGTCTCCCACACTGGAGACATTCAAAACCCGCCTGGACGCCGTCCTGTGCAACTGCTGTAGGTGTCCCTGCTGTGGCAGGGGGGTTGGACTTAGATGATCTCCAGAGGTCCCTTCCAACCCTGACGATACTGTGATACTGTAACCCTCCACATGTGGGAAGTATTTGAAGTTGTGTGTTGAATTGCAGATGCTACTTTTATTTATTTGTGTACCTTTTGTTTTTGGTAGCTATATTCCTTCAAAATTGGATCGGTTAGATCGGATTTATTGTTAGATGCTCTGAGCAGCCCTCCCCGCCATTTGTTAGCCATTGAATTTAACATCTCTTCGCTTGACTTAAATGGGGTCAGAATTTTTCCAGCTTGTTTTATAGGTAGCCTGTAACTTCAGTGTGGTATTTTTGAGGTTGGTTTTTATTTCTGCAAAAACCTAAGGTGGCAATATAACTTTTCAGGATTATTTCACCAATGAAACAAAGCAAAAATAAAATACTTGCAACCCCAGAACTTCTGAAAAGAATTTTATTTATGTTTCCCAAATAAGTATATCCCCAAAATATCCAGCGGTGGCAAAGAAACCAGATGTGGACAGAAGCAGGGGTGGTTTTTTTCAAACTACCAAATCAATGGTGTTTTCTTTTCCACTGTGTAAACTTTGTCAACAAAACTGGTTGTGTGAGAGCCATTGAAAATATTTCACCATATTCCAAATGTGACTACCAACAAATTAACTGCTAAAACGTGCAACAAGCACGTTTGAACTGGCAAATAGAATTGGCACGTTTCTCTGTCAGACTGCATACAATTGTGCTGTGTGGTTGTAGGAAATTGCAGTTCATCCAGAAACGCTCTTTTGTTACCATGTCATATTAACATTTAGAAAGCTACATTAATTAAGGTTGTGTCACTCAGCAACAAAACGGATGAAATTTGCGATTGAAGTGGATGATAAGACCATAACTGCTGTGCCTGGGGGAAACTAGGGAATTCTGGACGTAGGCTAATTCGAGGTAAGTTATTTCCAACTGTTGAGCCTACACAACACAGCAAATTATGGCAAAGAATGTGAATCTTACTGCACTGCTCTATTTCAGAGTGTATTTTAAATTCATATGCGTTTCACTGGTATGGTAGCTGTGATTGTGGGACGAAGAAGAAGAGAAAATAGAGCTGAGCCCTTTGCCCTTTGCAAATGTTTTGTGAGACTTGTCTTGGCATTGGATGGAAACAGCCACAGCCCCCTACACAGCTTCTCTTGTTGCCAGTGTTCCCAGTTAACAATTATGCAGACAATGGTTTTGATTGTGTGCATACATCAACACCCCTCCCCCAAATGTAAGGAGATTGTGCGTCTCTAGTTGATAAACCCAACGTAAACTGGGAATGCTCAAGCTTGTTATGCTATTTTAAGATATTCTTTGCAAACATAATCTCAACATACAGTGCTCCTGGTACTTCCTATGTGGTGTACTTATATGCCATCGGAGACCTCCTGCCTATCAGCATTGCTCTCCTGCAGGGTCTCTGCTTACTGTCCTGCAGTCTAGCATTTAACTGATTGTAATATTATAAATAGCCATGTGCTACCACACAGAATGAGGCTAGCACATGGCTAATTACGAGTATACAGTAATTAACTATGAGCTAAACTCGCAGGAGAGTATGTGGTGGTGGTCTATATGAGGTATGTAATCAGACTGTTTTGTTAAACCTTGGGAGCCTTTCCAGTCTGTTAAGTAACTATACATAGTAATGAGACAATTTTTAAAAAACCATTTATGTATAGTTTATGGACAAAAAATAGGCTGTCTTATTTCTAAGCTCCGGTTAAAATATTACTGCCTGATGTATGAATGGTTTAATTAAAAAGATGTGATAAGGTACATATGCAACTTTGGCTTATCTGTATGTGTGCCTAAGCATTATCTGTGTAAGAAGTTTAGAGTGGTTATTCCCTGTGAATGTTATGCCTTGTTTCATGTATAACGCAGTTAAAAAAATATACAAAAACATTTCTCCTTTTGTAGATTTGAATGTCAAGTTACTCATTTTGTGGAGCATCTGTTCCTGTATCTTGTTGAGCTTTGTCTGACTTTTCTTCCTTTTCACATTCTAATGATTTGCCGTTAGTTTTGGTTTGATTTTTCTTCCTGATGTTCCTTCAGTGTGACTCCAAAAAGCATCCACACCGCCATAGTGTAAGAACCATGAGGGTTAGGCCCTTTTGCTCGGCTACCTCCCGTTAATTGCTCTTCTTCATTAACCCTGAACAGCTGTTACTGTCTGTTCCAGATTACCATGAATGAGGCCTCTCTTTTTAAAATGTCAAGATGTCTACAGGGAAGTTAGATCAGACTCTTTCAAATACATTTAAATTTTATACCTATCAAACCTCTGTAAAGTAACTCAGTATTAAAATACATGTTCTTATATGCAGGGGTTTTTTTCTGATCTGTGTCAGTAAGGGTGCACATCTGATTCTGTTTGGGTAATGTGATGTTGTTGAACACAATGAAAATGTGTGGGATGTGTTCCTTTAAATTAATGTCTTCAGCTATTAACTCATAGTCTACATGTGGCAGAGAAAGATAAAGACTTAAGCACCTGTGCCTTAATTCCCAGTTCAGTACAATAATATGGTAAGAACAAAGTTTACCAAAATTTCCTTCCTGGTTGTATGATAGTTTTAAATTGTATTCTGAATGTGACTGCTACTTGTTTGAGTCTATGGATAGTTTCACACCTTCCAGAGCTACTGTTTTAGGTTACGTTCATTTATCTTAACATGTTATTAGCACAGAAGCATTCACATGGGGAAGTGTCAGGCAGAAGGCGGTGGGCACCCTGTGGGTGTTTGGGGGTGTGTATGCCACCAGATTCAACCCAGAAGCTGAATAGAATTGAAGGGAAGATGGCAGCTGACGGAGTCTGTTCATTGTAAAAGTATTTTATGCCCTGACCATCAAAAAAATTGTAAGCTTGGATGGTTGATTAGATCCAAGTTTTACTTGATTTTTATTATGCGGATAAAAGTAGTCTAATTTTTGTGTGTGCTGAAAGCTGAAGTGTTTCACACCTGACTGTTGTTGGTATTTTGATCATTATAAGAAGTTTGAAAGGAACACTTATTTCCTAGGAACTGGTATTCTTTTTAGTTTTTTTCAGTGAGATTCTAAAAGATGATTTAGTCTCATTAAATTTTAATCCCAGTGTAGCTCCATGTAGCTTCAGTAGTATCAGAGAGAACTGATAGTTCTCTCAGGGTCAGAAGAAAATAGGATTGCATTGTCTGTGCAGAGGGGTTCTGTCTCCTGGGCTGTAATTGGCACATGTGGTCAATTATTGGTTTTGAAATCCTACTTGCACTAAGAGGCACAATCCCTCATCTCCCTGTAGGCAGTGGTGGCTGTGCTATCCCTAACTGTAGGCACAGTGTCCTAAATAATGTCAGAATAGAAATCAGAGGGGGGCGAAGGGAGCTGAGGGGCCAAATTATATTTGTAATAGAGGTAAGCAGACAATCCCTGTCTAGAGGGCAATAATGTAGGTCAATAACATTTTAAGTGGGGTCTTTGTCACCCGACAGTGGAATTGACTAGCAAACCAATACAGAGGTTATCCAATTCACTGAAATGACTTAAACGTAGTCTGTTTACATGGAATACCTCATTGTGGTACAAACGTGCAATGGGTGACATCCTGCTTACTCTTATTAGCAATGAGGGAGAGTCTGAAATGTGGGTTAAAATGCTTTCTGTGCTTCTTGATTAATAACTTCCATGTGGTGTTGTTTTCATTTTATTTGATCCCTTGAACTTGGCAAACTCAGGACCTTTAAAAGCAGGAATTCAGTACAGAAATGGTGGGTATCTTTGTTGGTGTATTTTTTGGTCACCTTATGCAATGTTACCTTGGTCTTTGTTTGCAATTATATTTTGTTTGCATAGAGCTTGATCCCCATCTCTTTCTCATTTTGCAGCTTCCCCTCAAAAACTCATGTTCCTGTAGAAGATGATGCAGTGCATGTAATTAAAGTGGTAATGTGTAGATCTCATTTCTAAATTGTTACTTGTATTGCACTTCTTTCTTGTAATTATCTACCCTGTATTTTTAGCATTGGGTCTGTATTGTATGCTTGTGGCTTTTGTTTTTTTCCCTATTATTTTTATATCTTGATGTACTTTCCCTGCTTGGGGATATATTTGCCATTTTCATGACATAACGGTATTTCCTTGACTTGATTCTTTCCTTTCCTTGGTTACTGCCCGCAACAGTTTAGTAAGGGAAAATCAGATTATGACTTAAACACACCTGATCTACAATATTCCTGAAAATAGTGTCGTTAATTCCTGAACGAAGCTGTGTTGTTTATGAAAATGTGTTGCCAAACAACTTTTCTTTTTAGCTACTTACTAAAATTACATTTCAGAGGGCATGGTATATGGGAGGTGAGGGAAAAAAAGGGGTTTCATCCTCTCTTGAATTTCTCATATGCTTATCTTTAGAAACTGTTGTCTTTCTAATGTATTTTATGATTACTAAGTTTATTATTTCTCAATAGGAATATCTTGAAAATGGCCCCTTATTTTCTGAACTGAAATTTATACCAGAGGGCTGCAAAACAAGAGAATAGTAAGTAATATTTTCAGTTTTGATTCAGGTAGATTTAAGAACAAGTTTGGGTTTAACTAATTCTAATAAGAACTATTGCTTTAGAGCTTGATAGCCAACTGTTCATATACACTGAACTAATCCTAGTTGGTGCTATAATAATTTTAGATTGCTACAGGTTTCTTTACTTGGATGTCATCCTTCTCCTTTCCGATCAGAAGGGAGAACAGAAGTGTGCCAAATTTATTATGTGCACGCTTCAGAGTGCACAACAATGAATGGACTCAGAGAGAGGCCAGCCTTAGGATAGAGGTACTACATGGACTAATTGGTGACCGTATTTCTGCTAGAAACTATTTCCATGTGCAGAGCTAAGAGTATGTGTAATCATCACAGGATTTAGTAGTAATCAAGGCACTTGATTCTGCAGGCACTTAGGCATGGATGTGATTTATTCATGGGAACTGTTCTAAAGACTTTAGATGACTTAGATTGCTGGTAGACATAAGCACTTTTGATAGCTTGAAGCATTCTGTATTGAATAAAATAGAGCTTCTAATGGAATTATTTCTTCAGCTATTGATAATTGCTTATCTGCCTTCTAGGGGAACAAAGTACCACGTTGCTAGAACAAAAAACTGCTTCTTGTTTTGCAGACTATAGAGAACTTCAGAGTAACGCTACAGTTTGAATTGTTTGCTACACAAACTGCCGAATAAGTCTTATTTGTTTCATTGTTTCATTCAAAGTCTTGGCTTGATAACTAAACCAAAACCAACAAAACCCCCCACACCAAATGTGAGATTCTCTAGCTACCTTTAACCCAATGTTATCTTTTTATGATTATTACAGTAAGAAAATGGATGAATCTCAAAAAAATAAGATGTTTAGGAATTCCAGTGTTTTGGGGATCGGGCTTGGCTGAGTACAAGGGAAAAAGGTAATAAGATGAATTGCAATTAAGCCTCATATTGAGTGAAAATCCATTTTCAACAAAATGGAGATAAGTCCTTTCAATCTGACACAAACTTGCAGTTTTGTCTTAAAGGATTCCTCCTTTTCTTCTTGTCCTGGTAGCTATAGATTTCATGGCATGGAGAGACTGGGGGAAGACCTTCAAAGAATCTTTGAAGATTGTGGAAGCCGATTTAAGAAGGTGACTGTTCTGCAACTTGGGGCACGAATGGTATGTACAGAGAGAGAAGAAATTGCTATGTCTCGAACTTGCTAAGTTCAACTAGAAAATTATCTTTCTGCTGTAGTTCCTTTAGGTAGCTCTTGAGTTTCGAATTCAACTTATGTAAATGCTATGTATTTTCTATGTATGGCTTGTTTATGATTTGCCATCAGCTGCGTGCCTGGCTGGAGCAGACCCTGTGAACAGAGTGGTAGTCCTTGTGCTCTAACTCAAAACAAATTTGTCAGCTCAGTCTGTGTAGTCCTTGATTTCACTGTATAAGTGAGAAATATTTGGTGGTAGGGTTAGGGGCAGAGTGGAGACAGTGATGTTTTATTTTCTGTTCTAAATCCTTTCCTAGTTGGATACTTTGGAATATATACATGAAAATGAGTATGTTCATGGTGACATTAAAGCAGCAAATCTACTTTTGGGCTACACCAATCCACATGAGGTAAGCATGTTTACTTATCTATACTGTTACTGTAGTGTGTTTATAACTGTTTTATAGTTTTAAGTTATGTATACTCTGCGTTAACAATTCACATACTGAAAGAAGTTTGTGCATGAACATTCACATCCTCTCATGACAGAGATCTGAGAGTGGCTCTGTGGTGCTAAAGGTCTGAGAGAGAAGCAAGACAAAGCTCTGCTTTGTTCCCTTTGTGCTTTCCTGACTGGGGTACTGGTATGGATGGGTCAGCTAATGAAGAGGATAAGTTAGAGGACTTAATTGCTGTTCTAGGTTATGCCAGTTTAAGTATATTAGTAGAGTTTAAGGATGTGGCCCATTGTATTTTTATTCTTGGGAAGTTCTGGCTTTCTAATATTGTCATGAATTGTGTTTCCATGCCGCTAACTCTTTTGTCCTGCTCATTGTAGTGGATATAACAAGTAAGTAGTATTAAGGTTGCTGCTCTCCAACACTCTAAAGCCTGAAGCTAGCCTTGAAATTGAAGTGTTTTGGTGCAAATCTTTTGATCCCATCATACTCCACATGCTCTTACCATGTCTTTTTTTTTCTTCCATTAATAAAATCTAAGTATGCTTTTTTTCTTGGAAAAAAAATCATTTAGGAAAAAAAGGGCATCTCTAACTTCACTTAAATATATTAACTGTAAGCAGTACTTCTTTTCTTTCGATTTTTGTTTTTCTGCTGCAGTGATGAAGAGGCAGATCTTGCAAAACAGCTCACTGCCACTGGAGGTTGAACCATTGAACTATATTTGCTTTTTTGCAAGTTTCAAGTAAAATGGTTGAGTCAAATTTAACTTTCCAGCTTTCTAAAACACATAGTTTGAAAACTACCATGGCTGTTAAAAAGAACTATGTTTTTAGACAATGGTAGCAGCCAGTACATAATCTCAGTTTATGGTGTTTACCAGCCTGCTGAATCCAAAGGAGGAGGCTATTTAGAGGCAAAACGATCTGCTACCCAAACCCATTAACATGACTCGAAGGACTTTTTTTTTGTCTTGGCTGTTGTGTATTTTTATGACAGCAAGATATGCTGCTGTTTTTCACATTGAAATAGTTTTGGTAGTGTCCATTTACAGTAATCATAAAATTTTAAGACATGTAGCTGACTTTGATCAGCTGCTTTTGAATTAGCCAAATTGTGGGGTGATTTTCTGATTTGTTTCTCATGTTGTCTGCATGAAGATCATGCTATACTAGTATTTTGTTTTCATGAGCAGTAAATTCATTGACAGATTAAAAATAAGGTACTTGTGAGTTACTGGACAGAGGCTTTAGGTGGAAATATAACTTAAGTTATATTTATTTATTAAATAAGAGAAATCAATAGATATTCCAGTTTAAGTAGCTCCTAGCTCAACATGTACAAAGTGCATGTTACTGCTGAGAGGTTTTGTGGACAATTTTGTTGGAGTAAAATTTCTTTTCCACTGAAATTATCCTATAAAACATTTTTAAAAGTTCACATTTTAATTCAGAACAGCTAACAGGAGAGAATTTCTAATATTAGCTTGTGTTTGTAAGGTATGAATTAAACTTTCATTTCTGTATGCTTAAGAAAACCTAGAGCTGTTCAGATATTATTCAGATAAACTTCCCAGTCACGGGCCCCAGAAATTCTGCAAGTGGCCACAGGTCTGCAGATTTCACTGAAGCCATGATAAGTATACCATACCAGTCTACAGCCGTGACGGTGATGATTATTTCTAAATGTATTTTAAGGTAATGTGTGCTACATTTAGCTTACAAGACAGGGCAAGTGGCTTAATGGGACTGTTTCTGGTCAAATAAAAAATTATTTTCCAGACGCAGCTTGCACAATGTCTTGAAACACGTATGCTCTGTGGCCTGTGAGGCATGAAAAAAAGGAATAATCTCACCAACACCACAGCTAAAACTTTCAAATTGGCAGATCTACATATGCCACTAATTGAATATCCTCCCTCTGGAATTGTTGATTCTGATGTGCTGTCTGCCCCCATACTTCAATGACTGTTCTTCACTTGGGTTAGAAGCAGTACTAGATGATATTCTCGCACAGATTTCAGGTATTCAGAACTGTACATGTGTATTCACACAGATGATTTTGCATTTGTCATATCCTCACTATTTGCATGTGCCATTGATTTGCATGTAATTTTGCCATGAGAGTTGCTTCTTCCCATTCCAAACATGTCCAGTTCCTATGTAAGACTTCATGATGTTGTGACAGCCTTTTCTACAAATCAAGCTGTCTTTGTAACATGCTGGTGAGCTGAATGTATTATGTATTTACCAGAACAGTATTTGGGAAGCTCTGTGGAGCATTACCACTGACTAAATATGACAACAATATGGAATATCCTGTCCTGTATCCTCTGAACTTTTGTCAGAGTTGCTGTATTTTAATTTGGCAATCTTATGCTAACCTTAGACACTTCAGATAAAACCTGAGGCACTGATACTGCTACCAAATGCCTGTGAAGTGTTTTGTCCAACCTTCTCTCTCTCTCTGCTAAAATGGTGGATAGCTAGATTGTCTTGGTTTTGTTTTTTTAAAACAATGGAACTGGGAGGTAAAGTGATCAACCTAATCTTATAAATAGGGAGTGAGAGCATCTAGCCAGTGGCAAACTCAAACTTAGGAACACAAGCCGAGGGACGTGTAGCTCCAGTGGGAGTTGGCATAATAAAGCTGTCTGACCGAACGATTTCTGTGGTGAGTTTTTGTTAAGAATTTTATGCTAGTGGGTTCTTGCTCTTTAGGGTCTAGGATTTTAAGAGAAAATAAATTGGAAGTGTTCTTTAATTCGAGAAATTTGTTTTCAAAGGAACCCATAACTAATCTTTTAAAAATAAAATATATGTATAGTCAAAAATGTATTTCCATATTCTGTTTTGGTGAAGAGACATAAATCTCTGTTCAAAAAAACATGTGCACCTTTATACTCAACACTGCATTTTTTTTGTCATTTAGTGGCTGTTCATGTGCACTCTTACGTGCGAATTTATCACTGACTTCTGCAGTTCCAAAAAAGATCATTTTTCTGTGTTAGACTTTCTGCTGCTACTCCCTCTCTTCTGTAAACTAACCTGGTAAATTTACACGACAGCCAATAAATATCATAGTCCCTTTTTTGAAAGAACGTGTGAAATCCATACTGCTATCCCCTACCTTCTGTGGCAAGGCAGAGAAACAAATAAAGTAAAGGTCCTGCCACTCTGTGACCTCCAAATGATGTTTAGAAATGGTTAGAAGATCAGAATCAACTGACCTCAAAGAGCAGCTTGCTGCAGATCTATTCAATAGAAGGAAGCGAGGCCATTCAGTGAGTTACAGGTCAAAAGATCAATTCTCTAGTCAATATGTTTCTGAACATGGACCCAGCACAATGACTGACAGAATAGGAGTGATGTACTGAGGGAAGTACACAGCCCATGAATCTCGGAGAGGCCTGAAAGAAAACTCGAAGTGATCAGACTTATAAATTACAGAACAAGTGAAGCACTGTCTCAGTATTGCGGCAAGTTAAAGATAATTCGGTGAATAGTAGTAACTGTATGATAAAGCGGAATAATGAGCATTATTGATACAGACTCTAAAAGAGAAATTCAAATCCATTAAACTCATTTAAATTATGATACTATTAAAAGGGACAAGCGGTCACTAGACAAGAGCTTAAAATCAGAGTTTTTAATAAATGAAGTAAGGGTTGGAAGAATGCCTCTTCAAAACAATTACCTTGTAGTATTTTCTTTTATTCCTCCCCATGGAATATATGGGCAGACATACTGCAGTGTTGCAGACTCAAGTCTGCACCAGAAATTACCTATTTGGATTTTTAGGCGGTAAATTTTAATTGCATTTGCACCTCAGTTCTGACCTTGATTTTAATCATTTCTTAGACAGGATAGTGACAGAATAAAACTCTCAGACTTGATTATCATAGATAGCCCTAACTGAAAAGGGGGAAAAAAAAGAATACAAAAAAGTTTCAAAATGTTATCTTTTAAGACCAGCTTTCAGTGCACCATCATAGAAGATACGGAGCTCACACATTGATTATATGGGAAAAAAATGCATGAAAACAATTCCAACTTTAAGCTGTTTTTCATTGTGAGATAAATCATTGTGATTCCTGCTCTTTAGTCCAGCATGACAGATTTGCTAAAGAGCAAATGAATTGAGAAAAATGAAAATCTTCTGTTCTCCTTCTCATGTTTTTAGGAAGGACACAATATGCAGAGTTATTGTACAGAAACAGTTGAGTTTTAACACATGGATGCTGGCTACGCCCCTGATCTGAGTTGTAACTTCACAATCAGAAGGCCTTAATTTTCTTTCATCAGTCCTACTACTACATTTGGATAGAACTGTTTACACTGGTTTAATTTCTTTTTGTAGTAATGGCCCAAATATGTTGGAGTTCAGTTGATTCCAGTGTCAAGACTTGCCACGATAAGTCACAGAATGTTTTTCCCCTCTCTCTCCTTTGTTTAACCTGCTTTCATCCTTGCTTGGCTTCTGTTTTGTGAAAGATGCTATTTCTGTCCCTAATACTATACTTCAGACTTGCTGTCCCAAGATGGACTTCAGTCTACCTTTAGCCTTTTTGTAGCGGTGTCCAACTGAAGTTGACAGCACTGTGGCCATTAGCAACCAATCTGCCATTAGTAGGTATCTACTTAATTATTTACAGTGCATTACATAACCCTAGTAATGGAAACACTGGAAAGAAAATGTACAAAGAAATCACTGTATTGTTATCCTTTCAGCGATAAATCTCCCGCTCTGTGTACTTCAAGATAAAAGAGAATACCATGAGAATCCAAAGTGACTTCCCAGATCAGTGCAGTTATACATCATAATGTATAAAAGTTGTAAGAATTTTAGATGTTTAGCAGATATTTAGCACTTCAGACATAAAGCACCGTGAGGGAGTCATGCACAGAAAGGACCAGAGGACTGCCAAATCTACGTCTGGTTGCTTGTGCACATAAATAATTATTTGTGCCTGTGTGGCTCTTTGCTTGGACAAGTTTGGTGCATTCATGTTTGCATGAAATTAAGTGTGAAGGCTTTAGAAATCTGGCTCCTAATCTATAACAAAATCTATTAATAACAGAGCATGCTAAACACTTCTGAGTCTAGTGCAGACTTGGATGCGTAAAGAAGAAACTTGCACAAAAACAAGAGTTAAAATAAGTAAGTGTGTGGGAAGGAGTGTACAATGTAACACATGTAAACCCAGCTTATGTCACTGTTGCACCTTCATCATCCATGTTACCATTTCTTGTTTCAAGTGTCTTGTTTATCTTACTCCACGAGTGTTTTGCTCTCGTTTTGTTGTTCCTAAAAAAAGCGTGCCATTGAAAAATATTTATGGTATTGAAACACATACTAACACTGACTTAATTTTTCTCAGTATTCTTTAATAGCCGTCTTCTTTTCCCCCTCCTTATACCCTTAAAAAAACCCACAACAACCTACAAATTCCTTAACTCCCCTACCCACCATGTTCTGAGCAAATTTGGAATTGCACGCTGTGTTACATTGTCAAAAAGTGACAACTAGCTATAAAGAACTGTATATCTTTTTAATGATGAAAGGGTTATAATGAGAATTGATGAAATGAAATTAATGGTAATTTAAAATAACGTAGTCATTCTGATAATGGTTGTGGCAAGGTTGTAACAGTACATTGCTGGTTTTGTACAAGCTGGAGATTGATTTTTTTGTTGGTGGCCAAGAAGCTTTGTGTTGAGAGGCTCCCATCAGTTGCACGTTTGTGGAAAAAATTGGATGTGAAAGTTGTGGAAGTGATAAATGGCTCAGGTAGAAGCTGAATAATGACACTCATGACCAACTTCTGGAGCAAACTGTGGTGCGATCGTAGATGATGTTGCACTTCTTTGTGAGTGGCTTTGAGAAGTGATTGCTCTTGGTTTCCAGGTCTTGCCACCGTCAGTCAAGGTAGGATAACCTAAAGCTGCTTCTCACTTTTAGAGGGGTTCTTCAGTATAAATTTAACACTGCTCTGCTGAAAGTATTTTAAGCAAATCTGTTGCTTAAAAATGGACTAAGAGTACTTAGTTACTGTAGGATAACTGGTAACTTTTTTACATAGTTCAAGTTTGACAAGCAAATATTTGTGGCTACTTTCTAGATGCCCTGCTGTTAAGATAGATTGAAAGACCTCCAAGGCTGGGCTGCCATATGGAAGTGTCTATCACATAAGCTAGTGTTCCGAGCCCAGACAGAACCAGAAAGCTGGCAGAGATGCTTTTCTTGTATTATTTTTTCTAATAGTTAAAAGCTCATTTTAAATATAAGGCATAGCCTGAATTTTTAGAGGTTGAAATCTGCTCTGTATTTCATTTTATTGTATCTGGTCAGCTGTGCATGTCAAAAATCTATAGTTGAGCAAAATCCAAAATGTACCACTTAGCCTGGGAAGAGTACACCTTCTAGCCTAGTCTCTCCTTCCCAGCTCACAAAGGATGCAGAAGACTCGGAAAACTTGATACTAGGGTAGTTTAAATTAGTTCTCTCACACTGAGTGGGCTCAATTAGGACAGGTACCAGAGCATCAGGAATACGCTGGAGAATGGATGCAGGAGAACATCAAATCGATCAACCCAACAAAGTTTATGCCTTGTCCCAGATTTTCTAAACGTGCCTACGGTCTTTAATCTTGTATCACAGTTTGTATAGTCTGTCAGGTAAAAAACATCGTTGGTAATCTTAAAAGCCATCACCCTGCAGGAAGTGAGTGCTGCATCCCAGCTTACACGCTCCAAATAAGCACAGATCCTGCAGCAGAAACAGTAAAACCAAGAGACCAGCCATCCCAGGATTTGAAGCTGCCTGGAGCACAAACAGGAATCAGTTGTTCAACAGAATGTGCTACAAAATAATGCGTTGTTTTCTTAAGGGTTTTTTGTTTGTTTGTTTCTCCTCTACCAGGAGCGACATAATTAAATTACAAGTGAGTTCCAGAAGAGTTTATTTTAGACTTTTACAGGATAAACTATTTTTTTAGCTGAAGAGGAAACAAAACTAAGGTTTGAATGAGAAAAAGTTTTTCTTTATAGTATAATATAATGTGATTTAGTAGAAATGATCTCTATATGCCTTCAGATAATTTAGCTTTTGCCCCAGAGATCAGTTCTGTTGGCAATATAATAGCAGTCTGTAGTTTTTGGTTTGTTTTTCTTTTTTTTTTAAATAAGTGAAAGTACCGTACTTGGATATTTATACAAAAAGCAATTGCCTAATGTGAGAACTGGTCAATGTAAGGGGCAAAGGCCAGGTAGGAGGAGGGGGAAAATAACAGAGTGAGAAAATAACCTATGGGGTATTGTGAGGTGGACAGACTGTGATTAAATTCCAGCTGCTTTCAACAAGTTACTGCTTGTGAGCTGTGCTGCAGTAATTGACCATGTGCATGTATTAAGTCCACCCCTGCTGGAGGATTGAACATTTTAATCTGAACTTCATAGAGTGGACTCGTGCCCTTAATCTAAATTATGTGAGTGGCAGAATTGACATGGATGCAGTACTGCGTGTGCTGCGCCTATAGAGAAATAGAGGCAGAGGAGCCAGATGGCATGTTTGTCTTGACAGGCAGCAGAAGAACAGAAAGTACAATTCAGCTGTCCTGAGCTGTTCTGTTTTCAGCTTCAAATACCATAAAAGTGAGCAAGGCTAAGTTTAAAGTCAGTTAATACTTTCACAGTTAAGTCCCAAGAATACGCAAGTGCATCTCCCAGATACATCATTCAGAACTGTGCAGCTTCCTCCCTCTGGTTATTTAGGTAGCTATAGTGAAGGATCTTGGGAGAAAAAAATTACCTGTGTCAGGGTGGAAAGGTGAATGTGGTAGAATGCATGAGCTTGCTGCAATATACACAGTGGGGGCCCAAATTTTTTTCTTTTACACTCTTTTAGTGCCACCGATTTGCTTCAGAGTAACTCAGAGTGAACTCTGGCTCTATGCCTTTTTAAAATTTATTATAAATTCAGGAGTGATTTACTAAGATTGCATTCTGGGTTGGGGGAGCTAGTTTGTTTTGCTTTGGTTTATCTTACACTTTATGTTTAAATAGTTGTTTCCAGTATGGACTTACTGACAGAGATATTCAAAAAGAAGAGCCGACAGTTAGGCTAATGCCCAGCAGCCCCGTGGTCACGGTCCCGCTTAGCACTGGAGCCCTGTGTCCAGTCTGGCTCGGGGAAGCTGCTGCCTCTCGCTTCCGCTGGCTTTTAAGTTGCACCATGCTTATGAAATTGT
The DNA here is from genome assembly GCA_017639485.1 of Pluvialis apricaria. NCBI lineage: Eukaryota > Metazoa > Chordata > Aves > Charadriiformes > Charadriidae > Pluvialis > Pluvialis apricaria. Next base: position 10,420,064 of record CM030009.1, on the reverse strand, counting down.
AGTCTTGGCTGATGGGAAATTTGAACACGGGTGTGTATGTGCCTGTTTAAGTAAGGAGGGGAAGGGGTCCCGTAAGCAACGTGAGGATACATAAAAGGCATATTGCAGTTTATGATGTCTAGATGCCCACCTGGAGAGAAGCAAGCTTAGGAACAAAATAAAAAGACTGAAATTCTGCTCGACTCTGAAATGATAAGAGTATAGTAGTGGAAGGATTTAAATGGGGAGGGCAGCTGTTATAGCCCCCAGTTGTACATATTTTATCCTGCGGTGCCATTTGGTTTAATAAAATTTAGATCTAAGCCTGTCCTTAACCTATCAGTTTCTTAAGACTTAATTATAAAGGTTATACTTTCAAAGGACAAAAGCATTATTCATTTGTCTGTTCATGTCTTCCAGGTTTATCTTGCAGATTATGGACTTTCCTACAGATATTGTCCCAATGGGAACCACAAACAGTATCAGGAAAATCCTAGGAAGGGCCATAATGGGACAATAGAGTTTACCAGCGTAGATGCCCACAAGGGAGTAGGTAGGTTTCCTTTTTTTTATTTCAGAGGAGTGATTACAGAATGAGTAATCAGGCTGTGTGAGCTGATGTATACAATAGTAGTAGTCTTGGGGATTGCTCAGGGTTGATCAGACCCTTGTGTGGTAACCTCTTCTTGTACCTGGAATGCTTCTCCACGGCTGATGTGGGAAGGGGAGCCGCGCAGTTGAAACTGAAACGCTGCTGCACGTATGGTACTGGGCGGTGGATGAAGATGCCCTAAGAGCTTGCCGTTAAACTTAATTGGTTCGTGTTGGGAGTACTGGTTTGTGTTTGCTATACTCTGTAGAGGCAGAGGCAATATTTGCTAATGTTGCATTGTCAAGGAAAAATGTTTCGAGTCTGCACTGTCCTTTAGGGAGAGCTGTGTGTCAGTGTCACCATCTGCGTTATGAGAGGATATTTCAAGATGACATTCCTTCTGCAAGGAGAAAAACCTTTTTTGAAGCCATAAAGCGTTAACTTTTTGAAATCTTTTTCCAGTAGCCTTTCATATATCTTACTTATTTAAACTCACTTTGATGGTATTGGAAACACATTTGCAGGTAAATTACATACATAGTCCTTTTATTGGATATTGATTGTACTGCCTTGCATTCCAAGGCAGACTTAATTCAACAATTCCCTAATTAGTTAAAGTCATAACCTATGTCTTGTATTCATTTACCATTAATTAAACCTTAGCTGTTTATTACACTGCAGTCCAAATCCAATAGCAGACCCACAGAGCCATGGAAAAGGGAATGGGAGGTCAATATCGAAAATATATGGTGCAAAGTCCCACTGATGGCTGCATTGTTCACAATCAATATGGTCAATGCAACACAACTTTCTTAGTTGCTATGTCAGCAAGACAAAAAGTCAATTCTAATGTTATGCTAGTGAAAAAAATTGTGATTATTGAAAAACTTTGACTCTTGCTACGAAACAGTGTTTTTGTTAACTTTTCTTTCCCCTATTCCCCCCCACCCCCAAGATCTTCTAAAACAAAAGGAATGGTTTTCTGCTGCCAGCTTTGCTAGGATCATAGTGTCACAAGCGATAACTGTAGAAATTTGTGCTTGTTAATAGCTGCTGAACTGTTACCTTAAACTAATACTTTCTAACGAGTTTTAGTTGGCACAAACAACTGTATATTATTGCTTTTTCTATTAAAAGGACCATTGACCATGTAATGTAGAGGGTCTTGATAATTTGCCAGTGCTGTTAAAACCTGCAATCGTTTAACTCTGGTCATTAGGAAAAATGAAATAAGACTGTCAAGTATTTGCTGCTAAGACAATTGCACGATTTCACCGGCTAAAAAATATTTTGTGGTGAAGAGGGCACCTGTTTCAGACTCTTCTAGCACTCCCAAGCATACAGTGCATTTTCTGGAGATCTGACTCTGGCTGTTTTTCTCGGTAGTGTGAGCACTGTGGCTGTGTACTAGTATTTGATGTGGATGCTGTTTGAAGAATAGGTGGAAGCTGGAGTATTTGGGATTTGACAGTTGGGTAGTTACAGCAGCTAGTTTGTTTAGTGGGCAGGTGTATGTTGATGGGTATGTGGTTACAGGACAGATAATTCTTTTTATTTGAAAGAGTAGGGAAATTTTACGGACGTGGGTGGCAAAAGGTGTGCATGTGCAAGTGTGAGTTAAATTGTCTTTTGCAATCTGTGGGTTAGATTACCCCCTCAAGTAGCTAAAGCTATGATGGAATTGGTGAAAAGCAGAGGACTGCAGAAGAGAAAATATTCAGAAAGATAGCTTGAGGGAACTTACCCCCATCGTACACTTGAAATTTTTTTGCTTGTTAATAGCTGCAAACAGAAAATCCATAGATTTTTCTGAGGTTCCTGCTGGAAAAGCCTGCAGAACACGATGTGGTATCTGGTATATTGCAGAGAATCCAAACGATTCACATTGGATGCATCAGCTCTGACCTTGTAACAGCCTGAATCCATTAAGGTCAAATTACCAGAGTTTCCCATTTGCAGCAGGTCTCTCAACTTCCTAGGGAAAATATGCATCTGCAGTGACTTCTGTCGGAGATTGCACAGGTCCCGATGGCAGAACATAGCAACTGGTTTCCCTCATCTCATCTCTTGTTGTGAGGTTTAGAGTTGCGGAGATGTTTCAGGATACTAAAGACTTCCAACAGATGGGACAAAGGGCCTCTTTGCTCAACAATCTCCTGTACTCCTGACTTGTGATTGAGCCTCAGCACAGACTCGTGTACCAAGTGAGGTGGGGTGCTCTTCTGAAAGGTGTTTAAAGACTGCTTCACTGTTGGCAAATTAAAGCTGCATGGATGGCCTTCATTCTGGTGTTACCCAATTTTTCAGAATGGAGTATTTTTTTTTTTATTTTAATACTCTTGGAATATAGTTCTAACTTTTAAATGATATTATATATAAATGAGATCCTTTCCAGAGGGCATTTCTGAATGTATGTAGCAACATAAGTATCTCAAATCTCAAAACCCCCGAATAGTACCAGTTGCTGTATTGAGTTAGATGAGAACATTTTGACTTGCTCGTAAAGTAGGTACCTGAATATATACAGTGATTTGAGGTACATGCTGAAACTTAAAACAAAATTATGAATTTGTTGCTTTCAAAAGCACCTCTTGGCAATGCTTGAAGCCGACAGCCTCCTTGCATAAAGCCAATTAAATGTAACCACTTCCCACTAGTTTAAATCAACACTGGTGTTTCCCTAGTTGAATTGAGAGTTTAACCCAGCTGCATGCCTGTTTATTCCCCAAGCTCTCCACGGAGTTCATCCGATGGAGAAGTTATGCAGTCCACTGAGATCCAGAAAGTTTCCTACCAGTGGCCACTGCATGATAACGCTTTTGGGTGGTAGAATTAGCCCTTATTCTTCTGACAGCCTCTGTAAGGGCTGAGTTGGATGTGCTGTTTCTGTGGCAGCTGATGGCGAATTGCTGCCTTCAAACAAGTTCGTTTAGTGCATGCCAGTGTATACTGATGGTGCTGGTGGCTTTGACTTCGTGCTGGAACTGAAGAGGAATTCCCCCTGAGCTCAGAAAGGCTGGGAGCAGCCCTGCCTGGTGTCTCAGCTCTTCATGCTGGTTTTGTCTTTAGTTGCGCACGGTTCACCTGTGCTCTGCCCAGTGTGTTTGCACCCTTCAGGCTGGCTCTTCCGTGTCGCAGCGCTGCTTGGGGGCTTCTAGACTCGTCGGGTGTTTGCGAGTATTCATCGCAACCCCGGTTACATCCCCCATCTGTGTCTGGTGTGCACTTTGAACCAAGTCAGGTCCCAGGTTGGGCTTTGCCACAGGATCTGACCCACACTATCAGCATTCCTGTATTTGGTGGCTGGATCTCATGCAACCAGCACGTGGGCTTTTTAAATTTAAAACATTTTTATTTTGATGCAAATTTTATATGGCACAACTGCATTGTTAGTTTTTGCATAGTATTTGAGTGTATTCATTGTATTCGTTTTTAAAGACCATACTGTATAAACAGTATTACCTTTTTGTTTGTTGATTGATAATTAAAGAGAATTATATCTGCACCCAATGTACATTTAAAAAATTGTTACATAGTTAGTGTTAAAAAGTAATATTTGGATCAATGCCTCCTATGGATTTTTGTAGATTTTCTACTCACTGAGGCATGCAGTCAATACCTAATTTCTCTGGAGATATACTGCGCTTAACATATTGAGTTTTTTTAAATACTCCAGTCCTGTGCATTGAGTGCGTAAGACCAGTTTTAATTTGCTATCATTGATGAACATAAGAGTATGAACTGTCTATGTTGAATTCTCTCCAGCATATATTTATGTTTGCCATAGATTTGAAGATAACTCTCCTCTTCCTTTTGCCAACGTTTCAAAGTATCTTATAGCAGTTTTGCCATCTCTCCCACTGGGTAGAGAAATCCTTGCAGGACTGGTGTCTACACCTAGAATAGTAAAAGCTGCTTAAGACAGTAGTGGTGACTTTTGACAAGCTTATGGATACGTAAAGTGTCTGATGGCATTTGCCTCAATCAGGCCCACTGGTTGTCACTTTTTTTTGTAGCTAGTGAATAAATTTTCTCTGAGCTGGTTTCATTGAGCAAAAATGTTTTTATTTTCATGTCCTGTGTTAGGGAAGGCGGTTGGAGCTATGTTTGATGCCGTATTTTAGCCGGTTCTTTGTGCTCCGCACATTGGGTTATTGCAGCGTGCGCTCCTTGAGGTCCGTCAGAGTGCTCGTGCACTGTGTTTGTACAGGGCAATGCAGGCATCAGGCTGACTGCAGGGAAAGCTCTCAGTTCTTGTTCTTATTTTCCCCACTGGTCTGACAGAACTGTTGTTGTTTGATATTAAAAACATAGTGCAATGCTTGTCCATCTTTCCTTTTCTTTTACATGCAGGGGTTGACTAGAATATATGCAGGGTGCATTTTGTGAGGAAGGATGTGCAAGGATATAAACACCTATGCCTGGAAACATATTCTTTCTGAGCCCGCATAGCTTCCAGAGAACAGAGCGCTAAATGGCTCTGGATCAAGAGGTTTATTTGGCATCTGTCCATGTATAGTTAGGATTCAGAGGGAGCCTGCTGGATTTTTTTGTCGGTCAAATGAATTATTGATTTGCTGCAGTTTGGTATGTGTTTCCCAAAGAGTGTGTGCAGGACAAACTGTAAATCCTAAAAATAAAAGAAAAATATAAGCGGTCTGGCAAAAAATGGGTGGGACTTTGCAGTGTGAAATAAATAGAAAGATGTTTTAATTTCCGAGTGTTGTATTAGAAATGTGTGCCCAGCAGAAGAGGGAGCAGGAGGTCGTTGTAAGTGAAAGAAGAGTCTGACTTTAGCAAGGAGAAGATTGAATAGGTTCCTATAACCACCTCTGTAAGCTTATTCTGTCCTGCTGAGAATGTCCAGAAGCAGCAAAAATATGATGAGCATCACAACTTTCTAGCACAACTGATGAGTGTGGCTGGGAATTAGCTGTTTAATTTTGGCTCTCGTTCTCTACACCAGGAATTCAAAAAGTTAGTGAATCTCACAGCTGCTTGTCAGCCCCTTACCTTTGTGATTTTTTTCTGCCACACAGATGTGAAAGAAGAGTAAAACTTCTGTCCCCACTCTCCTGACACACGTTTTCCTTACTGCAAGCTTGGAACCTTTTACCTTCTGACCAGGTACCTGCACCTCTTGCCACCACCATTTTATGTCCCACCCAGATCTCATGGTGAAGTTCCCTTGCATCTTCTAACCTTCCCACTACACAAACTTCTCCCCACCAAATCACGACCCCAGCACTCTTCCTTTCAGCACATCCCATTCCACCAGTCCTGACGATTATTCACTCTCTGGCCATGTTTAGAAGAGAATCCTGCTGCTGGCTCCACTCTTCTATTATGGATGCAGCAGAGCAAGTGCGAAAATGAGGAGGCCCCGCAGTTAGATCCTGCTGGTCAGTGGACACGTGTGACTGTCTGTTTGGAGGTTGCCGTGCACATGTCTGCACGTTAGGCTGTTGTGGTTGCGCAGGACGGCTCTGCTATTTTGAAGAGGTTTGAGGATTGCAGTTTGGGGACTTCTGGCCTGCAGGACCTGATGGCTCACAGTGTGCTCATGAGCTTGGCCATGGCAGGACAGTGGCAGTAGCGTTGCTGCTTTTGTGGGTCTTGAAGCCAGTTATCCAGCCACTGTGCTGGGACTGCATCCCGTGACTGACAGGACAGTGCAGATGTGCAGGCTGGTCACCAGCTTTGATGCTGCGCTTGAGAGGACATGAGCCCTCAGGACTGTGAGGCCAATATTGTCAGCACAGCACCTCTGTGTCCGCTCAAGGCGAGGTCAGTGCTGGGGAGTCACGGTTGTATCCTCCCAGTGAACAACTGGGGGAACTCCTGTCAGCTCTGCAGTAGAATTAGGCCGTTGCCTTATCACCAGTTGAGTGTATAGCTGTAGGATCTGAGTTTGAGAGAGACCATAGTTGACACAGGAAAAGTCACTTGTTGCCATGTCCCAGACTGAGTTCTCTGGGAAAGTTGTAGTCCAGTTGTGGTGACACCGTGTTTGCACTGGATTTTCTGTCCAGCGTTCTGTGGTGGTGGTTGTTGTCAGTGAGTACTTCAGAAACGTGCCAAGCTAACAGTGCAGAGCTGTACGTGAGGGGAAGCGAGATGTTCTGGGCTCCTGCTGGCAGTCGCCCTGCCCGAGATTGGGTAACTGTACAGAATGGCCTCCAAGCATTAAAATTTTTTCTAAATTTAACTATATTTAACCTTTTTTCTGTGGCCACCCACTCTATTCAGTTAGTCACTATCTTGCTGCAGTGAACTCCCCAGGCTGACCAGTACTTTGGGGAAGCAATATTTCATTATTAGCTTTTTTTTTTGGTCTGTTCCTTTCTCCTGCCCCTAATATAGGCACTGATTTTCGACGAGTCTTATATTTGTCTGTTTTTTATCATCTCAACCTTGAGTTAAGAAGTTATATCACTTTTAGTTCATTTATTAAAACATTGTGATGATACATTTTTAATATAATTATATTTCTCCATGGTCATGTTAGCGCTCCTTTCCTTTATGGGCTTTTGGATTAATGGATATGGTATGTGTTATATTTGTTTGTGAATTAATGTGAATTTGTATGCTGTAATGCCAGTGAGAATTGGAGGTTCCACTGCATGTAGATGCAATACAAGCAACTAAAATGATCATTTTTATGAAAAGCTTCCAATCTAAAGAAACACTAATGGTGAAATTATAATGTAACAGTGCTAATTAAAAACAATAGGAGAACATTTCATCTGTCACTCGTTAGCCTTCAACATCTTTACAAAAGGCTTGAGAAAGTTAGCTTAATAAGGGCCATAGAGGAAAACTCCCATTCTTACATGGGTTTTGGGTGAGTTCTTGGGAGCAGTGTAGTTTTGAGACCATATTGTGGCCAGTGTGATATCGTTTATGATCTATTTTGAAATATCTGAATATAAATTAGGGCTCAGATAGCTGCCAAATCCAGTATACACAGATACATAATATATTTTTGTCTCAGGGTGAGTTGCTTCAGTTATATTATTCTGAGTTATCATTGAACCCTGTGCCTGCATGTTGAGTATATGTTTGTGGTGTATATAAAACTTGTTATGGCCTGACTCTGATTTCATTGATGTGGTTGTTAATGAATTAATTTCAGTGGAGTTGTTCCTGATTTATCTTGGCAGGAGTGAGGACAGAATCAGGCCTTAAATCTTCAAATTAAAAAATTAAACTATTAAAAAATATTGTGAAACAAAATATTGCCAACATGCTGCCCTTAAATAGTATTTCATATGAGACAAAAATATTTCTGGTTAATAGAGAAGCAAAAAATCAAATATCCATTAAAAAGGAAGAAAAAAAAAGCCAAGAAGGTGTTAGTCTACAGAAAAGTAAGAGAAATTGATTTAAATCAGTACTATTTTGAATGTATACTCTTGTAACAGTGACATGTTCTCAAGCAGAATCATTCTATTTTTGCACAGCTATCACATTTAAAATTAAAACAGATTGACTTCTGTTGATGTTTATCAAGAATTCTTGTAACTTCCAATTGTATTAGCAGATTTATCTTTGCAAGTAAACATGTAGCTGAAATTTATGTATTAGTGCTTTATTTGGGGTGAAAATCTAATTATTCCGTTGTGCATAGATAATACTAATTCATTAAAGATTAGTTAGTTGAATACTTTTTTTTTTATAAGGATCTGAATGATTTTAAATGTTGAGGAAGTTAGCATCTCTCATACCGAGCTGACAAAGGAGTAAAGAGAAAGAATAAGCGAGTACAGTCAAATAATCAAACGCTGACATTTTCATGTGGTTCTATGAAAACCACATGTAAGTGTCTGTACGTAGTAACACTTGCAGTGACCTGGGAGATACAGTGATAGAGGAGTTTACCATCTCTCTGTAAAACATTTCCCCTTTTATTTTTCAGTGACGTATGGCTTAGTTACATGTACTTCCCCTTCCCCCAGCTGACTACTGTGGCTTTAGGAAGGTATTGGTAAAGTCTGACTTGCGCACGTCTCCCGATTTGTGACGGCTTTGCCCTAGTGTTAGGCAGGAAATGGCTCAAAGATCTGCATGTGAGCGGGCCAAACTATTAACTGTGAAGTAAACTTTACTCTCTGGGGACTGTTTTGTCAGAGAACGAGTTATCTTAGGTTAGCTTCTGAAATCTAATTGGCTTAGCATTATTTACAGATTCATATCAATTCAGTGGAAGAAAGTGGTCCGTTGTAATTTTGACATTTTTTCTCAAAAGGCCGCTTTCTGTAGCCCATCGAACACAAACAGGTGGCAAAAAAGCATTGTGTGAGAATTAGAGGATCTGCAATCAAAAATTCTGGTTTATACGGTTATAATCTGGAATTGCCATAATGGAAAAAGAGTTGTGAACACATGTGTATGAATGGAATTGTTCCACAGTTAACAGGAGATTTATGGCTGAAGAAATCACTACAGAACAGCAAGTGGTAGAGATTGTGTTTTTATTTTAATATGAGAGCCAAGTCTTGCATTAGGACGTTGCTGAATCTAGTTGCAGAAAAATAAACGGCAACCCAAGGATAGTGTAGCATTCTGTTAGATTGAAGGGCCTTTAATAATCCCATAGTCTAATAGCAGTTAAGATAGAGACTGTATAAGAACTAATCTTCTGCTTTTACAATAATGTGTGTACAGTAACAAGAAACAGTTATGATGTGTTGGCACCGTAGCTTTTAGCAGTTGACTTTTTAAATTAAAAGATAAGTTTGTAGCTGAGCCGGACTTTCTGGAATTTATTTAATGAAGGCCAATAAAATATGATATCTGTTACAGCTGGATTACAGCACTGCCGCTCAACTACGAGTCTTCTACATAGACAAAAAGTACTGACAAATCTGAAAATCTTCTTGTCCCTTCCCGGAAAGTGCAAAGTCTTTTGGGAAAAGCAGAAATTGGAACTTTCTACATCTGTCGAGTCTTTAATCACGATTAACAGTTTCCGGGTTTTTTGCCAGATTCCATGTGGTCGTGACTTGCAAAGTATAGGCTGCAGTCAAATGTGTACAAAGAAAAGATTGCAGCAGTCGTGCTTGTTCAGTTTTTCAGGTTTGGTTCCTCGGAATAGCAGAAAGCAATAGCAATTCTACTAGTATTGCACTTCCCACCCCCCCCCCTCTTTCTCTTGGAAAAGTCAATCTATAGATTAACTTCAGCTACCTGTTTTTCTGCATAGAAGATACTTGGGGATGGGGTTAATTTTTGATTGAATTATATCCACTGTATTTGTATTCAGTCGTTAGTGTATCTGTTTGGGGTGTGCAGAGTGAGAATAAGGCATACCTGAAATAACTTCCTTTGTGGAAGCAGTAGCGGTAAGTTTACACAGGACTTGCTAAACAGCAAGTGTATTTTAGCTGGTGCTACGACTCTCTAAACAAACAGTTCATGGTTCGTGTAAGCAGACAGCTTTGGTGTGTAAATTGTACACTAGATGGCAGTTTTGTCATATCTTCCAGGTTGAAATAGCTCTGTAGGAGAACAGGAAAGGCCATCAGTGTTTAGTCTGCACTCACAGGGTCCCTGCATGACCAATGTGGACCCCATGGACTTCCTGGAACATGTGTTAGCAATTTAGCAGCAGACATTTATTTCTTTGTTTTACTGCTTGGCTCTTTGAGAAAGTGTTGGTACTCAGTTATGGGCTGTCTGGATCATGTCAGAGGCCATGGGGATCAAGTCCATGTGACAGGCCAGACTGAGGAAGGATGAAGTTGGAGGAGGTGAGGAAACTGACCCTTACTTCAACAGTAACAAGTCACTGCCTGTCTGTGGACTGTGGCCAAATGCCGGGGCGTTTTAGGTCTAATACAGCTGAATAAACAAAACACTTTGCCCATTTGGCTTTTTCATATTTCATCAACACTAGTTCAATCAAAGTCTTTTCTATTTCCTAAGAAGAGGTTCTTATTCTTCATCTTTTTTTCTTTTTTTTTTTTTTCTTTTTCCTCTTCCCCCCTCCCTCTCCACATTTTAGCCCCATCCAGACGAGGTGACCTTGAAATCCTTGGCTACTGCATGCTGCAATGGTTATGTGGGAAGCTGCCCTGGGAACAGAATCTGAAGGACCCTGTAGCTGTCCAGACTGCGAAAACAAAGTAAAAATAAAACAACACACACATGTACACGTGTGCACATGCATACCACCCTAGAACCCTGCAATGTTCTCATCGCTTAACAAAACAGGTCTGAGAAAGACAGCTTTACATCCTGTAGAATAGCACCTTGCAAGAAAGCCAAAACAATTTTCCTTAATTCAGAGATGTTAGAAGCAGTTAAAAATGTGAACTCTGTGTGCACATATATGCTCTTCCACATGTCTGTGTGTGTACTGCTGTAGAGATATGATAAATTCAAATGCACAGTACAAAGGCATTTTGTCTGCCATGTATTTTTTTAATACTCTTTTTTTAAAGAAAGCATTTGTGAATTAGCGCAGGCGTTACTGCACAAACAGAAAGTTGTTGTGTGTTTCCATTAAACTTCATGGATGCTTTGTAGAGACTATAGTACAAACACCTCTTGGAAGTTTTTCCACATGTGCATTCAATTTATCTAACTTTCTATAGGACACTATTTTTCAGATGTTTTTATGTAGGTTTTTAAAGTTATATAAGCCTACTGCTGCTACAAACAATTAAATACCAAAATACTAAAGAACTTGAATAAAATCTTTCCTTTATCCCAACGTGACTCATTTAGAGCTTACTAAAGCAACAGTGTATTAGTGTTTTCTTTCTCTGCTTTCACAGTTGGGACTTGAGAGAGTTAATTGCATGTGGTACAGCGTAGCCTGTAGAAGGCTGTACAGAGGAGTAGTTACCCATAACTGTAACATCACAATTGGAGGAGGCAGCAAACTTTTAAGTAGGGCAAGTCACAACAGAGGTACACAATAGGGATAGCTGAGCCACAGAAATCAATCTGCAAATTCCGTGTGGCGTCGGCTCTCAACAGAGAAAAAGGTTAGGCTGCAGACTGCGGATAATACAGATTGCATCTGTAAATGTTGACATCGTATGTTATGTTTAATATTTCTCCTTTAGAAGTTCTGATCATTACACAACCCCCTGCAAGGTAACACTTATACAATTCAATGTTAAATCAATTTAATCAATCAAGCTGCTTCACTAATTCTTCCCTTGCGGTTAACCCTTAGATTGCTAGCGTTTTCAGGATACCAAGCAAACAGATGCCTAGAGGAAATGCAGGGAAAATTACACAGATTCCATTTATCAGAAATATCCTATTAGTCTAATGAATTGTGTTCTTGGTACTAGGTAACTTGCCCATGTCGCCCCCTTTTACTTATCTTAATTTTCAGTGCCTATACGGTTTTCAAAGGCCAGAAATAGACATGCAGGTATATGTGCGTATCCAGTTGCTTGTAAGTTAGTAAGTACATTAGCAGCACAGCTGAATCACTTGTGAGCGTGCCGGCCCTTTGCGGTGGGGCCTGCGTGATGGTGAGGAAGAAGGGGCTGGGCCTGGAAGGTGGGGTGCAGTTGAAAGGTAGGAGCTAGAGCAGGAACTCAAACTCTGTTGTTCACCAGTTGTCTCATCCTCTCATCCCTTCACTACAAGTTCTTAATCTCTGCTCCCAGTGATGCTGGGGCAATGAGGCAGCTGTGCCAAGTCTTTGGGCATTGGTTAAGGGGATATTTAAGGACTGCTGGTATATTTGAGTTTAGAAATATCCATGCCATGCCATAATTAGAGGAGAGGCTCCATTTGAATTAGAATTTAAGCTAGATTACAGGAAAATATTTTATGTTTAAATGTTTCATTTCCCCAAAATCAAAACCCCTATTTCTGATAGTAAACAACAGATTACTGAATTGAAGGCATTAGCCTATGTACTCCAACTTTATGCACTTGAGAACACATCCTCTTACTGATTTGTGGACCTTTATGGCTCCTTAAAAGAAATGAATGATAAAAAGGGATCCCTTAAAAGTTTTAATAGCTAGACTGAACTAACAGATTTCACTTACTCGGGGCAAGGGGGCTTGTGCAGCTGCAGGTTCCTGCAGGTGCTGGGAGATCATCCTGGTTCGTGCCTGCACAAAGATGAGAGTTGGTGTTACTTCATTGTTTTTACGGAATGACGGATTCCGAGCTCCAGTGTCCTTTGCTGTTTCTGTTTCTGGATAGATAGAAAGTACACGTGTGGCCCTGCCCTTCAGTTTATGAAGTGCATGGGACTTAAGGTCATTTAACCTTCCTCTCCCCTTTTGTCCTTGCCATGCCTGCTTGTAATTTTGACAGCCATCACCCAGCTGCCCGTGAGCTATGTGGCAGAAAGAACCTGATGCTAAATGACTAATAGGCAGACCAGAACTGGTTCTTAAATTCTGAAATACAAATATCAATCATAAAGCTGAAATCAGAACAAGCCATTTCAGCTCAAAGCATTTTTCTTTTTCTTTCTAGAAAGCTTAAAACATTTGCAAAGAAAAACTTAAAGTGCAGTCTTAGCTGTAAGCCTGGTCTTGCTGAAATCAGCAGTCTCCAACGAGTTAAAAATATAGCGGGTAGGAGGAGATTTTGTTTTAAAAGCAGTACTGTGAATCATTAGCTATCCCGGAGGTCCACTCCCTTTGGAATTGAGACTTGCTGTCTTCCTAAATCCCAAATGAAGAATCACCTGCTCCAAAACCACATTAAATTGTTGCACTCTCATGTTGTTTCAGACTTATGGACGAGCTCCCAGATTCAGTGATGGAATGGGATTCTTCTGGAAGCAGCTGTAGTAAGTGTGCTTGTACTGTGTACCATGTAGCTCTTTAGTCTGTTACAAAGAATACTGAAATGTCTTCGTCTGTTTGGGGGAAGCAGTACAAAAGTAAAAGGAACACAAATTTAACAAAGTCTTCAATAACAATCTGAAATGCAATTGGTAAGTTTTGCACCGTAAGGTAGCTGCCTTCACAGTATTGTCAGGGTTGGAAAGGACCTCTGGAGATCATCTAAGTCCAACCCCCCTGCCACAGCAGGGACACCTACCCCAGGCCTGAGTCTATGCTGTATCACCGGGCTCTGGTCTTAGGGCAAACTAGAGTGCGCAAGCAGAAGTCATCCTTGAATCAACCCCTTGAAATCAAGGCTGCGTGAACCGCTCTGAGACATACCTGTCCAACAGAAGAATTCGGCCTGCAATATCTGTATTTAGCTGATAACACGGTAGTTATGTAATACTCATTGTTAGATCATATGTCACACTCATTAATTCAGGGTGCAGTTTAATTGAACTAGTATTTCTGACTGCAGTGGAACTGGATCAGACCCTTCATGTACAAGCTTATTATAGCGTAAGCATTTTTAGCTCGAAGGCAAGGGGAGAAAGTAAATTTCTGGGTGCTGTTGAAGCCAGGTCACTCTGCAATAAATGATTCTCGATGCTTACTGATACAGGATACTTAATGCTTTTATTGCAGGAACTCTTTTTTTTCTGCCGCTTTCCTGCATTATCCCATAAAAAAAGTACTAAGTAGATGATACAGACATTGAGGGCTAAATGTTCAACCCCGGTGTGTGGTAGTACAAAAGTCTTAATCGGTGTCATCTGTGATGTATGCCATAGAGTGACATAAGGGATCTTAGCCATACGTAATCCAAGGTTTTTAGGAAGCGGCGACTATCTTAGAAACAGAAGTAGCTGTTAGTATGGAAATAGTAAGCAACTGTCTACAGAGGGCTTATTGCTTAGCATTCAGAGTTTGGAAAAGCAAATGAATGGACAGTTTGTCTTGTCATATGTTTCTTCCTTCACTGAAATAAAAAGTCACCCAGGGAAAACACCAAACTTCCTTCAGAGGTCAGTAACTATCTTTGTTTTATTCACTTATTTTCATAACATTTCTGTATTTGAATTATTGGAATGCATCATATATTCCGTAAAATATATTCATGGTGTGTATACATACTTAGTAAATTGTTACTTCTGGGATTTTACCAGATGCTAATATCTGGTGTAGTACTGCAGTTTTAGGATACACTTGGGTCTTCAACTGGAAGAAAAGTTTGATATCCCCATGTTTTTCTTAATAGCATTATTTCTGCCCATTCAGTGGTTTCGAGGTTTCTAGAATCCCTCAGTACTGACAGGAAAATAATGCTGCTGTTTGTTAGACTGGTTTAGGGATGTAATCTCAAAGCAATATTTGTCCAAGTATTAAAAGTAAAAAAAAAAAAAAAAAAATGTTGCTTTTTTCCCAAAACGTGCAAAGTATAATATCTCTGCAGATTAAAATAATGTTTTTGAAAGTAGGTAATACTTAAAGGGATATTATGAACTATCACATATAAAATACTTCTGTTTTACACAGAACTATCAATATTTGTCAATAAAGTATTTTGATTAATTTTTATACTTAGATAGCTTTTGGTACTATACGAATTACTGCCTGTGCATAACAACTTAAGAGCACTTAAGAGTTAGCTTGTTTACCCAAGTCTACCTTTTCCTTTTCTCATCTCGAAAAGACAAGATACTATCAGTTCTGTGTTTTGAGTGTGTCCTCAGCTGAAATTGTGTCGTCTTGTTTGGTAATGTAGGATTGGCATCCATTTTGGAATCAAATTCTTTCTGAAGTTCTAAGTCTACATCGAGTGACATTTTCATTAAAATATGCTCTACAGGTGAAATATCCAAGTTTTTGGCATGTGTTTACGGCTTAGCTTATGATGAGAAGCCAAAGTATCAAGTGCTCAAGAAAATCCTGCTGGATGGACTGGAGTCAAGTGGAACTCACTATGATGGCCCTCTGGAATTTTCCGCTGCAGAACGCACACGAAATCACTGTGCTGCTAAAGCGTCAAAAGTAAGTAAGGCAGTTCTGGGATTATTTCTGACATCTCCTGCTTGATTGTTGCCTTTTCTTTTGTAGAAGAGGAAACAGTTTTAGATCTGAAAATGAGGCTGACACAGCAGTTCTTTTGCCTTAAATACACCATGTTTGTTAATTCCTGTTTCCCCTGGCTTTGCTAAAAAGTGGGATGTCAACCCTTAAGGAGGAAGAACTGTCATGAGTCCTTTTGACCTACAGCCTCTCACTTCAAAGCGGTAGGTCTGTGGAGAATGATTTACTTTCAGGATAATGGGGAAGTCAAGGACTTTGTTCACTAACGTCTTGAAGACGAGCCTGAATGCCAGGTTTTTCTTTCGTTCTAGATTAAAAGCAAAGTTACCTTTATTAGTGAAAGCATTTAATTCATTTTCTCATTTTCAAACTGTTCTTTGTCATTTGCCTTTATACTCCTGCAGCCACTAATGTGGAGGAGGTGTTATTCTGGGATTTAACTTTGTCACTGGCGTGCAGTGCTATGTGATGCACTCACGCAGAATTTTAAAACCGACAGCTACCATGTAGTGTTTTCCTTTTGTACCTCGAAGTCTGAAACGATACAGTTAATAAAACCATGTTTTAATAAGTGGAGATTGAGGTAATTAGCAGTCTTACTGGACTTGCTGTGAAATGTCAGTCCCATCATACCTCTGCCTCGAAACTCCCCGTATGCAAAAGCCCTATTTCTGTCTCTGATGCGTGTGCAATAAGGCAGGGTCAGGGTACCATTCATTTTTAATATTTCTGGTGAACTTTGGACCATCGCAAGTGTACGTGAGCCAAGAATGCAGGATGCAAACTAATGTGACTGATAGGCTGCTAGATGAATGGTGATTCAAGTATCAGTGCACAGATGGTTCTGATTTGCTGAGTTTTGTAGCTGCTGCAACTGAAGACATAAAATATCCTTCTAGTCATAAATTAGCTCTTTGGAAGCAAAACCTTGGCACCAGAGCTTTACAACCTTCAATTAGTAGGGAAAGAAGTATTTGAATGACTGTGGTATTGACATCTGTAGGCCTGCATAGTAATCATTCCTAATAGAAGAGAATATCTGTTTGAGGGGGTTTTGCATGGCTAATTAACCACCAGTGAGAATATGTAATTTTTTCATGATCTCCTGATTGTCACCTTTCTCTCATGATACAATTACATTTTATTGTAGCAAGTGCCTCACAAACCAATTGTCAGCACTATTTACGTATTATGGAAGGCAGAACAAAAGTTCGTGTTTAATAAAAAGGCACTGGGTTTTGATCTCGGTAATTACAGATACTTATTTTAGCAATTTTATTGACTTTTCTGTTTTTATCACTACTTTTTTTTTTTCTTTTAACCAAAGCAAAAGCTATTTCAGTGACAGTATTTCTCCTGCTGTGATGGTGACCACTTTGTCCTCACTAATTTGAGCAGCTTTTTTAAAAGTTTGTACTGTTTTCTGAACTGAAATAAAATATCAGGTAGCTGTTAACTGATCTCCAGCTGATCCTGTTGGATCTCCGGTTCGCAGGAGACTTTGATTTCTTAGAGTCAGATACTGAATAGTAAATCTATTTTCTTCTTATTGCCTGGCCTAAGACTTGACAGTATGCTGGCATAAAAGATGATCCTGACCTTCCAGACTGTAAAAGCTGCTGCAGCACTTGCTATTTGCAAGTGCACAACCCCACTGAAAAATCCATGAATGAGGAGTGTCAGTTATCACCACTCCTGTGCTGTAGGACTAAGCGGAATTGGTTTTGATGGCCAAGAACAAGAGCAGAGAGAGAGTATGTCTGCGTGTTACTAAATCTCGGCAACTGTCATCACGTTTTCAGAGAAACTTTTAACGTTAGTGTTGTGCTTCTTGGAATCGTAAGAATGCTAGCACTGCTCCAACGATCACCTATTTTTTTACTTGAGTATGTTTCTTCATCCAGTTCTGCTGCTTACTGGAGCAAGGTTCCTGTAACATTCACTGCAAAACAGCTGCAGAAAGGAAATTTCTAGGGTTATTCAAAGGACTTCGGGACTACTGAAGTACAAGTGGAGAGAGCAGATAACTGAACTTTCTCTAAATTTATTGCCATTTTCAGAAAATCTGATTTTTCAGTCTGTGGTTGTTGGCTGTGGAGGATATTCAAGGCCTGGTGCACTTTGGTGCTACAGTCCTGACAAAGTGTTCGATGACAGGCAGGCACTTCCCACTGCATCTCTTCGCGGCACTGTCTGTAGTTATCCTAGGTCTGACTCTTTTCATCTCGGCCCTCTGCATTCCCTTTCCACCTCTCCTTTTATTCACCAAACACTTCTCCCATTAAAGAGGCAACCTAAGAATAGTGGGAGCCACTACAAACAATCCACCGTCTCCTCACTTCTTGCTTATGAGCAGAATCTGACTCCAGATGACCTGTCTGATTCCACCTCTACCAGTTTGGTACACAGGAAAGAGGTGATTGTGGGTTAATTCCCTTCTGAAGACCAGTAAGCACCCGTCAGTACCAATAAGGGGATCCTGTAACATTGGCTCCTTGAAGATAATGTGAAGAGGAATTGCTGCAGAACATGAATTTTAAGATGCATCTCCCTGTATAGTACACGAATCTAATCTTGAGATGACGTAAAAAGCATAACAGTGGCTACATCCTGGTTCTTTGTTTCATTTGCACACCAAACATAGGTGATAAAATATTAATTGTAAATTGAATTTGTTTACCACCGTTTTTGGCACTGGATAAATATTTTCAGCTTTTTCACCTACAGTGAAAGTGCTAGCATTAGTGCCAAATGAAGTGTGGTAAGGCCAGCTGACTACTTGCTAGATTTGTAGATCTCGTATGAAAATAATTACATCAATACCAACATGGAATTTGTATTAGTATGGAATACGGTAATTTTTAGGCATAGAATAAATGTTTTTACAAGTGCTGTAAGTCCTGTTTTGGAAGGGATGTAGTCATTTAAGGTATGTGCACCTTGTGAAGATGCCAGAGCGAGTTAGCCGTCAACAGGATTAGCAGTTCTTGCGTGGTGCAGTTAACTGTCAGTGTGGCGCTGAGCCTCACCTATGCCACTCCATTACTTGGGGCTATCTGTCACCTACAGTGTTTTGTCCTGGGGTGGACTGTTTGAAACTAGCTTGAGTTTCTGTTCAGAACAGATACACCTTTATGTTTCTCAACGTTAATAGTTTTCACTGAGCAGAACTATGGATTATATGCTTAAAAGGTGTTTTGGATTAAACAATATATAAAGTGCCTACCGGCACTTTCAACAGGATTTAGGTTGTGCAATTTCTATCTATCATCTCCTGTATGTATTTAATTTTCAGTATAATAAAGCAGCCCATTATTTCTTTTTAGCTTCTATATTCAGATACAGCTGCTGCATAGAGGACCATATGCAAACATTACAGTCACGGAGTTATTAGTGTGCCAGAAGTACCAAAGGCATGTGGCATGCAGCCTGTGTTTTGGCTACATTTGTCTTCCAAGTTACAAAAGCCAAAAACAGACATCATTTGATACTTAGCGCTTAGAACAGCACTGGAAAAAACTTGCCTGAACTCATGCAACTATTCACCGTGTATTCCCCATTTACATTTTAGAAGAGTGTAAAAAAATATGAGCCTTAACTCTTAAATTAGCTTACCTGAGTCAGAAGACAGTGATTATCTTACTTTAGAGAATTTTGCATTTGACTCAGTCCAGTGATACGAAATGCATTCAGCTCTACTTGTTAACAAAACAAACAGTGATTTACTGGTGTCATTCCCAATAAAGGTTATTAGTGACTGTTTTGAAATTTATCACTGAAGTTTGTCTTATAGCACACTTCCCAAATACAGCATAGCTCTAACTTTGTACTGTTTGAAGAAGACATTTATTGATAATTAAAATGCTGAAAACAATTCTTCTGAGACAGATAAAAGCTTACTCTCCTTCTACGTTCTCAGTACTGAAGATGGAATGCTTTTCTTTTTTTCACTATACAAAATTGTTCACTGTACATCAACAGGTTCGCTTACCAAAGCCTCTCCCAAAACCAGTTCAGCAGAAGCAAAAAAAGATGGAAGGTGAAG
Organism: Pluvialis apricaria; assembly: GCA_017639485.1. Classification (NCBI taxonomy): domain Eukaryota; kingdom Metazoa; phylum Chordata; class Aves; order Charadriiformes; family Charadriidae; genus Pluvialis; species Pluvialis apricaria. Next base: position 10,400,557 of record CM030009.1, on the reverse strand, counting down.
AATACGTCTGTCAAGACGAAGCCTGTACTGGGGTAATGGGCAAACAACTCCAAGGTGAAGAGAAGCCAAGCAAATCAAACAGGACGCCTCACCCACCAGAGCCTCAGCAGGTGAGGATTTGGGCACTGCAGTAATGGATGGTATCTCCTGGCAGCGTGTCTGCTCTGTTAGCTCAGCGTCCACCTTTTGGGGTGGGCAAGGAAGAAAAGTGCTACGGCACAAACTGTAGAAGTTGGCATACGCTTACTGGCTTGCATTGTTCCAAATGTAAAACTCTGAGTTTCTTGTAGGCCCAGGGAATAAGCGCCACCAGGGCACTACCCTTACCTGTCTCAAACCTGACAGGTCCGAGCGTTGGAATGGTACCTGTGATAATTTTGAACGTTACCGAATTCTTTTCAGTATACAGCATTACTGTTTGTACATCAACAGGTTCACTTACCGAAGCCTTCGGCAAAACCAGTGCAACAGAAGGAAGACAAGGCGAAAGAGGAGGAATCTAACTGCCTATGCAGGCCCCATGCTCGGGTAACACGCCGGCAATTCCAGGCTGAGGAGAAGCCAATTAAATTTTACACAATGATTCAGGAGCCTGACCACCCACAGGTGAGGTTTTTGGTGTTACCCCAGAACAGTCATGGCACGCTATGAAAGAAAGATCAGCTTTTCTGAAAATAAGTTTAAAAAACAACCAACCAACCCACACCACCACAAACACAGCCTAAACTAAATGTATGCAAACTAGGTGTTTGTCACAAACACTAAATGCTTGTGTATAGTTGCTTGGTCATCCTATTAGCAAACTAACACTCCACTTTCTTCTATAGTTTGGTAGTAAAACACTGCAGTTTGAGTAGTGCACCAGTGTGCAGATAAAAGTGTTGGGAAATGACAGTCTCCCTTTGTGGGCCCTGTTGTTTTCTTGGTAGAAACTTACTTCAGTAGTTTCCTTTTCTACGTGGTGGGAAACTTCATAGCACTCTTTAATTAAGTTCTTAAGTTCGGACTTTTTAATCTGAGGATTTGAGTAGTTAACTAACTCACCTCACGTAATATTGGTAATTTACTGCATAAAAGGGTTGAATGAATGTATTCAGTCTTACTCTTCAACTGTACATGAAAAAATTACTGAAAAAAATTAATCAAGGTTTTAGGAAAAATACTGCAGAATAAAGTACATCTTAGTAATCGCACCGTGGTCCTTTACTATGGAGTTTAAGTATATTATAACAAAGAGATTCTACCTAGTTTTTCTTTCATATAGAGAAGTAACTTGTTAAATGAGGACAATTTCTAATAAGCACAAAAATGCAACTTTAAAGGTAGCTTTTTTATTAATCCAAAATTCTTCGCTTCACGCAGTCTGCTGATCACTGCTAGGAGAGTAAAGCAGAAAAAGCACAGCTGTATCTGAGAGCACCAGGCAGTAAAGTGGTGAGCACAACAATTTCTGGAGATGTTTTGTTTGATAGCAAGGTAGACAGATTCTGAAAAGTCGCTGGAGTCCTGACACAACAGTGACCCAAACTAACAAATACAACTTTGTAATATGAAGATAGGCCAGTGCTACTTCCTAGTCCTCAAATATAAAATTTAAAAGATATTAGCAAAAAAAGTAGCAAATCTCCTTCCTCCTGTATATTGTATAAAAGCTACTGTAGTCCTAAAAAAGTAGTAGATGTGAAAAGAGAGCCACATTTGGGTTTCCAACATGACACAGGGAAAAAAAAGAGCTGCCGTAACTGCCCCTGTTTCCTTGAAGAGCAAGCACGCAGTATGGATTGCAGATCCTGACACCGGAGAGTAACTTGGGGATCTGTTTCCCTCCTTTTTGTGGGAAGAAGGAAAAGTACATTTTTACAGAAGAGGGACCAATCACTGGTCTGGTATTTATCCTATATTTGTGTTTTGATTTAGTGTTTATAAAGGAAAAGCTGCTATTCCGATATGATTAATAATGCTGCATCTCTGTAGAATAGATTTCATTACAGAAAAAGAAACAGACATGAAAGAGGAATAAAACAGGAAGACAGGAAATTTCTATTAGAGAATTACAATTCAGGTTATGAATTTTCACCAAGAAAACTGTATCACTAGGGTTGAAATTAAGTGGGATGTATTGCTAAAAATACCATATTGTGAATGGGATCATGGAAAGGAAACCAAAGGTGGAAATTTTTCTAAGGGACAGCGGAAAATATGGTCAAATCTTGGATACGTGAGAAACAGAATCGTAGTGTTTGGGGATTCCTTTCAGACACGGAGATCAAAAAAGCTAATCTAAGGATGACATTGCTTCTGGTGACCTAAAAAACCCCAACCCCCACCCTATCCAGCTAGAACAAACCCCACGCCACTACCATATTTGTGCTATCTGTGATAAATCAGGAGAACTTTAGTTTCACTAGGAAGTGCAAAAACTTACACAAATTAAAACAGCAAATCAAACTTCAGAGTAATGTCTGGGGTTTCCAGGCGAAAACTTTTATTAGCAAGAACACTGTAAAGACTTAATATATTAACATTTTTTGGAAACAAGTTTAAGATGTAGAAGAATTTCAGCTGTTGACTTCAATAAGAAATATACAGTATGTCTCTTTAGAAGGCGTTTAATCATACCTAATTTTATACACTTAATATACAATATACTTATACCTGCAAATTCCAGAGTTAAGACTTTGTAAGAGTCATATTGCTTTCTCTAGGAGAACTTAAATATCTACATATCAACTTTGGCATCTTTGTTTTTTTCAATTCACACTCACTTACTTAATATTGTTTATTATTACTTTTTTTTTAATGTCCTGCAGAAAGACACTGCAGGAGAATTACCACTGTTTGACCCCCAAGCAATATTCTCAGAATCCAAAAAGAAACACAATCAACTCTTAACTACAGATCATCCAGCATCGTTGCAAGAAAACGGTTCTGACATCACTAGTCCTCCTATATCTGTCATATTGAGGCTTGCGTTTACTGACGAAACGTACCACTACAGTATAGCTATACTTGTACTTCTGTTACTAATAGTACTTTCCTTGTGGTTTTTTTGATGTTACTGTTTCAACGTCTTCAATGTAAGTGCAGCCGTGTTCCCATCACGCAGTTTTTTTCCTCAGAGTTTCTTCATTGAAGATTTCAGTGTCAATGGCTTGAAAGAGATATTTTAAATAATACTGTTGATACATATCTCTTAAAGGCAAGTTCTCTGAAACTTTCCAAATCTGCACTCAATAGTTACGTATGCACTAAACTATTTGTACAACGCTGTTACCAATGTTGGGATTTTTGAGTTTTTTGGTGGGTTTGGTTTTTTTTTTTTTTGGAAACTGGACCGCTGCTGCAGCACCATTAAAAAAGTATCATGAAATATAATGGGGTGTGATATTTAATTACTCTGATGGTAGTACGTTGATAATTGGTGTGTAGCCATTTTTACACTGTTTCAGAAAGCCTTTAGTTAAATACTGATGAAGTAAAAGCACGGGAATGTAAAGGTTTTCCTCTCTTTATTCCAATGTGTAAAGGGAAGATAGTAGCCACAAACTCGATTCTAAGGAAGACTTTGTTAGAGTTTTTGCCCTTATCTAAGCTACTATAGACTATTTAGTTCAATCACTCATTTTCATTAGATTTCCTTACCTTATTACAATATGGACATTCACCAAAGATGACATTGAAACTCTGCCTGCTAGATGGAAGACCTTGTAGCCACTGCAACACAAATAAGTGGATTAAAATTCACATTTGTTTCACATCAAATTTAAGAACAATCTATTACCAGGATTTTTTTTTCTAAACGGAGTTCATTTGATCAGCATCTGAGGTGGTGCGTGTAAAGTCAGAGTCTGTGTAACCACCGTGAGGCCAGGTTCCCTTCCGCGGGGAGCTTACGTATGAATTGTGGGCTAGAAGACAGGAGGAAGCGCAGTGACTGTTGTAGCACTGCTCACAGGATTGTGCTTCATCTGAAATGTAAGTGTGCAATGCTTCTTTTGTAGAATCTGCAAATTAGCGACCAAGTCTGACCTACTAATTACCTCATACAGGCAAGTCTGGTGAAAAGGTTGTCCGCATCGGGGATCGTCGCACACTTGATCTGGAGTAGCGCCATCGAGTCGATAGGCATAGCAGATTCCACAGTCCTTAGCAAAATCCTTTAAACACAACAGGTTTTAGCTTACAGTACGACCGCGAGGAGGAAGCAGGGCTGCTAACATAGAAAACACGTTCATCTGTTTGTCTTTGCTTTTGCATTTTTTGTTACTTAGAATTACTAAATATTTTTGCCTTCAATATATATGTTTACAGCATTATGGTACAAAGAGTGAGATTAGTTGCCAGATGTACGAGACTTTGCTAGGTGATATTTTATCCTCTCAGCGACTTACAGCTAGTTTGACAAGCATTTTCATACTCTTGGGCCCCGCTGTTTCTTTTTTTATTAAACACAATGATTTGTCATTACATTTGGACATTAGACACAAGACCTCACAGTCAGATATTAATTTAAAAATTTCACAAGTGAAAGCGAAGCTAGTAATCCAGCGTTACAGCATTGTCAAAAATTAATTCCAAGTTTGTTTGAAATGCACCAGTATTTGGATGGCCTCTTGTCCCCTCTAAGCAGCTCTACCTAATTAGAACTTAAGTCATCAACATCCATAACAGAATGTTTGGATTTTCCACATCTCATTAGCTACTCTGGAACTTCCTCTTTCCTTTTTAATAGTGAAGCCTGTTATTAATCGCCTTACTGCTATGAAGGCCACAGGAAAGTGTGCACCTCTAATCAAAGGTTAACAAGCTCTGACAATTGTTGCTTGAAGTTCAGAAGTTCTTATGACAATATATTAATCCAATTACCACTCTTCTAAGTCTCTTATTTTTGCTGGCGGTTATAAAGTGACCATTTAAATTTTACTTATGGAGAAATAACAACTGATCATTAACAAAAAGCAACTTACACTTTTTTCTATCACAGCACGAGATGGAAAATCAATTTCTAAGAGGTCTTTCAAGTTTTGTAATAAACCTATTTCTGGATCCCTGCAGGTGGGAGAGAGGGAGAGAAAAGTCAACAGTAGGAATGGCAAATACCGTTTCGGTTTCAAACCTATATTATTAAATATGCTTACCATAAGTGCATATTGTTGTTCAGCTTAATTCTCAAAGGGTTAACCACTGCAAACAATGTGCATAAATAATTATATCATCTTTAGGATCCTCTTCACTCCCCCCCCCTCCCCAAATTTGACCTCTTACATTTCAGCACTGAAGGGGAAGTTGTGGGTTGTTTTTTTAATGAATTATTTAAGGGACCAAAAAATTAAGAGCGATCATTGACTTAGTTTTGGAAATTTTTTTACACTAATATTTAAAATATCATATTGTTGAAGAGATAAGATTATTTACCTTAACAAATTGGTAAAAAACTGTGGGACACGGAGTAAAAGACTTAAATATTTCCAAACACTATTAGGACATACGTAGTAATTTTAATTTTTTTTTTTTTTTAAGAAAATTATATTAAAACATAAACATGATTGGGTAATCATCTGTAGGACACAGGGTTCCCTCTAAACTGCTAGGAAGGCACTAGAAAAAAAGTGTCGCTCACAGAGCAAACCAGCATGCTATGGATTTAGGCTGTTAAAAGCCCCAGCATCGACTGTGTAAAACGCTCCTACCCACACATTCAGCTTAATTCCTGCCTCTGCTTAAGTAAAGTTTCCCCCAGGAGTCTGCCGTGGCTTACACTGGTATCTGCTCGCCAGAGATCCGATTCCAGAAGAGAAATAAATGGTGTATGTCTGCTGCCTTACCGTGATCTGCTCCAAGGAAATAACACTCAGGGAGCATGTTTGGATGCCGAGGATCTACCTCTATGTTCACTGAGACGTTGCTCCCTACAAGGAGAAAGCAAGTCAGTCAAAGGGGAAGCTTTTCTTTGCAGTCGAGTATTTGAAAGAGGAAACATTAACCTTCTTTTAAAAGCAGTTTTAAATTGGTTAATTCAGGCTGGTTTTCATTACAACAAATAATAAAAAAGTTGGTAGGTATCCAAATTAATTGTACAAAAATATCAGTATATATTAAATATTTAAACTTCACTGGACTGTAATTAAAAATAGCAACTGATTAAAAACCCTGCCAGTCTTGCATTTCTTATAAACTAGCCTTAACCTTAACACTTGGACTTATTTCTGAGTAATCAAACTCAAGCTAGATGCCATAATCCATTTGAAATCTTTGTGAAATTGTAAAGGTAGTAGAATAAATGTTATTAATTCCTCATCATCTTTTACAGTCAAAAATAGAAGCATAAAGACAGTACTAAGCAGTAAAAGTCAGTCCTCTCCACAGCATACTCCTGGACGGAGCAAACAATGGCATATTTTTGAAATAGCAATTATTTTTCTTTTACAAGACACCCCATCGTCCTCGTAAGGTCCCGCTGTTGATAAGGGGCGAGCAGCTCAAAAATGTGCTGGATCCGGGTTAAAAACCTCACAGCAAATTATCATCTAAATAAAAACAGGTGAAACCCAACACTTTTCGTAAACAAGAGGTGTTAGGCTTGCCCTCCGTGAAGAAATTGGAATGAATGAAATCAAAGTTTAGTCATAACTGAAGACTGCCTGGGACCGACAGCAAAGGGCTGAGAGCCTTCTATTGCCCTCCAGTGCTCTCCTGCGAGGTGCTGTTTGAGGCTGTGCTGTCCTTTGCGTTGGTCTGTGCCAAAGCACAACAGCACCAAGATACGGCCACCCTGACTGCACACGCACAAATTGTTGTCCGACCCATGGCATTTTAGCCGGTTGCGGAACCTACTCTGTCCCTCCCTGTCCTTCCTGTCCCTCCCTCCACCCCCAATGAAGGAGCAGCCTCTGCACCCCGCTCTCTCCTTTCCTTCCTCACGCTGCAGGCACAGCGTCTTTCCACAGATTTCAGGGACAACTTAGGTCTACTTTGGTCCATTGTATGTTCTTAGATTTCTACAATGTGCTACCGACATTTTGGATTTCAGCTAAAAATCAGAACTCTTCTTTCAAAGATAACATTTTCCCCTGTATCTCTGACCTCTGACAGTGGCAAGTTTCTCCTCAGCAATTACAAGACTCCTTATCCTATATATATTAAGACCTTAAAATGCCAGACATCAGCATATGAATTAAGGTACCTTTTCAGATGGTTAACACTGTAAGCCTCTCATTTCCTCTCTTCTCTTATTCCTTTGTCCTTTCCACCTGCCTCTTTTAACCACCTTTTTTCCCTTTTGACTGCACTCTAATATTCCTTTCACTCTTCCAGGACAGGATCAATGTAAAGTAAAAGTCTGTTAAAAAAATCTGGAGTTTGTGAATGAGATAAGGGCTTCATCTAAGCTGATTTTTTACAAATACTGATTTTTCTAGAATTACCATGCAAGTCCTCAGTTTTTGACAGTTACACGTTTGTAATTTACAAATACACAGTATTTCCCTGCAGAAACCTTCTTTTTATGTAACACCATAAAGTTGTAATTAATTTCCTGAACCGGTTCAGTATTTGGTAGAAGGTTGGGGTTTTTTTAATAAATAAAGTAAGGGAGTTGTGTCTTGCTGGTTTCAAGTGCTACCTTTCGTCTTCCCACCTCAAACAAGCACCGTCTGATTAGATAAGCAAAGCAAAATAGCACCCCGAGTTTTACTTCTCAAACCCACTATATTCCTTCAAGTCTTTTTGTACCTATTGCAATTCTTCTTGTTGTAGCACCCCGTGTGGGATTTTCTGGCTCAAGCACCCATGTCTTCCCGTCGATTTCATCCATGGCATCCCAGAATTCTTTCAGCGATTCCAATGCTGCCAGGAACTGATTATAAATGTCTATTAAGGAGTTCTAAGAAAAGAAGAAATTTAAACAAATTTTATGTAGTTTGCACCTACAGCCATATAGAATATTTAAGAACAAACTGTAGGTAATTTAAGAAGTGTTAAAATCTCATATGTGTCATGGTAGCATAAAGCGTTGAACCTCACAGTTTTTTTAGTTGAAGCAACTGAAAGAAAGAACAGCTGTATCCCGAGTACAACGCAAGTTCTCTGATCCTGCTAGTTGTCACATGTTGTGATATACATACATCATACCTGGATTTGAAAGTGTTTTATAGTTTTTCAGAAACCTTTTCTGAAAACTGGTAACAACTATTAATTTACATTGTAACTTGTAACAAACTACTGTAAAATTAAAGTAAAAATCATCATTACCCACTGTTAAACTTCTAACATTCTGATAGCTCGTCTCTACTTCAGCTGCTGAGCAACACGGCAGTGGTACCAAATATAAATACACAGAAATACTCGCATAACTGAAGCAGCTCATTTATTTTTTAAAGACTCTAAGAAATATAGCCTAACGATGTCATAATTATCTCAAAATTAAGCAGTATAAAACCAGGTACTTAACATTAGATTTCAAGCCATGTAAATACGGTAAGAGAAGGAGAAACTGTCTAATAATCAGAGGATTACACTCAAGGGATTTCAATATTTGAAAGTAGATTAGACGGAATCAGAAAAATCTTTCATTATAACAGGACAACATACAGAACAGCAATGCAAAAGATGTCTTTTTAAAATCATCAGTGAGCACAAAAGAAGTAACAATTTCTACAGGGAAAGACTGCTTCAAGTCAAGAAAACACTCGGCAGTCCAGTTAAAACCTTTCCAAATGCAGATGCCCAGAGGGTACAAAACATGAAGATGAATTTAGGGAAGTGAAAGGAGGTGAAGAATGCAAGAGGAGGAAAGAGATGAGTTCTGTTCAGAGTAATACCCCACCCCATACGGGTTTTGAGCTTGACATCACACGGAATTGGTGGAGGAACTGGGAAATGTCAGGAACAGACCAGTAGGAGAACAAGGAGCCGTCAGAAGGTGGCTTCGTGGGGAGAGATGAAGCTACCACAGGAAGAAAGATCGGGGGGGAGGGAGGGAGGGAAGTGTTTTGGAGACAGACTCTTCCCAGATAACTTGGTTTCTCAAATTGTTTGGTAGCGGGAAACTCAAGGCTAGGGGAAAAAAAGGAATCATTTGGGAGCATCAAAGGGTATTTTGAAATCATTTACACAGAACACAACGGAACAATTAAAGGCATGAGGAAAAAGCAGGAAGGATAGGAGAGAAATGACAAGACTTCTTCATTTAGGATAAAGAGATGGTAAAAGTAAGTTTTAAAAAAACAAGAGAGATGTAACAAGGGCCAGATTTCAGGTATCTTTTGGCCTGGGAACAAGTTCTTAGAGTCCAAAAGAAAAAGCAAATTGAATGTTCTGTTCATAAAGAGGTATTTTCCTATAACACCTCTATTCTTGCTTTTTTTTTTTTTTTAATATAAAACCTGGAATGGTTTCCTTTAATCTTTCGTAATTATGTTCTTCCTTTCTCACCTGGACAAAAAGAAGCAAATTATATGAACATTCTCAGATGAAGAAATACGATATTTATATGTAATAAGTTTTTATATTTTACACATGCATATTTCAGAAAGAAACGGTGTAGCTTAGAAATAAAATGCTACTTTTTTCCTGCTGTTATTAAATTATATTAAAGTAGGAAAGCACTTAAGCAGAAAAGTGTGAATACTGCCAATCTCAAAATGTAACGCTTATTATCTTTAAAAGCATTTTGTTACTTTTATAATACCTGAAGTGATATAATAGTGTCAGTCACTTAACCACATCTTAGAGTATAATATCTTCATCTTAAGTACTATTATTTCCAGTATTTTAATAATTTTCACACAGTCCTGAAATGTGATCTTTTGTGCTCTGATGACACTTAAATTAATAGCATAATTTTCTGGTACTTGCAACAGTTGCTTTCCATTTTGATTTTTTACATTTTTCTATATCACATACAGATAAATCCTCTAATAATCATTTTTATCTTTATCTTCCGGGAATTCAAAGGGTTTCACTAGAAAAAAGAAACATCAAGGGATTATAACCCACAGATAAGTTTTAAAATCCAATTAATTTTAATACTAATTGTAATTTTTCAATGATGTTCCTTAAAAAGGTAGTTAAATCTTTTTTTTTAATGCACTGTTCGTTTGATCTTATTTGCATGCTTCATTGATGTTGCCAGCTGTCTCCTGCTATACACATAAATGCATCTATAGCTATTTAAATACATCACATGCTTGTCATGCAAGCCATGAAAACTATAGTATTTCTTTTTATTTGATTAACCAACTAATTTTTGGTCATTGCCCAATACTCTTTTAGAAAAGAGTGCTATCATGCTTCTTTTTGTCTACGCTACACCAAGATAGTTGTTAATAACGTCAAACAGCACAAACCCTTTGTTTCTTGGTAACCTTTGTACAAATGCATTAGAATTTGTATGAAATATATGAAATATTCTTTGGAAAATAAGACACTCATCATTCAGGATATCATGACTGGCTGCTCCGACTCTGTAAAAACCACTACCAAAACCAAACTGGTTACTCCACCCTCTGTATGTGTTCGGTTTCCATGCTCATCAGGCAAAACATCCATTATAAAAACAAAGAACATTGTGGCAGTTGAATCTTTCACAACAACTTAAACCAAAATGAAGATATTTTTAATGTCTAGTGTAAACCTTGCATTTTATTTCTACCTACTGAGGATACCGAGCAGCTGCCCGTACGAGCAGTAATGAGCAGCTACCAGAGGTGAAGAAATACTGGTGCTAGAACAGTCACAAAGCCTTACCACAGTTTTTTGCGCAAGTGGATATCACAGTCTCAGATTCGAACTTGATCACCACACGGTACTTCCCCCCCGCTCGCCCCATGGGATGGCTGACATCTATTGCACAGGCTGGAAGGCGACCCCACTGCAGCTGTGCTGCCCGATCCCCAGGCCGACCAGGGGTTATTAAAGTCAGCGCGGAAGGCACTAGGGCAGGTTCGGTCCAAGGCGAAACACTGCACGTGAGTCTGACCAGACCTTAACCAAACCAACCAACCACAGCTGGGACACAGAAGAAGTTTGTAAGATGAGGAATGAAGAGTCGACCATTAGAAAAGGACAAAAAAGTTTTACTGGTTTAGACTAGCGAAACAGCGTGAGAGGAGATGTGATTACTATTCTTATCTGCAGCGTGGTAGCTGTACGAGATACCCAGAGCTAGAGCTGCCTGAAGGACCCATCAAATGTGAATTCATACAAAGTCGCAGCTGGAACCAGCTTCCTCTCCATTACAGCACTGAGCTCCTGAGAAAGCCTGACAGCGCCAGGACACCTCACTACTTTCAAGTGGGAGCTTGGTATGTTTTTCACAGAGATATGCTGCATGTTTCTGTGATCTTAACTTCTGAAAACAGGTGTTTGTAGAGACTGGCTGAAATTGGTTATTTTACAGGAAAACAGGCATGTAAACATAGCAACTTTAATGATTCCCCAGCAGTTTTAGAAAACTTTGACCCAAATGTTACATTTGTGCTCTCAGACTGTACGTATCTTCCATTCATTTCAACAACTAGTAGGAGATGAAGCACTTACTTTGGGCAGTGGAAGTCAGATATTCTGGACCTATCTGTTTCTGAGAGGAACATACCTTCTCATCTACCAGGAAAGTGTCTCATGTAGTTTTGCAACATTTTTGTTTCCATTTCTATCCTCTGCACTTTCATCTCCATCTCATCACTGGTAGCTCCTCATGCCAATTCTTTCCTTCTTTTTACTTTACTCCAATTCAAACACTTTCCCAAGTTTACCCCTATTTCCATACAGTTTCCTTCAATTAAAGGAATAAGAAGGAATGGAAAAAAAGTCACTCTACCCATGGTTCTTATTTCTAGAGCCATAGAGGCTGGCAAGAATGAAGGGAAAGTCTTGAGTCTGCGCCTGCCATAAAAATCCACGAAGCCTTCCAGTAAATTTTAAGAAGTGCTATATGTATATATTTCAAACACCCACTCCAAATCCTGGATGAACTAAACATTAATGACATTATAGTAAGAATGTAATAGAGCACATTTTATTAAAATTTATTTTTAAAAAAAGATTAAAATGTGATCTTTATTCTGAGATTGTTTTGGCTAAAATTCTTCCTAACACAACATTTGCTTATCCAAAATTAAAACAACTGCAAAGCCTGCTAATGGAAAAGGTGAAGTAGCCTAACCTAAAGGTGTTGGTACGTGCTTGCCCTTTATGAATTCATAGATAGGATACAATTTAATAGAGTGAACAGGGATCACCTGTATCACCTAAACAATTTATGATTCTTTAGATTTGTTTGGAAACTGTTTATTTGTCACAAACAACAGTTTTAACAATTTTCCCCCTCCTTAGCACAAATCAAACTGAGACCCAACGCTCTGAAATCTTTTATAAAGTGTCTTGTCAACCATCTCCAGTTTTTGTATTTATAGATGCATATAGAGCTGCTGTCTGTGAAGCTCCTTTGCTAAAAAAAAAAAAAGCACAATTATGATGCATTTTATTGTGTTTTCATCAAAATAACTGAAGAATAATCTCATTCATACCCCTATACCTCCTGAATCTTGTATTACTGTTCCGTTGTTGGCTGGCTGCATGACCTCATTAGTCATTAATTTCCACTCTCGTGACCTTCATGTAGCCAACCAGGTGGGCAGTGGTCAGTATAGAAACAATACCCTGATGTGAGGGCAGCAGAATATAGATGCACTGAAACTGCAGAACCACGCTTACAGCGTATGCTGAAATGTGGAGACAGCACATTTATCTGGTTATTTAGAAAAAGAATATAACTGAAATAAGTAGATGTTCTTGCACTTGTCATTGAGAAGCACTCTGCATTTATTTGGCACTTATAACAGTAGCAGCAGCAGCAGCATTGCCCTTGGTGCTGATTTCTTACTACTCTAAAATGTCTCCTCTGAGCCAGAATACACTGGCTGTTGCTGATCATGCTGTGAGACACCTGCACTGGCTACTAGGCTTGTCATGACGCACAAAACCCTACCATCTTCAGCTTGACATTGTGCAAGTTATAATTATTCATCCAAATGAATATGTCAGAGCAGCAGCAGCAGACCTCTCATCAGAGCAAAAGAAAAATACATCAAAACATTATCAACCCAGCAGGAAGACAGGGACCATAAGGAAAATTACCCATTTTTAATATGGATGCCATAAAGCCATGTCTATTATTATACGGAGATTTAAAAAAAAAAAAAAAAGAAAAGAAAAAAAAGAAAAAAAGCAACCACCCAACAACCCCTCAAGTTTAGAGTCCACGAGCACTGAAAAGAACCTGAAATAGGCAACAGCACACACAGGGGGGTGGAAAAAAATAAATTATCTGAAATTTATATTTTCTTTCATAGGAGTTTATATTCTAACAGTGCAATTGCATAATTTTAGTTAAGCCTTGTCAGTTTTTACATTAAAGATGACCAACAAATATCAAAATTTAAGACCTATCAGTACCAAAACTTCATGTTATTTTACTAGGAAATGGGCATAGCATGTTATTTTTCCCTTTTAGGAACCAAAATTTTCAACCACTTGAGGACCTGCTAAATTCTGCTACCAGTGCTGTTTCAGCATCAGCTAAGCTTAACCCTTATTTTACCCTGGCACGAAGGCTGCTCACTGCAAGGATTTCCACGCATTTTGCAAATAAACACAATTTAGACAATTACCACACACATTTTTTTCCAGAAGCGTTAGGTTCACGTCACCCACACAACTAAGGTCAATTTTCAAAAAAGACTGTACAACTAAAGCGTTTCTATCAGCACAACGCTCAGGTTGCTGGTATTTGGTTCGGTATTACAGCAGGCCATCTGCAGCTAGAATTAGTATCTCAGGATTTCAAAACAGGGTCTTCGGTTACATACAAACATCTATTGTTCATGTTTTCCAATAGTCTATTGGTAATTCTAACTGTAAAAAGATTTTAAGATCTCAAGCATTAGAATGTCATATTTTTCACATTAGATTTTTGCTTGCTTGTACTGTCAATATTAATATATTCACTCCCATCTTTAACTTGTCAAAGAAGGCTGCTTCATATCATGTTTTTCAAGAACATTTTATTAAAACATAAGTCCGGCTAGTAGCTTTACAATTACTAACAGTAAACACAGAGAAGCAATGACTGTCAAGGATATTTGAAATGTTGTTAATTTGAGGCAACATATATTGCAAGGCTGTAAAATTAATAAAATACTATTAAAAGTATGTGTAAAGTTCGAGGTTAAAAACAGTACTTGAAATCCTGCCAGTAGTATATGGAATCTGTTATAATTTAAGGGAAAAACAATATCTGTTTAAATTGTTCCAAACCATACCAGAGAATCAAAGCCTAAAATTACACTAGAAACTAAATATATTTTTCATTTGCAATGGTCCATTCTTGCAGTTATTTCCTGAAGCACCCATATTGCAGGATCTGAGGTGACACACAAAACCTTGAGCTTTGCAGTCAAAATTATATGCCAGTCTTAAAATCATCCTGATGCAACCTTTCGGCCATGTTCCCTATGTAAATTTAGTACCATAAAGACAGGCTTTATTGATGGGTAGAAATCCTCGCGAGAGTCAGAATTATGAAATGCCATCATTTATGTAAAATCTATTTTCCCCGAATTAAATGAAATTAAACATAAACTATTTTCTAGAGATAATTCAAATTAACTTACATCTAAGTGGTCACATTTAAATCCATTTAATCAAGTACACATGCTCTATTAAGGAAAAAAGATCCATGAAATAATGCAAGAGAGACTAAAAAAAGACAATGGCTCTTGGTTCTTTGTATTAACAACATCAGTTAAACGATGAAATTAGAATTGTATTAAGTACCTTCCTGTTGTTCTTTTGATTGTAATTCAAAAAGTTTTATTACATTACAGAGACTATATAGGATAACAAACTGGGAGACCGCCTTTTTTTTAATGTCTGTCAACTTCAGAGGGCGCTTCTTTTCTATAAGACAATTGTTTCTCATGCATGCATTCTCCTAATACCATTCCTAAAGATAGTCCAGACGTATGAACAGCTTAGGAAAAAACCAGCTAGTATGACTGCAAAGCATACAACATGCAAGGTATATCTATACGGCAAGGACAAATATTTAAAACACTATCATAAGGACTGTGGAGTTCAGCATTACTACATTTACATAAGCACGTACAAAAGTAAAATGCACACCAGGAAAAAAGCTGGAGTTAAAAAAAATCCAACTCCTCCTTACCACCTATATACTGCATATGTATCTCAGTTATTAAAAAAAGATGCATAGTATGGCAGTTTACCTGTGGCATCCAAGAAATAGCAAACTGAACAGGAAAATCCACAAGGCAATCCGGTGGTTCTGTTGGATACTGAGGGAGGGAAAGAAAATACAGTTTTGTTTTTTGTTTTTTTTCCAAAGTGATTTAAAGTCAGACTAATACTCAGCTGCCAAATTTGATAATGAAATATGAGCATGTCAAGCATCTTGAGAACTTGGCTCTTAGAGGAAACAGTATGTAAAGCATTTTCAGAAATAGTTATGAATGTTAATTATCATTTAAAGAAGAAATGTACATGTAAACAGTTTTTAGTAAAGGCAGGAGAATCAGTTTTTTACATTAAGTGTTCACAAAGACACATTAAAAAAGAACTTAAGACAAAAAAGATCAAATATTAAAAAAAATTCTCCTCAATTACGTGTACTGGATAGTAAAATATATAAAAAAAAACCAAAACAGCCAATCCTTTCATGAGTCAAGAACTCATTTTCATTTAAACTGGAATATCTGCTCTGATTTGCAACATTTTTTGTTTTAAAACTGAAAGAATCAAAGTACATCACTATTTAGAAAGAGATGAATGAACATACACCCAAAATTAAAACAACTCCCCACCCCCCACCCCAAAGTAAAAGGTATCAGTGACAAAAATAAAAAATAGCTGTATTAAGAAAACTGAAGCTATGAAAGGTCTGATAACTCCAGAAATAACCACTGACTATTCATTACACTAGTAAATCTATTGCTGCTCAGCATCCAATATGAAATCTGTGGAAAAAGAAATGGTATTTTCTGAAAAATAGAAGTAGCAAAGGAAAGAAACATCTAATTGCAAATAAATTGTGTCCTTTCTAAGAGCACCTATCCAAAATTTTATTCACCAGAGAAATTGCCTCCTTTAGTCCTATGCAACCAAATTCAAATTCTACCAATGATGTACACAGCAATTTTATAGAAATTCTATTAGAACTGCATAAACTGCCAAAACAGGAAAATGTTATAGAGAATCTTATCAGGGGAGACATATGAAAAAAAGTCTCATCTTCCTCACAGAATTAAAGACAGTTAAGACAAAGAGGTGAAGTTTAGCTGTGCTGCATCCCATAACCATTCTCCATCCAAAGTAAACCTCTAGACGTAGACATTGTCCTTATTTACCAGACATCTTGCAAATAATTTATCAGAATTTTTTAAATGTGTCTTTGTTTTATGTAAAATGTAATTCTACAGTAATTAGTTTCAAATTGTTCTCTATGGCAAAGAGAAAAAAAGAGACATAGTTTCCCTAGAGCATCCATTCTTCATTGCTTTCATTTTAATAATAATCTGGTGGATTTATGGATTTTGCAGAAATTTATTTAAACTTGCTTTTTAATTTGTCTTCATTTGTGGTTACTGTTAGATATCCACTTTCTGAAGACAACTCCCACAACTTGAATACCTTGTGTTTTACGTTTTATCAAATTGGTGTCAGACAAATTAAACAGCAGTGACAGAGCAAGAGAAGCGAAAAAACTAATTTGGACAGGAGGCGGTTAAAACTTTGAAAGGTGTATCCACAGTCGCTGTTACAGTTTCTTTTACTGTAGTGTTACTGTTCTTGTATTGTAGGCATTGTGGCGTTAGTGTTTCCATATTGTAGGTATTATTTTTCATGAAATACTTCAATGCTTGCATGGAAATATACTTGTTTTCAATGTGTAAAAGTATGCCTAGAACAAACTAAGAACAATTTTTCTGTAGGATTGGTTTTAGGACTACCTCATTTAAATCCCAGCAGCATTACACAATTATGTGTTTACTTTCTTGGTAAGTAAATTCATTTTATGCAGTCTTTTTGTAGGGTGCCTTTAAACAAGTGCTTGCAAACAGATTCTACTAACTTTATATTACATGGAAAAACAAAACAAAACCAAACCAAACAAACGAAAAACCTATAGAACTTTTTCCCTGCATTTTTTGTCAGATTTTCTTTAAGAGCACAATATTGTACTGTGCACCAGATAATTACCAAGAACTACGCAACAATGATTCTATACATATGTACATAATGCTTTTAGACCTCACAGAGTGAAATCCTATATAAAATAAGGCGAGTGATTTCCCAGGAGATAGTATTTTAAAATACTATACCAGAGCATATCAATGACATCATACGTTATTACAGTTAGATTCAAATTTATATGTCTGAAATCATCCAATTCTTTAGAAATATTTAAGCAACTAGTAAACAAAATATTTATATTGTATTTTTGAGCATGCAGCTAACTTTATCTAGAAAAAGTATTTTCATAACCCTTGCCAAATCATTCAGATAATTACCAAAGCATCTTGATTACTACATGGCGTGCAAATTCTTGCAGTGGCCTATTTGTATTCTTGGGATCGGAAATGGCAAGCACCCAATCCACTTCTCATGCAATACAAAATGAAATCTAATAAATAAAATCCAGTGTGTTTGGTTTTATACTTGCAAAGATGCACGCTTTGTTTTCAGAAAACTTCTCTACTCGTTTAAACAGTGAACGGATAAAGATGTCTGGACCAGGCACTGTCAACCAAATAAATCGGAAAACTATTTCACAAAATGTAATCTGAGCATTAAACAATATATCCTCTTACGAGGTTTAAGCCTAATCATTTGCAAAAGTCAAAGTTGCGTAGCACATGATTTGGCTAACATACCTTATTCTGATATGACCGTTCTCAATTCTTCCAGGTTCAAACTGACCGCCCTGTTTCCTAGACACTTTACAAGTGCACTTTATAGAGAGCGAGCGTTTTGAAAGGACGGTTCCTAACGCAAAGCACATTAAGACAAGGATAACTGGTGGAAACGTTTGACAACACGTTAAGGAAAAGTCCTCAAAACACATCTAAACCATTAGGAATGACAGCAAAGGAAAATTTAAGGGGTTATCTGAATACACATGATAAGTTTATGAAAAAATTTACTAAGTTGCTTTTCAAAGACTTTCTTCCTGGAAACATTGTTGGCGGGCTCATAAACTAATTTCACTGTATGGCATCCATGAAAAAAACAATCTGCCGGAATACAGACAAGAGCTAGCAATATAGACTGGGGAGGAGAGGCTTAGCTCACATAATAACCTTAATCAAAGAAACAGCATAACAAAAATGAGCATACTTTTATTAAAGCAGGTTATCAAAAGAAATCCCTTCAAAAAATACTTCAGCAAAGTCTTTTCAAGTGTATTAGATATGTATATGAAGGAAAATCAAATCCCCATGTCACCATAACCACGTTTCACATATAATTTTTCTCTTGTGGCAAGTTTAAATGCCAGGCATGGTTTAAAAAGGACAAGCGATTGATCCTTTGTCATAACAATCTCTTGGGAAAAATAAATAAATAAATAAATAAAAATTGATGATTGACAAGTTGGATAATCTAGTCTCTTCATTACACTATATTGTTAGTTGTTAGCCAGTGCTTTCTTCTGCTACTAGAAGTCTCAACTTCAGATATTTTATTACCATAGAGAAAATACACAAGGTTTTACAAGAATGGAAAACAGTAATCTCGATTCCCCTTACAGTACAGCGGTAAATTAAGGCTAAACAAAACCAGCCAATGCATAACTGTAACAGTGTTTGACCATGGCAGCTGCTTGGTAAAAATGGGTATTGCACTGTATTTTTTTCCTGCTCTTTTATACTCTATTATAGTTAAAATACTCCAGTCACCATAAAATCAAGAAAGAAAACTTAGGGGCAACAGGCTGCACTTAATTTCTAGTGTCATACTAAGTATGGCATAGCAGCCCCCTTATAAGCAATGACAATGCAGTCTGGTTACTCTCTTCACATGTTAAATAGACCATAATTGTACTTCCTGATACATTTTTTCCATCAATGTATTTAATGATGGACTGACTAGCAAATTAATTATGCATTCGTTACTCTGTGCATGTAGGATAGTTTTACTTTTTTTCAAAATCCACTTTGGCAACCTCAATTCCCAAATAGTACTTTTTCCACAGGCTCCTTTTTCCCCTCTAAGGTAAAATTAGTTTGTCTTAACATAAAACTGAAAACCTCCTGCTATTTAAAGGAATATAGGATGTCTGTGAAGGTGAAATTGAATCTTACAATACCATGCCCACTCCTCATCCCTTCAAAATTATTACTCCAGATGACGGACCAAGGATAGTCCCAAACAACAACATTTAGACACTTTAGGATCCACTTTTTCCTCAAGACTGATTTTCTGAAGACAACAGCTATTACCATACAATTGTCACCATACAGCCTGGATATTCATAGTTTCTGATACGAGATTTATGCCTTGAAATAAGAAATTCTATGATGAAACATTGCAATTCGAATTCAGTTCTAAGTACTAGGAAGAATTAAACTTTTTCGGCTTCTGCACATGCCATGGATTTGCATTGCAAGCACTGTCAAAATCAGCCAATTATTTAGACTAAAAAGAAATATTTTTTTCAAAATAAGGAACTTGTTTCTGTATTCAGTTTTTCATAAATCTTTAAATCTATTGCTTTAACAGTAAGATTTGCTACAGAAGCAACCCGAGACCCTCCGATTGTTCTTATACGCATAGTCTCTGGATGCAGTGATAATGAATGAAAGTCTCCCAAATGGCTTTGTCTGTAATCCAGTAAAATCATTGCAATATCATAAAGTGTTTTTCACGTGATGTGCGGTTTCATATGGAAAGATCCTTACAGATAACCATAATGCAATATTAATTTTAAATTAAGTTAGTCTGAAAACTCTACTTTATATAAAACAATTTCTCAAAAAACCACCCACCTATTATCTTGCAGAACAGACATATTCACAAACAAACCAACTCTCTAAAATCCTTACGAAATGTCAAAAATCCACTTATTTCAAGGAAGCCTTAAAATATTTTCTCCCACATAAGTTCACCTTTGCATTTAACTTCAGAGTGATGAGATGCTGTCGACCACGAGAGTCTTCAGCTTTTAGCTTGATTGTGGCAAGACCAGTATCCACATACGCGACTCTGAAAGAGAAAAGACAACTCTAACAGCATTGTAAGAAGTACAGTTTGAAATGTCTGCAATACTCTTATTAGTCTGTTACAAATATTAATCAGAGGAAGTTCTATATGTCAACTGTTTCTGCTGTTCTAGATTTACCGCTGTTAATACACCAGTCTACTGCTTAATGCAGTCATATATCTTTGGGTTATTTACAATGTGTGTCAAGGCTCATGCTGTGGTCAGTGAGCACTGTGTTTCAGTTTTCCATCACTGGAACCTTTGACACACACAGCATGTTCCTGTCAGCCTCTACTTATGTACACATTAAACTTCCTGTCAAATCTTTGATCCATTTCTGCAGTTTCTTACTGTATGAGACTTTTATGCTCTTGATTTGCTTTTCTCTTCAATGAAGTTCTCTTTTATTGTCAATACTAGTATTGTGGAAAATTCGGTGGATATTGGTTCATATTCTGAAATTGATTTTCTGCAAAAACCAGTAACCAAACAGGTACAAAATTAATTATTTACGATTATTGCCTTCCTTTCATGACAGTTTTACACAGTATACCTGCACCCAAGCAAGTAGCAAGTACATACTAAATATAAATAAGTTTTAAAACTTCTGACATAATCACTAAATCTTTGCTTAAGACATCACTGACTTGTGCTTCCCACAACTGTGAAGATGAATACAACTGTAAAATACACTGTTCTCTAGATCCATGTTCTGCTGAGTAGCTTCAACAACTGCCAAAAAGGTTCAAGCTTCTCCGGGTATTTACCAGTGAACGGTGCATGTGGATATTTCGGCATTTTTACTATGTCATTCTTGCATAAAGATAAAAAGCAGTCCAAGATTACTGTACAACTTGCCCCCTAGACTGATGGAAAGGCTATCGGAGTTCAAAGAAAGCATTTGCTTGGTGACCTAAGTAACTTTTTTTTTTTTTAAACCATTACACAGTAGCCCAGTCCGTTGAGCCACCATGCTGGGAAGAATGGTTCTCTTTCAAGTGAAAGAGGCAGAGTAGTAGAAGCCTCTACAAGAAAAAGTAGACATACGCCAAAGGGTACACACATTCCTAGAAAGGAAGTGAAAAGGAGAAAAAATGATCTACATAATGACATAGCCTCAATATGAGGGAACTGAAAAATACAGATGGAAAAAGCAGTAGTGGTAGTAAGTAGGCAGAGAGATATATGATGTCATGTTTAATGCTGATTAACTTTAATGCAATATTAAATAGTCATACAGATTCCTGGGCATATTTTGGCTCTCCTTTTCTCTACTACAGCTGAAAGAAATACAAGTCTTGATAAAAGCGTAATTCAACTGTAGTCAATTAAACTCGATTTATTCAGAAAGAATTAGAGCATTCTTCCTCTAACTGGAAAAATTTCATTACTCCCGCTTTGTTCCAACTTTACCTCAAAATGATACCACAGAGTTTTATAAAGATAAGAAACTACCTATATCCCACCCCTCCATCTACTGTTGCCTGGGGTGGGGAAAACCAGCAGCTAAGGCACAGAACGGTTACCGCATTAAAATATATAGCAGTGTCCAAAACAAAGCACAACTGCTGCCTCCATCAATGCATTGTGAGGTCAGATAGCAAAAGAGTAAGGAAAAAATTAAAGGGATGCTGTCAAAGTGTTTAGGATTTAAAATTATCTGTTCTGACAGTTACCTTGTTTGGACCACTTCACTTTTGAGATGCCAGAAAGGTATAGATTATATTAGTCTAAAAATCAAACTTTTTTGCAGTTCCTCACTCTATATTGGGTGAGAAGAAAGAAGATTTAAATTTTTTTTAAGTATTATTCATTACAATCCATGTACTTTAAGACGTTAAAACATGTTCTTCCCTTTCAAACTTTTTCACAAACAGGAACACAGGAGTAAAAAACTCAAACACAGGCATACAGGGTTGAAGAATGCCCAGAATGAAAATTCATAGCTAGCCTTCCTTCTTCTCAATAGAATGTAAAAACAGTAAACTGCCTTCAGGGAACAAGGGAGGATTCAATTTTTCATCTAGGACAGAAAAAAGGAACTCGGCAGCTTTGTGGCTACCAGTTTGGTAACATCAGTCTACCAATGTTTGGATAAAAAGAGATGAAAGGGCCAGTTCTGTAGGACTGGAAAAAGTTGCTCAAGGCTGTAAAAGTTGCATGAACTTCATATGATTGTGTATATATATTGTATAAGGAATTGTTTGCAGTGTAAACAAAGGTGATGTTATAGTTATATAAAACTTTTATTCATCTGTAAGCTCCATCATTTTATCACATAGAAAAAAATGGAACGATCATAAAGATGGAAAGCCTCAGTTAAATCTCTGAAGTACTGTAATTCAGCGTAACACACAAATGCTGTTTCGATGAGAGCACACGACAAGGCAGGATTCCCTTGGAAATGGAGAAGGCGAGAGGAGAAGATACTTTCTATGAAAAACTTGGCAAGTATCAAGCAGGAATGCACTGAGACTTGAGACAAGTGGGATCATGACTCACACCGTGGACTTAAGAGATACTGGCAACCTTTATGAATCCACATGAGGGTCATAAGAGTCCTACAAACGTTTTACAGTTGATAATTTACCTTCCCAAGACATCATCATTGAATCAGCTAGCGAGTTTATGAGACAGTATTAGAACAGCCTACTACTACTACTAACTACTACTACACGCGTACTCTCTCCCACCTCGACTGATTAGGTTTGTGCTGGTATTTTTCCATGTTCATAAAATGAAGGCAGTATCCTCCTTTGAACTCCTCAGTTGTTAGGACAACACTTAGCATTGGAAATTTGGTACAATTTTATAACCTGTTGAACTGTGACTTTTGTGTACAAGCATTTGAATATGTAAGCATATTCACCCTCCCCCACACCTAAATTAAGTCAAAGAATTAAGTTTTCTGTTTCACAGAGAAAGTGATAATATCTAATCACAGCGGCCTGCCCATTTGCAGTCTTCATTACTGTTTGTACTTTCAGTGGTTTAGAAGGAAAAAGGTGCAAGATCATCGCAGAAAATGTCTTCAATTTGTTTCTGAGAAACTTCACATATTCCTTAGATAAAAGCCACTAGAACACAGTAAATTTGTGCCATATGCGAGAGCTTCTTAACTCACTTTGGAGGTAAAAGGAAACATATCCTATTGCTTTGATTCTCTTTCAAACAAAATATCCTTCAGTTTGTCAGTTGGATTTGAATGCAGTCAGCTTCCAGCATGACCCAAAATTCACTAGGAAAAACTAAATCTAGGGTCCACAACAAGCCAGTTCTTTTCTAAGAAAAATCCTGATGAATAAAGCTGAAAGTTTCTCAAGGTGTGAGCAGTGATTGATCCTTACTGCCTGTACTAAACGGAGCCTTAGTTTTGTGCCGAAAGACCATATCAGGATGTTTTTAACTAACATGCAAATACACATCACCTGCAACTCAAAATCAGGCTAGGTTAAGAGGCCTTCTGGTAGTTCATTCTATTGTTAAAAGCACACTGAAATTAGTGGTGTAACTTACTTTTGTACTTCAAATCGCCTCTCTAGGTTATTCTCCTTCCAACTCACAGTAAACCAGATATGATCCTCTATGTACAGCCTAGCCCTTTGACTAATGATTGACTTTCCCAACCCAAAAACCCCAATCAAAGAGAGACTTATCTGTAAATAAGTCAAGAGATGTATGTTTACTGAAATGCATGACTACACTGGACAAAAGCACAGCATAAGTTGTGTGTCTACATGAAGACCATCTTTGTCTGGAAACCAGGTCAAATTCTGCCCTAGAAACACGCTCTCTGATAAAACACTGACATGCTTTTTAATAATAAACCACTGGATGTTTCCCGAGTGCAGCAAGTAAGAAGAAATACCAGTTTTGAGATAAGCTACCAAATTCTATTTTGAAAGCACATTTTTAGTATATTTAGCCATATACTATATTTATATATCCAATTATAAATATAGTACATTTTATAAATTTCTATCTTTAAAGTATATTTATTGTAGGTCAGTGTCTGTTTTGCTGGCATGGGCTTTTTGAAGTGGTTTTTTTTTTTTCATTTTGGGAGAGCAGGCATGATTCAAAATTTATTTCGCATGTGTTTAGGAAATTTTATCTAGTCTTCTCAGACCTGAGTGACAAATTTGAATAGAGTATGTCACAAGCTGGCACAACTATGTACTTAATAGTGGAAATTACTGAAAAAGCTTCAGCTGATCTAACAAAGATGTTTTAAATATTTAAATAAAAATGGGCTTTCAAAGCAAATTCCTATTTAATGTTAATCACATGTTATTGATTTATATACAAATAAGGTGAGAAAACTCAAAACTATTCTTAAACCCAAGGCTTCTTTATCTCATTTAGCAAAATAAAAACTCATTAAAGTTAACTTATCATCCAATACTAAGGTGAAAGTAGATTTGTCTTGTTGAAAACCGCAAATTTACACTTTTTAGCTTTCATTTTACTGAAACTAAAAAGTAGTTTCTCATTCAAAACTTTTCAACATCCTACACAATCTTTCATCTTAACCCCTTGAAAGAAGGCACTGTGAGATTAATTGTATTAGTTAAAGACAGCCTTCAAATATATTTCCTTAGTGCCTACACAGAAACAACTACCTTCTTCAACCCCATAGAGGTTTCCTGGAGGTTCTAGGGGAACGGATAGAAATCAGTCCGTTCCAGGCTCTCTGCTGGAGGAATAAAAGACTCAGTATCAGAGAACTTGCCAGTGGTGGCACATGTGATGGCAGTTAAAGCCTTTCAGGTAAAAGTCTGCAAAACAGGAAGCTTTGCAGATTTCTGAAAAATTTCCACATGGACCTTGAGTACTTGGTCCCAATTGTGTGTTCCTTCAGGTTTCTACAGGAAGTATGAGGAGAACAACCTTGTTTTCCTCTGTAGGAGGATGAAATTAAATTTGTTCTATGAGCTCATCTGAGAGTATACAGGACTATGAATAATCTGTTTGCACTCATTCAAGACCCTACTGAGAGGGCACCCAGAGACAGCCATGTGTACATTTCATTCCTCAACAAAATCAAATATCCTTTGCTAATGAGGCATTCTTTCCCACTGGTATTAAACCAACCATTTTACTTGGGGTGAAAAGATTCACTTCTAGTTCTCCTTCCCCCAGAACATGACCTGAACTATCACTTCTTGTTCCACAGATACTCAATTTATACTCCAGCATATACATGAAACCATGTTCTTGGGTGCACTGAGCCTTCATCCTCAGGTAACACAATTTATACTTTCCTTGTGCAGTAACCAACATTTTTCCCACTTGGAAATGCATCCCTGCTCCCCCAAACATGGTCTGCTTGCACAGTTTGTGGAGACTAAGGAATGCTTTTCAGTAGCCCTCATCTCTGTACCCACGTGGGTAGCAAAAAATATATACAAGTTGCTCTCTGTGGGTGTCGCAAAGAGCTGGCTGTTTTGAAGTTCTGGATTTATAGCCTTCCAAATTCTCCCCTCCAGGCAGATTTATTTTTTTTTTTTTTGTACATTCACCTTTCTGTGGATTAACTATGTTATTCTTTTGTCCAAGGAGATCTTTGTGCTCTGGAGAGCAAGATAAAACAGTTCTTTAAAAATAATTATTCTAGTTCTAAAAAAAAAATGTATGAACTGTATTTATGAAAGCATAAAGGTACATGATGATCACCACAGCATACGGGAATAGTCAAAAAAAGCTGTACAAAGTAGGGAAAAGAGGGAAGAAAAAGAAGAACTATAAAAGCTGTATTTAATATGTTTACTGTGCCAATAGTTTATAGGTCAAAGAAGAATTGATTTCTTAGTAGTAGCATCTCACCTTTCAGCTCAGTTATTTGAGACTGAAAATATACCCTCAGTTGATACAGGTTTGTTGTTTTGGTTTTTTAATTTTAAAAACAAAGCAGCAGTTTTTAAAGCAAAACCAGTTTCTGAACAGGATAAATTAACAGAACAAGTACATTTGATATGTTCAACTCGCAAATACAAAAGAACAGATATTCTAAAGAAAATGTCTATTAAGAAATAAAATAAACATACTTATTCCAACCCAATATTTCTAGATCTCTGACAAGGCAGGAATAGTATTCTGGCGGCCGTGGTATATGCAGGTCTTGTGTATTCTTTAAAGCAATTTCCTGTTTAAAAGAACATTAAAAACATCATTAAGAGAGATTTCAATATTTTTGCATCTATTTAGTCATGTGATTTTTGCAATTCATTCAAAAATATTAAGCTTATGTAAAATTAACTGTACACTGCATTTGTTTTGTTATAGCCTCCAGCTAAAGCAGACAAAGAAGCTGTTTGGTAAATTACTTCAGATACTGGTAATGAAAACATCTGCAATTTAAAAAAACCCACAGATGTTGACAACATAGTCTTCAGATGCAAATATCAAATGTGCCTCTTTTTCAGCTAATAAATTTGAAGTCAAGCATCTTGACTGAAAGAACATTTCAAAAGAAGGTTCTGTTAAGCACACAGCTGTCTCCTGGGCTCCACAGCCAGAAAAGACGACACATATATGAAATCCCCCATATTATTTTTAAGTAGCTATATACAACTTTATAAAGCAATCAAAAAAAAAAATAAAAAAAATCAATTTCTCAGTTTTAACATCACAGGATACCAGAGAGTAAGTGTTGGTACAGACACTCATCAAGTGTGTTGTAATGCCTCAAAAAGAAATTTTTATCAAAAAGGTAATGCCATGTTACAGAGAAAAACAAAACCAAACCATATGTTCTACATTTGTGTTGTGCTACTTGTTCTTTAAAAGTGCACTTAAGTGAAAACTATGTTTACAGGACAAATAACTAAATCAATGACATTTATAATAAAAGTAATAACAATTTAAAATAAAAGACATTTTAATAAAAGAAATACTAAATAGAATTAATAATGAAATCAGTATAACAATCATTTCTGCCCAGTTCTCCCACAGTGCTTTCTGTTACTTTTACTATCTGCACTGAGAGTCACTATTTTACTACTTTGAATGAATTACACAAGCACTCAGAAAATGAGAATGCAATGAAATCCAGGCAAATAGATTGGAATAATTATTGTGAAACATTCTAAAATAGCCACATGGACACATTCTTATTCAGTCCTATTCCATGCACCTTTTCCTGGTTTAGTGTAATCCAGGTTGGCAGGGATTGAACCAATACTGATGAAAGGCATTCCTGGCGTAGAGCAGTAGTGTAATACCAGTGTAATGCATTTTTGTTGTTGTTTTGAAGAATACGTACTCTGTTTTATTTCTAAGTTAAATAAGTTGTACACAACTATTTTTTGCCAAGGAAGCTCATGGAATAATGCTTTACTAACAGACAAGAAATTGTCAGTTTTGTGTTATTACCTGAAGACTTTGCTACTTTTCAATCCCAGATTAGAAAAAAAATTAAAAAAAAATAAACAAACTGCAGTCTCTGAACTATAAAAAAAAGCTTTCTGCATTTATTGGTCAAATTGTCACACAGGTGAAAGCACCTTCAGCAATCCATTGACTGTATAATCCTTTGTACGATTATAAGGCTTCTTTACCATCCAGACAATACCAGGAATCCGAATAAAATAATTGTAAAGAGGATGGCTCTATACTGAAATCCCTTGCTGGGATTTTAACTTTTCTATAATATTCCAATTTTCAAATAGTACAGTCACTTAAAATCCTAAGGGATATTTATACAAATATTACATGAACAGCATACATACAAAGTCACCTCTTCTTAAAAAAAACCAAACCCATAAATTCATCTATCAAACAGTAAACTGTAACAAATCAAAAGTGAAAACCAAAGCTATAAGAACATCCCTTCTCCCACACATTTATTCTGTCACTTACCAAAACAGTTTTCAGCTCCACCATAAAACTGACAAGATCTGGACAGCTGTGCAACCTCTGGAGGGAACACAGTATCAGTTTGTTTTCTTCAACTCATAACTTTTAGTGGTAAACAAATTCAGTCTAACTACCTATTTCTTCAGTATCATCAAACCAACTAACATAAAAACAAACAACCCTATACCACATATTTAAATACTTCAATTCAAGAGCAACCTTCCCAGAGTCCAGGGAACTTTACTGAAAATTAACCACCACCTTTGTCACATCATGTCACATTACACATTTACGTAGTTTATGAAGACTTTACACATTATGTACTTATGAAGACATTGATGAAGACTTTAGTCTTCGCCAATGAGAACAGAAGCTTTAGAATCACTCAAAAATGTTTCATAGTTGGTTACATTTTCTTCAAAAAGTCTCCAGACCTGTCTGCTTCTAAATCCTGCCCATGATTAAGGACCCCTGTATATCTTCAGATGTGGTACATATTTACACTTCAGTTTCCTTCACTCTGTATCTTTGGTTACTACCTAGTCACAGGCCTTGTTCTACAAAGGGGTGCACAGTCCATGAGATACAGTATCTCAGCTAGCACATGTGGCCAAGACACCTTCTTAGCAACCAAATACTCTTCATGACTCCAGGGCTGTTGTATCCTTGCTCAAAAGGTTTCTTCTGGATAGGGAGGTTTAACTAGGGAGGTTGACTGCCTACAACACAGAGTGAGCTACATCTATCAATAGTTAATGTGAATTCTCTTTATATTATGAACAGTTTGTAAAAAATAAATATATAAAAAGAGAAAAACAAGATCTGTTTTTAATTGAGAGATTAGAGAAAAATACCATTAAAATGTCAGCAGCCATTTATTAAAAATTCTTCTATAACAATCTCAATTAAAAAAAGCTTGATAAAAATAAACATTTACTAAGTTCTATCCATCTCTCTTTAGATTGACATGCAAATTCTCATGCATTTCAAAATAAATCTTGTCTACACAATGAAAGGAGAGTTCTTTAACACTTTTAGAATAGGTGCGTGAGTATAAGCCTTCCTGAATTATTATCATGGAACAACAGAATAGTTTGGGTTGGAAGGGACCTTTAAAGGTCATCTAGTCCAACCTCCCTGCAATGAGCAGGGACACCTTCAACTCAATCAGGTTGCTCAGCACCCCATCCAACCTGGCCTTGAATGTGTCCGGAGATGGGGCATCTGCCACCCCTCTGGGCAACCGGTTCCAGTGTTTCACCACCCTCTTTGTAAAAAATTTCTTCCTTCTATCTAGCCCGAATCTACCTGCTTTTAGTTTAAAGCCATTACCCCTTGTCCTGTTGCAACAGGCCCCGCTAAAAAGTTTGTTCCCATCTTTTGTATAAGCCCCCTTTAAGTACTGGAAAGCTGCTATAAGGTCTCCCTAGAGCCTTCTCTTCTCCAGGCTGAATAACCCCAACTCTCTCCGCCTGTCCTCATAGAAGTGCTCCAACCTTCTGATCATTTTTGTGGCCCTCCTCTGGACCCGCTCCAACAGGTCCATGTCTTTCCTGTGCTGAGGGTTGCAGAGCTATAAGCATACACTTAACAGAAATGGTTTTAAAAGTTGTATACCTGCTTTAAAATATGCCGATATCCATGCAGTATCTTCTTTAGGTGCCAGCTACACTCTATCCTAGACAAACAGTACTTTGTATAAATTTTAAATTCACAGTACATAATTTTTAGAAGAGACCAGAAAGTCTGCTACACTACAACATATAAGTTTTTCTTCAAAAAAACAAAAGAAGTAAACAATACTTCAAAATTTCTTTGGGTTTTCATATTCAAAATTATTTAAAACTTTTAAATGTCACTATCCCAAAGCCCATTAAAAATTAAGCATTTACCTGCAAAAGCCTCTGTTCTTTGTTGAAAACAACAACATAATTCTTGCAAGTAATATGACTTCATGAAATATACCAATATTTAAAAATTATATCCTGAAAATGTCAAAGTTACCTATAATGTGGTTTTAAGTATCCGACCCAAAATGTAATAAACCTATCTAATACCACATCTGTTCACAGTTCAGAGCAGGCTGGCCAAGGCAGAAGTATGGAATACAATGTTAAAGACTAATCCATGGATGTGTGCATACACACAATACACACGCCCCCCACACACACACATATTACTGTGATAAACACTCACTGTAGTAAGAACAGAGCTTTTAAAGAAAAGTTGGGTAACACAAATTAACATATATTAACAGGAAAGAGAAAATGATGGTTAGCATAGCTTTTTAACTTCAAGTATATTGATATATATCTCTCTCAATATATATATATATAGACAGAGATATATCAAGTATATATATGTTTAAATTTACAAATTTGCACTGAATTTTGTTTCCCAAATAGTGACATATAAATAATCTGATTTAAAGGAACTTTTTTTCTGACTACATTGATTTACATATAAGTAGAACCAATTAATTACAAGTTTCAAAATTAATTAACAACAAAATATTTTTATATAGGCAATGTTTATCATCAGTGTTTATTAACACTAACACTGTACAATTTTTTGCAAGGCTGAAACCAGTAGGAATTAATTACCAACACTGATATAAAAAAAAAATAATAATTCATATGCATATCCATCATTGCTTTTATCAAAATAAGGTTTTGTTACATACACTTGTAAATTGCTTTCATTTGCTGTCTCACCTCGCATTTTTCAGTTGAAAATCCACTGGTAACAGTATCCTAATGTGGAAGTCTCTACCCTTGAAAATAAATAGTTTGTTAATAGGAAGGTCAGCAAAGAAAAATAGTTACACACCTGTGGGAAGTATTCCCCATAATATCAGCTCCTAAAAGAGAAAGTTTGTCTTGTCTGACTTTCAGGAATATTATTCCAAATTTCTTTATTTTCGAAAAAAAGCAGCATGAGTGACAAGCAGAAATAATGCTGATTTTGATTCTAAATTGAAATACTCTTGATCTCTAACTCACGGTTCAGTAAAAAACTGCAGTGCATCATACCTCATAAAGGAAAGATAATGCATTTTAGAAGAAAGATAAACATTATCCAAATCCAGACAAACCCAAGAAATATAATTTAAACCAAGCCATCCTGAAAGTACATGAAAGCCTGTCTTCAACTTAAGTAAAAGTCAAAACAGACTCTTATCATAGAAGTACCACACTACAAAGGAACTTGGGCACTGATCCACAACACATTTCAGCAAGGTTTTAGAAACCGTAAACAAAAACAGTCCCAAGTACATGAATGTAATCCTGTTAGTGCTATCCATATGGGGCAGTTCCTAAATGCTACCTACTTGTATTTTCAGTAATTGTCCCTATTTGTGATCCTCCTCCTACTTCTTGTGTGATGATCAAAATAAAACTGAAATAAAGACTCCTGAGTAGGTTTATCTCCTCCCTGAAGCGAAGAGGGCAGTTAACTCATCTCAAAACTTTTATTCCAGACTCTGTTCCAGCTCAGCATACCTTGAATTACGTCTGCAAATTCTGAGATTTCTTCAGCAGAAAGTTAAGAACAAAACCAAATTTCCTCCTGTGATTAGATGACTGATACAGTGGATGCTTTATCTCAATTTCAGAAAGGCTTTTAATACCGTTTCCCATAACATCCTCATAGACAAACTGAAGAAGAATGAAGTAGCTAAGCTGACAGTGAGGTGGACTGAAAACTTGCATAACTGCTGTGCTCAAAGGGTTGTGGTCAGCAGGAGGAAGTCCAGTGGGAGGCCCCTGACTAATGGTGCACACCACGGGCCGACACTATTTCACCTTCATTAGTGACCCAGATGATGGGACAGGATGCACCATCACTCAGCGAGTTGGCAGAGGATATGAAACTGGGAGGAATGGTTGATAGACCATGTGACTGTGCTACCATTCAGAGGCACCTCAACAGGCTGAGGAAATGGGCTGACAGAAATCTCATGAACTTAAGAATGGAAAATGAAAAGTCTTGACCTGGAAGAGGATTCACCGCATGCACCCAGCACATGCTGGTGGCTGAGCAGCTAGAGAGCAACTCTGCAGAAAAGGACCTGGCAGTTCTCATGGACATGAAGTTGACCCTGATCCAGCAATGCACCCTTGCAGCAAAGAAGGCCAACAACCTTGTGTGCTGGATTAGGCAGAGCATTTTCAACAGCTCAAGGGGGGTGGTCCTTCCTCTCTGGTCAGTGCTGGTGATGCACACCTGGAGTGCTGGGTCCCCAGCACAAGGAAGGCATGGACATACTGGAGTTAGTTCAGTGAAGAACTATTTAGGTGATTAAGAGCTTGAAGCTCCTCTCATACGAGGAGAGACTGAGGGAACTGGGGCTACTTAGCCTGGAGAAAAGAAGGCTCAGGGAAAATCTTGCCAGTGCATACAAATACCTGATGGAGGAGGACTAAAGAAAGTGTAGCCAGACTCTGAGTGACACACACTGACAGGATGAGAAGCAATTGGTACAAGTTGAAACACAGGAAGTTTCACCTAAATGCAATGCAAAAAAATACCTTGAAGAGTGAGGGTGGTCAAACAGTGAAACAGGCTGCCTGAGAGGTTGCACAGTCTCTGCACTCAGAGATATTCGAAACCCAACTGGACATGGTCCTGAGCAGCCTGCTCCAGCTGACCCTGCTAGAGGACCTCCAGAGGTCCCTTCCACCTTCCTTGTTTCTGTGGTGCTCACAAGCAAAAAGAAGATATCTGTTTCAGAACTGGAGCCCACTGATACATCAGTTGCTCCCAAACCCCTCCAAAGCTGATGTTTACTGTACGCTTAATTTAAGTGCATAACCTCAGACTTTGCTACATTATGGCCTCAACCCTAATCCAAAAATCACATCTGAGGACAGACGCTCACACTCACATCTTAACCTTCCCATTAGCTCCAGCATGCACTCTAACACACAAAGTATTTCAAAAGTTGCAGCTATTAGAGTAACGCAAATATAAACACATGCTTGCAAATTTCTTCTTAAAGTTGAATAAGAGACTCACCAAAAGCCTTCCTGAATTTTGACTGCAAAACTACATCTTTGAAAATGCAAGTGTGACACAGCCCGCATCTTTTGACTTCTACCTATTTTTTGTGGGAAGAAAATCCCATGCTATCTCTAAAGGAAAATACACCTGTTAAGAGCTGCTTCTGTGGTCTGTGTGCACGTGTGCCATTTTAACGAGCCACGGCCGCGGCGTCACTGCACAGCGCCTCCGATGGCAAAGTTGCCTTTACGAGCACTCACTCTCAACCCGCCTCGGGTGCCGTTCTTCTCCCTGCACCGCAGCGTACCGATCCCCAGAGAGGCGATGCAGCCGAAACCTCACAAACACAACAACTGAACGGAAAACACCCACAATTAGTCACCTGCTTCAACCTTTACCATGGGCCAACAGCACAGGCACACTGAACCCGCCCCCCCCCCACGAAGAACCACATTTGCCAGCACAAACGCGGCCCGCAAGCGATCACAGAGACGGCGCCGCCAAACGAAGCCCAATCCCCCGCGGCACCGCGACGTGGGCTCCTCCCCACGGCCCCCTCACGGCAGCCGGCAGGGAAACAGGCCCCGCAAGCGGAGGGGCCCCGCAAACTGAGGGGGGCCCCGCTACGCCCCCCGCCACTTCCTGCTTCACAACCGCCACCCCCCTCACACAGACACGGCCCCGGGGCGGGGAGGGGGAAGGGTAAGGAAGGAGAGGCTGACGCGCGGTGACAGCCGCCCCTCACCGGTACCTGCGCGGTGACGAAGCCCTCGTAGGCCGTCCCCTGCCGGTTCTGAGGCAGCAGCAGCGGGCACTGGCGGAGCAAAGCCCCCGAAGCCGCCATGCCGCGCCGCTCCTTCCCGCAGGGCCGTTCGAATCCGACGCGCCGCCGGGTGAGGCGCCGCCCCCGCCGGCAGACGGCGCACGCGCCTGAGGGGAAGGGGCGGGGCGCGTGCCGGCCGTTAGCCAAGGCGGGAAGCGCTGTGGAGGCTCCCGCGGCGGGAAAGCGGCTTCTGGAGTTCGAGTACGGCTTCCCCCAGGGGCAAAGCCGCCGAGCGGCGCTGGGGTTTCTTCACGCTTTAGTACGTCCTGAGGGGACAGGCGCCATGCCTGTGTCAAGCAGATTGCAGTGCCACCGCCACCCAAGGCAAGGCAAGGCAAGGGGTTACTTCTGGCTCGATTCATGCATTGCTCTTCTAGGGAGCATACGGTGTTTTCCTGCCGCAACGCAGTTACAGTGATAAAAGCTGTTCTGCCTTCTCACGCAGGTGTTGGGAGAAAGAGCTTCCTCACTTTTTTTGGGTGGGCTGGCGCTAGGACCTGACAGCCACTATGTTTGGGAAAGCCTGAGGAAAGAGACTTAAACAAAACTTCTGAGGGTCATTATGTATGTTCCAGGAGGCCTTAAGAACTTGCATATCACTAAGGCTGAGCATCATGCAAAACACAGCAAGATGCCGTTTCTGCCTAGATAGATGTGTTTGAGAAAGAAAAAACAGTTTTACAAAGGGATAGGTGACTTACCAAAGTCTCCTAAGAGGTGTGCTGCAGAACTAGCAACTGAATCTTGAGAATCCCTGAGGCAGCGTCGCTTGAGAATAAATGCAAATGCAATCTGATTAGCATACAATATATTACTGAATTTTATAGAAGGTCATATATTTCTAGGCCAGCCGATAAGGCCTCTATGGTTGGATATGATGTGAATGACTAAAGTGGCTAAATCTTGTCAACTTTTCCAGATAGTCATCTCTTGAAATCGAGGAGGTTGCTTCTGCCAACTCGTGTTGGGTCTCTCATATCATTAAGCCAGTGCTTCTCACTGTGGAAATGAGTACAGAAGGCTCAGCAAAATGTAGAAAAGGCAGTATTAGTTAGCAAGAGCTCAGTTGTTCCAGGCCAGGAAACTGGGAAGCGGCTGCAAGTATTTTCTGCAAGTTTTTATCGCAGTCAGAGAACCACCGTCTCTGCTGGCAGCAGCTCAGTACCTGTGGGACAAGAGAAGAATTGAAAGAGAGGCAAAGAAGATGACAAAAATGTTTATACCTGCAGCTACATCTTGTTCCCCTAGCTTGGGAGACCTCTAGGTGGGGTTTGCATGGAAAAAGAGGAGTCAAAAGGGGTCAAACCCTTGGCACTTTTATATTGTTGTCGTGGCTACTAGAAATATAACTACTATGTGAGGGAATGAATGTGAAGCCTTGTTTGCTCATTTGAGCTGGATGTTAGTGTCTCATGTTCTTTTTGTATGCTGCCAAAGTTCCTCTGTCCAGTATCCAAATTCTGCCAATGATTTGCCCAAGTGTCGCATACAATGCACTAAGAAGAGTCAATAGAGAGGTTAAAGAGTCCCAAGATTTAACATTTAAATTCATCATAGTAAGATTTTCAGGAATACACGTTAATAAAAATATGTACTCAGTGTTGGCTGTTTTCTTTTTTTTTTACACCTTGCAAATGTTACTGATGATTTCCAGCAAATTATCAGTGTACCTCAGAAAGACACATTCTAGCATTTCAATTCTTTGCAAGAGTTGCTCTAGTCACCCTTTTTTGCTCCAGAGAACTTCAGACAATGCA
The DNA here is from genome assembly GCA_017639485.1 of Pluvialis apricaria. NCBI lineage: Eukaryota > Metazoa > Chordata > Aves > Charadriiformes > Charadriidae > Pluvialis > Pluvialis apricaria. The sequence goes on along the minus strand of CM030009.1, from coordinate 10,364,838 downwards.
AGAGTCAGTTACCAATTCAAGAAACTTTTTTCAAATATATGCAGAAGCAGGTTTTAAATACCACTATGTTTAACCAGTATGCCCATAGTTTGCTCCCCTAAAACTGTTCATGTGCATTTCATTACCCAGCATGGCTCACCTTGAGCAGTTAATCCAATGCTTCATAGATAATATGAAGGATGCAATTTGCTATTAATTTCATTTTGATCAAAACATTTCTTCTCTTAAGCTATTTTCTCTCAATATGCATTACACTAGAAATTACCTTATTTAATTGTGAAGTATCTCTGTACTTTACCAGGTACAGAGATTATTTCTTAATTGCATCAAATGCAAAACTGAAGACAGGTTTTTTTCTTCTTCTTTTGGCCATGTTTACCTTCGTCTCTGACATTAAAAGAAATGTCAAGTCACTTCAGCCAAGTGCAGTTATGGAGTAATGTATCTAAGTAAAAATACTGTGATATCAGAACCATAAAATATTTTAGTACCGGAGCCCAGAGAACATTAATCATTATCTTATTCTGTATATACTGCACACTTTTAAACTTCATATAAAGATGCAATTACTTGAAATATCATGTTACTTTGATCTGGCACACACACTTCCACATTTTTAAAACAGGAAAATAAGAAAATAAAAGCAAGAAAGATGTTTGACAGGTATACTTCTTAAGACAAAGGAGTCCTGATCTGATCTTTCAGCCACAGGCCACCTTTTCTAATTTAATTACAATCATTGTTTGCCAGATGAATCATAATAGAGTTTGTTATTAATTATTTGTCCATTCAAATATCACATTCAGCCAGTTAAGTAATCAAAAAAATCATGACTTGAGTGACAAAACAAACAGTATGCAGACCAAACACTTGAAAGCGACAATTTCTGAATATCTAATAGACTAGATTTTGTTAGTAAAATTATCCCACGAACAGTCAGACAGCAAGTACATTCACAGAAGACAGAATTCACATGAAACCACTTAGTAACCTAAAAAAATAATTCATTGAAACAATGTAGATTTCTTAGGAGCTTGATTTTTTTATTTATTTAAGGATATTATGAAAGGCAAGAAAATAACAGTGCATTGTTCTCCCCAACATTAGTATCTCCAACATAAAACAATCAATTTAAAAACATGCAAAATTGCTAATACTGTTATTGCTGTCCTTCATCATAACTCAGTGTCATTTTATTCATCTCGGCCCTAAGAAATGACCTTTTCTGTGCATATCCCCACCTTTTTGCACAAATCCCGAGTGACAGAATCTCATCCTAATCCCATTTCCATTTAGATGTTGTAGAAAAGCATTGCAGACCTTAGAGGGAATAAGTAATCATAATGGAAAGATAATAATATGTTTATGAAATCTGGATTTTATAATAGCAAATTGAAAAATTACAATAGTATTTCAAGGCACTGAAGGTCAATGTTACTAAGTGCAAAACCATCGATCAAGTGTTTTTAAACTTTCATAGTTTAGATTATTTTTTAATATAGAATATCTCTATTTCAGAGAGTCCCTCTCTTCTGAGGTGATTCCTCAACTATCTAGTGATCACAAAGTCTGGTGTTAGAAGATGTTTGTAAGGAAAAGCCACACTAGAAAAATATTTAGTATATTTTAGCTGCCTTTTAATCCAACCTAAAAACACAGAACAACTTCACAGATGTCTACAAAAGCATCATAGACCACAGTTTAAGAATTTCAGCCCTATCAAATTCTTAAAGGTAAAAGTGTATGAAAAAACTCAGAATTAAATACAGCAAAAGTGTACTTTGAATAGTATGCAGTTGTACTTTTTTTTACTAAAGGTAAATTATCTTGCTTATGCCTAAAAGCTACACCAAAGGTGTATACACTGAAAACCAGTGAAGCTTATCTGAGGTCCGAGACAAAAAATAATACTTAAACTTTGCCCTCAGCTAATTAAGGAGTTTCCCTCTCTTGAACTTCAATTTTCCACTGCTTGAAAGCACAGCTCAGACACTCTAACAGCCATTGGGACTAGGTGGGGTTTTCTGTGACTAAACCAGCAGGCCATGGTTGTCGTCTGAAAGAGGTTTTATTGTACTACTGCTCCCACTGAATGGCTCGCTGTTGTTCTGAAGGACAGTCATGCTCTGCCCTTCACCCTGTTCCTGGCCCTGCAGCCCCTTCTCCTTACTTACGCCAACTCCAGCTCCCCATTGATCCCCTTGTACACTGGGAGAGTTTGATCACAGACCAAAAACTAATTGCTTTTTTGAATAATTACTTTTAGGCTGGCCTGGTTTGCTGAAGCTGTGACACAAGCACTGGACCTGACATGAAGAAAGCATCTGGAGGGCTTATCCAGAAGCCACACCACCCTTTTGGGAAACAGCAAGATATTAGATCCGACATTGGAAGAACATGCAGGTGAGAACCACCACCTTCTACCATAATCCTCCCAGTCCACAGCCTGTTACTGGCACAGTTTTCATATATACCCCTTCCTTTACTTTACCCGAGCAATTTTTGCTACAAAATCTTTCTAGTGATTTGGATAGAGTTGTCTTGTACTATACTTTTATTTCTGGGCTATTTTAAAATCATTTTGCGTCATTAGTAGTTCACAAACTCAGATGGAGACTCTGAACATCTCTATTATAATACCTCAGTACAAAGCATTGCAGCTGTTAACAGAAGTGTCTGAAGCAGCAAATGTGTCTGTTCTGATGATTTTGAATGCAATTGTTCTTCTGTATTTAAGAACTTTAATATTAGAAAACATATGCTGGTACCAACACCAAGAACACCGATTGATCTATTATCAGTATAAAATGATTAAGTAAGCATTGGATATTTTAAAGTGTCTTAGGTCCAGAGGGCTTTCAAACTTCATGTTCATCTTTGTACATATAGGCAAAATTTTGGCACTCTTTTTGGCAGGTGATGCAGTGCAGTGACTGATGTATGAACATTAATGCATTCAGATAAATTAACTTCTGCACATAAAAAACACAGAGGCTTTAAGCCCAGTTACATCTTCCTGAATTGTACAAATACTCCCTTTGCAGTCAGTGGCAGCTCAAGAAGATGAGGCCAATCCATATGTTGTATTGATTCTAAAGGCACAAGAGTATGCAGTTAATCCCTTTCAAACCTTGCAGAGCACAAACTCTTGGAGATCTTCCAAGCAGCCAGATGAAAGTTGGCTTTTAGAACCAGGGAATGTATGTTATTAGAGATTCCAAAAGATGCTGGGCCAAAATCTGTCCTTGCTTTTACCAGTGTAAAATGAGAATATTTCCGTGGAGATGTGTATATGTATGCCAATATAAATATAAAACTGATCATTATCTTGCAAGAGAGAGTATAATGCTAACATCCTCTTTCCTGTTAATTCCTAAGAAAACCAAACTGAGGATAACAAAGAAAATTATTGTCTTGTTCCAGCTACAGGTTTTATAAGCTGCAAAACATTTGTCAGACACTTCGTGATAGCTTTGAGGGTCTTTTGTGTTGCTAATAGATTTTTACCTTGAAAAAAATTCAGATACTAATGATTGACAGTATAAATCTTCCCAGGTAGGCTGAAAACTTAAAAGCTGCTAATGCACCTATGGTCTGTGTTTGCCTGTGAATTTGATCTCCTGTACACACACGACTGTTAGCATCCATGACAATCATTACAGATGTGAAACTTGAGAATTGTCTTTCTGTAAAGTTAGAGGCTTAGCACCTTTAGATGTGTTCACACTGAATCAGCAAGCCACTGAATCTGAATATTTTGAGCCTATGGTATTTCACTTGGGTGTTGGCACTGCCGTTTTGTGGCATTTCCTAAATACGGCAGGAATACAAAACTTATCTCTCAAGCATAGCTCAGAATCCACAGTCTGACTCTCAGGATCCAGTTCAGAATCCTCAGGTTTCAGAGTGTAGCTCGATCATGAAAGTAACACTGAGGTCAAAATGAAATAGGTTACTAAGTAAATGTTGTGTTTGTATGGTGTTAAAGTATATTGTTATGACTGGCTAAGGTCCAACCTTAGTGTCCATTGTAAATCAATATTGTGTAGCAAAATAAAATAAAATGCCGTATTATCCAAAATGAGGGAAGTCATTAAGACAGAGTCATATCACCAAGCATCATTTTTCCTATATTCTCAAGGTTTTGCTCACCCTCAGTTTAGAAAACTTAAATAATAAAAACAAATTTTGGAGCAAAACTAAATATGTACTTTTATAAATTTGGTGGTGACATAAGCATGTAAAACAAAAAGGATCTAAGTTTGTATGTATTTTTAAATGATAAAATTACTCCATATTCCCCGATTGTTCGGAAGCACAAAGTATACCGACAGCAAACACTAATTTTTAGGTCAGAAAGGTGAGTCATTGCTGCCCAGTACACTAAGAATGACTTTAATTACTTTTAACTCGAACCATTTAAGAGTTTCTTCAAAACTCACAGAAAAGCCAGCCATTATTCATGGATAACAGTGGATAAATTGGGGCAAATCCATTCTTTGTCTTAGAAACAAAGAAGATGAATACTTACTGTTCTGTCTAAATTTAAAGCTGTATGTGATCAGTGGCTTAAAAATTCATTGTATCTGCATATGCACCTTATGAAGAAGGCTAGTGTTTGTCTAGATTAGTTTTCAAGCCAGTAGATGCAACTCTAGTGATTTTATGCTAAGCAAAAAGTTTACATTATAGCACTTTATTTCATTTAACTTTATAACAGTTTTAAGTAAATGCATAAGAGGAGCACAGACTATAAAAGTAGAGAATACTGTGTAGAAATTAGAAAAAAGAAAAATACATAATGTATGATGTAAAAAGAAACAGATAACGAAAATTAAAAGGATTTTACTAGAGAAAAACAATTTCATTTTATTGTAAAGCTCTAAATGAATAAAATAAAGTCTTTGAATGTGAAGATGATTAAAAAGACAAAATCATTAGCTAAAGATATTTACAAGTTTAGACTTTCATTTTGATTGTAATTTTAATTAGCTGGACACTGGGGGGGATGAAAATGAAAGCCTACATCATCTACTTACTCTTTAAATTGCATTCCACCTTAATTTTCTGCTCTTCAGTTCTTAATTTTCCTCTATTTTTGTTCTAAGTAATCCGGTTATCAGAATAAAGTGATTTTCTCTCAGCCAGGTTTAACATTCACTATTTGAGTCTGTGAACCCAAAGTTCACCCCACTGCTTCAATTTTTATTCTTTCAATAGCAGAAACTCTCCAGGAAACTTTTCCAGTCTTTTGTCTGTACAGCAGGGTGCTTTATGTACACATGACAGTTATGTAGCTAATAACAAAGGATTCTATTTTAAAAATAATTACATTCCATTTACACAGTTTCCCACGGAATTTACTCATAAAATGCAGGATGCACCAAAAGATTAAATGCCATTTTCCTGTTCATTAAAGCCATTTTTCTAAATGTAACTGAGTTATTTGCCTTTTTGTCTCGAAAGAACCACATGCCCAAGAAGTGGTTAGAGTCAGTTTATTCTTAAACAAAAGAACTAATTACATTTAGGCTGCGTCTGCAGCGTACGGTTAACTTGCTGATTTGTACCCCAATGTCAGGCCATGGACAGACACTCCTTTCATGAATAGCTGTACTGTTTGAAGATGCTGAAGATACTGTTGACCTGACCGTCCCTTCTGTGCCAAAAAGTGCTTCTTCAGCTGGTCAGTCTGAGTGAGAGAATACAGTAGATCCTCCTACTTCTAGCAAAGCGATCCAGGTTGATTTAAATATTTGATGAAGGCAGTTGAAGCAGAGTATGTTGCCTTTTCCAGAAAAGCTCTGGAAGCAGAAATGCAGAGCTGAGATGGCTGCTGCAAGTACACAGGAAAGACGGTCTAGTCACGGTGTGAGCATCATTGCTATCAAGCCTTATCTGTATAAAGGATTCCTCACAGTTTCTGCCTTCCCCTGAACATGACCTTTTGTCGTGTAACATGGGATTCTTCTCCAAGTTGACTTGTAAGACACCTTGTTGGCCCATGAGGGTCAGCTGCGGAAAGGGCATAAAAGAACTATTAACACATTAGGGCTTTCATCTGCACTGAAAATGGAAGATGTTATATTAAAGCGAGCAAGCCTGTATTTTAGCCCTTAACCTAGCTAGGTTAGCTGGTTTGGGCTATAAGTATCTACACTGCAATTGATATTTTCTTTTAAAGGTCAGCAGAGGAGTTAATGTTATCTCAGTAAGTCCTTGTTCCTCTCCAAATAGTTTCTTTTAGGAACAATTCAGTCCTAAGAGATGTGTTATATACCATTCTTATATTACATGATTAGTTCTAGCTGGCTAAAAAACAGCAAGCATAGTTTGATCTTGACAAGATCATTTTACCTCATTGTTTAAAAAGCAATTCTCTCACAGGCCTTCTTGCCCTGTCTTCCCACTTCAGGAAAGAATGCAGATAGGATTCACTCAGGGCCTTTTTGTAAGACAGTTTCCACTGAGTGTATAAACAATCTTCAGCAAAGCCTACAAATACCTTTCTGTACCTGGGAGTAGTTATCTTTTTAGTGTCATTTTAGTTCAGATCAGCATTCTGCTTTTGAAGCAAATCTCTGATTGTCCCAATGTTCTGTGCTTTGATTCACATCATGATGTGGTATTGAAGCACAGGAACTGAATTCCTTTTGGATTAAACTGAAGTGGAAAATGCTGTAATGCATCTAATGTACTCCAGCTGCAAATGGACATTCAGTCAGTTGAACCCAACTACAGCTTTTTTAAGATTAAAAATAAAAAGTGTGACATGGACATCACACCCTCATCACCACCTATTTTCCTGTAAGTTAACACTCCTCCTGATCTAGAAACACTGCTAATGCAGATGCAAGTTTAAGGATAATCTACTTGAAATTCAGCAATTTCTAGTTTTACTTCTCTCTTTTACAGAATTAGATGTTCATCATGTAGTCACCCTCTCCCAACTAATTCTAATAGATTCAGAACTCTCTCTGTTCCCTGGGCAGAACAGCCAATTGCAAATGTTATATTTAAAACTAAAGGTCCAATTACAGGACCAATTTATGATCTCAGTTGAGCCAGTATAAATCTGATATAGTTCATTGACTTTAACCTGACTGCAGTAGCTTTATTCCAGATTTGCTCATGTGTAATAAAATCAAGTTCAGACAATGGCTCCGATTATTACTTTTTAAGAATTAACTAGTAATGCAAGTTGCAATACAGAGTCCTTCCACCTCTGAAACCAGGCTTCATAATTATCACTTGTGGATCAAAAGCACACATTCAGTCCAATGGTGCTTCAAGGACTGAAGTGCTTTAAGGATTTTGCTTAAGGAAGCAAGAGGTGGGCATATGGAGCCATGAAGACCTGCCTGGAAATAAGGACTGGTCACCTGGTATAATATATACATACATAAATATAAAAAAGATTTTGTTTATCCAAAGTAACTGACAAGGTTAACTTTCTTTCTGTGTGCATGCTGTAGAAATATTAATTTTTTTTATGGGTTTCAGCTTACAAGGTTTGGTGGAATTCTCCAAATGGGAGGTACACTATGCAGAATCTGCAAAGGCCAAATTTCTGCAGACTGGTTACTTTCAATATCCAGATTGAGAACAGAGATACTGGCCTGGAGTTGCAGTGCTTCCATCCCATTCTTCAGGGGGTGTGCACATATGCTGACTTTAGCACTGTCAAGCAATTTCTGCATATCCACCCATTCCAAAAACAATTCAAAGCCCTTAAAATTAGGCTTTTGCTTTGTATTACTCCCCAGAGGAGCCCACGTATCTGTAACAACTAATGCAGTTTAGTGAGGCAAATAGCTAGAAAAAATTTAGGGTTTGGAGTTTTTTTCAGTACATTCCCTTATTCCTATAGAAACATAGCAGTTTTCTGGGTGTGTCATTAAATATGTAGTAGAAATTTGTATACAGGTTGTTGGTTTCTTTAAACACATAGGAACAAAATACTGTCTCATTTTTGTGCACTTTGCACAGTGTGGTCTAAAAACCCAGGTAGGCACATATGACTTCCATAGTGCACACAGCTGTTGAATAAGCAAGCATCAGTACTGCATAGTCACTTTTCAAACCAGAACTTAAAGTATGTTTTCAAGTTTTAGGTGAAGACTCCCCACCACGTATTTAGCATCTACACCTTCTTTCCTCTGTTTTTTTCCAAGTTATTTGCCTGTCTGTTATTTCCTTAACAATGGCAGACACCTTAAAGGTATTTGTTTGGTTGGAGCTTTTTGGTTTGGGTTTTTGGAGGTTTGTGGGGTTTGTGTTTGCGTGTTTTTTTTAACTTTACGCAGTTCAGTTATGTTAGATCATGCCAATAATTCAGTGCCATTTCTAGTTTGTCTTCCCCTTCCGCCCCCCTTATTGGCATTTTTCAGAGAGTCCAGGGGGTCGTTTGAATTTCCTTGTTTCCTAGTACTTTAAAGACTAGCAGAAATATGGCAAAGGAAAAATATGGTAGTGGAACTCTCTTTTGGGCTTTCACAGGCAGCCCAGTCCCCTGGCTTTTGTGATAATTATTTGTGAATTTCTAGAGAAGAAAGGAACAGACACTCTAATAAGTAACTTACTTATGTTAGATAGTCCAATTGAAATAGGTGTGACTATTCACCCCTGATATTCAAGAAAGAAGAGTCACTCAGAAAAATATTTAAGTAAACATTTAACATAAATATCTATCTCAGAGCTGTCCAGATCAGGTATGGTTTTAAGTAGGTGCTATCCTCAGGGAAACTGATCCAAAATTCCCTGAAATTCATAGATATCTCACTTTACCATATGAAGTTTTATTTCTGTCAAATTAACAAGAAAAGTTAAGTAAGTGAATAATTCTCTGCCTAGTCAGTCTGCTGCAAAATAGCTGCAGATAGTTGATTTTCAGAGTCACTATCTAAATTACACTGGAACAGAAGACTGTAGATAGTAAGCGCATGGGGACTGAACACAGGGTTAAAACAGAATTCAGGCATCTAAACTCAAACTACACTGCATACCATATATTAAATATATAATAAATAAAAATGTTTCAATTAAAGCTAAAAGTCAAATTCTTGACACTGACAGAATTTTCTTACCTGGGAATCAGAATCTTGCATAACACAATCTGGTACAGCTCTATCAACTTGTGTTTACGTCTGTATATTTGAATGCTTGGAACACATTTCAGGTGCAGTAATCACAGAACGAAAGCATGTGCAGAGACACAACTTTTTAAAGAAATAACAAAACTGAAACAGGTTTGGAGAATTATCCATCAAATTACATTTTTAAGAGTGGCTATTAAAATGTTGATGAAAGAATAGAAGATGATGAGTCAGGGACACTAAAAGACCAAATGCATGGGTTCTACAAGATATTACACTAAGTACTAAGAATTTCACTTTATAACCCAGTGTGATTAAATAGCATACTGCTGAAAATGCAGATGTTATACTACTATAGTAAAAAAGAAAAAAGTGCCTTTTAAAGATGTTTCTAATTAAATCATGAAAGATCACAAAGAAAACAGGGAGGGGCTGTGCTAAGATTGCAGTCATATAGAAGGACCAGGATTTGAGGCTGATCTTTGAAGTTTCCTTCTTCAAACTACATGGCCTTGAAGCTATTGAAAGCTTGAAAGATTTTTCTGGTAAAACTGGGTAATGTTATGGTTATGTTATACCACTCAGTAATGTGTGTGAGTTGCTTGTAAGGCAGGATTGTTTTTAAGGAAAATTGACCTTAGACTAATATTTTTAAGGCAGCTAAAGAGTAGGCAACATTCACAGCAATGAAGAGTCCTGCCAGCTATGTAATATTCAAATCTCAATTAAGCATGTTTTAAAATGGCAGTGATGGTGATAGGTGAATTATTTTACATTTTCTATCTATCTTTCAAATGAGAGGTATTAGTAGAAAGTAAGGCTTCAGCAAGGATAGTAGGGTTTATGAAAACAATAATTTGTATATGGGATTTTTTTATTTTTAAATAATTCTGATTTCTTAGTCGTTAGACAAGTTTTTGAACTAAAAGAAGTGTTAGTATTCTGTTATATTTTATAGGGTTAGAAACGCATGTCAGTAAATGTTAAGATAGTCCATAATACAGTTGAGATTGTGGACCTTGCTTAATCTCAGAATGTTCCAGTACTTGTGGAATAATGTCTTCTATATTCCAGAGGCTTTTCTTCTGCCATTCAACCTACTGTCATTACGTATTGTTTGAAGGAAGTACTTAACCATAAGAAGTTATGGATTAATATGTTCAGGTATGGGAACAAGTCCACAAATATGGAATGCCAGACCCCCTTGTTCTGGAATATTCCATTCATACACTTAAATCCGTATTGACAGGGTCAAGCCTGGCTCTTTGTCACTATTTTCTTCTACATAATCGAATTCTTCCAGGCCAAACAAGTGTGTTTCTGTTCAGTCTAATGTTCTTTCTCCTTTGTAGAAATTAAACATTCTGATTTGGAAGCTGATCTTCACTTCCCAGCAAGTCAGTAGTAATTACTTGCTTCCATACTGTCCATGCTCTTCAAAACCTGAGACAAAATACTCCTAAAAATCAGGTGCTGATGGAATTGTGAAACATATTCATTCTTGAAAACCTCTTCTGAAAAGAGCTGAAGGAAGAAATTCTTTACAGAGTTAAACTTGCCAGGGTCCTCGGCTGACAACCCAAACTAAAAGCTCTCTTGCATTTTTGATGTCTAGTCACATCTAGTCTAGATGTGACCTTTTCACCTACTCTTCTGGGGAACTGCTTTAGGTTGATTGCTTTATTCATGTCTGTCTTATCTCTAAAGTTCTCATAACTTTTTTTGTTGTTTTAGTACAGTGACCATACTATTAACCCAGTCGGTAGTGTCTGAATTAACTCCAAATGATTAAGCCATCTGGTGAAGTTCAGTTTGTATTCTGTCTCTGAGAGTTAATTGGGTTTTATATGGCACATCTACTTCAGAAAGCACAGCGGGGCCTATAGCAGTGTGATATATTATAGATTTAATGCATCCCAATCCATTAAAACTTCATCAGATTCATTAACTGTAGTTTGTACATGCATTTCAGTAGACAAATTTGTTTCATCGTACACATTTGCACTTGGCCATTATATCTAAGCATGTTTCCTCTTCCACTGCTTATAACTTCAGCCAGTGGCATCTCCTCTGTAGAAAGAACAGTTTGGCTTCATCTCCTGAACATTTTAATTGCTTGCTAATGAATTGTACTTAGTACTTTACTGTTTGAGCATTGGGTGGCAGTTAGTTTTTCTGCATATGTTTACCACTATTACATTTCATACAACTTACAAAACTACTGCATGTTGCCTTTATTTCTAGCATCACAAACTATTATTGAAGGGGTCTGGTTTTGAGTGTTTGTATAGAAACAGAATAATTAACTCGGTTTCTTTGTGACCATCTAAACTTTGCTCTCTGAGTGTATGCACAGGCATGTAATTTGGTTTTGCAAATGTTAAATTTTTGCTGGACATAAACAATTTTGCAGAATGGATGCTCTCATGACATGCCTAGCATCCAGCCAAAGTTGTGAATTTGAGAGATGTGACTCTAGATACCATGACTACTTTTTAAAAAGCCTAGCTGCTGAGAGCGGCTTAAGTGGATGACATTGTGGCTTTCATCAGGACCTTGGAAGCACAAAATCTGTGTTCTCTATACTAACAGGAAAATAGAAGAAAAAGTTTTTTCCATAAAGCAATGCCTTTAATGATAATCTTATGATTCATCAGAGGCTGATTTCTGATTTATGATAATTTAGAGTTTGCAAGTATTATGCAATCTTTCCTCATATCTCTTCATCCTGGTGTGATTATTTTTCTTTTCTTTGGAATTTTTTTTTTTATTGTTTAGCCTTGAGCTTTGTCTTTATTAAGAGAAGTGGATTTTTTTACTCAGATACATTTCAGTTATTTTTCCAAAATTTGCTATTTCATTTAGAAATATTTTTGTTATCAGTGTAAATATTCACTGGTTTTATAACATCCAAATTACTTGATATAATAATCCTGTAAAATGATAACTATTTATAGCAAAATATTCAGCCTCCAAACAGTTCCATGGAAACTAAAATTGATCAGGTTTTTAAAAATATTTTACAAGTATGTTTATTTTATACTTAGCTAGCCTGTATTTATTTAAAATGTTATTGTAATACTTTTTTTTCCTAGAGTTACCATTTTTCACTAAGAGAAAAATATCAGTAATCATTCTTACAAACCTTCCCGAGATTTTTTGATGAAGAGGGAATGACATTTTTATAGGAAAATAAACAAATCTGAAAAGGATACAATCTTCCTCACAATACTTACAATCTTCAAATAAAAAAACCCTGAATTAAATTGTTTTGGTCCAGTCTTTTGAATGTTGCATGAGTAGGCCATTCACAACTAAAACATTCTGCACTGTCACCTGCATGTTCAAAATACTGCTTAGTGGCTTTTCCGTGCTACTAGTTGAAAAAAGGAAATGCTTCTGTACCAATAACTTTTTTGGGTAGATCAATGTTAATTTGACTTTTTTTTTTTTTTAATTGTTCAGCAATTTCCAGCTATTTTTGGTTGCAAGAAAATATACAATAGGTCTTGAAACCCTCTGGGCCTATGACATGCAACAGTGTACATGATTTCTCTCTCTTCTGTCTTATTTTTTTACAGTTCTTCTTCCAGGAAAATTTGGGAGTGCTTCAACTGCTTCTGGGGTTGCAAAATTCCTTCCAGCATGAGGAACAGTGGTAAGTTCATTTGCTCTACTTTTGTCAAGATCCCATTTATTTCTGACACTATATAATTAGAACAAGTGGTGGTTAAAAATTCCCTCCAAAACTAATTTCCTGCTCCCATTCAGAAACATAGATCAAGGTCATGACAGGCTATGCTCCTCTCACATCCCAGCATGTACTGACTCAACAAAACTCTGGAGCTGATACACCTAAGGAAGGCATTCCATTCTTCCATTATGAGTTTTACCCTTTTTAAAGACAAACCAAAAGAGAAATCCCAACCATTTAAAGAGAAATTCAGTGGAAAAATCAAATGTGTTCAACATATGGCATCCTAGAACACCTGATAATTTAAGTCTATGGTAAATGTCAAGAACATTTTTACTGTCCTCCTTACATTACCTCACTTGGATCATTTGTCTTTCAAAGGACTAGTAAAGCTTAATTTGCTTTAGCAGCTTTGAATGGATTTTTATTGTTTCTTACCACAGCCTTTCAACTCTAGTAATTTGATTGAGTTTTGCAGTTCATATTTAGTTTTCAGTCCCACAGTATTATTTTAATATCAATTTTTATATAATTAGCTCCCAAACTGTGTTCAATTACTGACAATTATTCTCATGCACTTTGAGGGACAACACTAATTTCACACTTAGCAGCATTTTAAAAGGAAGGTGATTCAAACACCATAGGGAAAAGTTCCTCTCTCAAGAGCTATACAGCATTGTTGCAGATTTTATGAGAAAAATAGGATTCTAATGTGGTACAATACCAGAACTCAAATTCTACAAAAACACACATGTATATGTGATTCTGTTTGGCAGGGAGTTCGTGTTAGCATTCTTGCAATGCTAACTAGGCCTATTATAAGCTTGGCTGTGTTCTTTTTAAACCAATAAAATTATGGAAAAATCCACAGAAATTGATGGGCCAGGTTAAGACTAATGATTAAAGTGATATAATCAAGATCTCTTACATCCAGATTCCTGTCTCTTAAATTGTCTTACAGCTATTAGAAGCATCTCTCTTAGAACTGTTGCAAGGTGCTTTCCCACAATTTATAAAATCACGTTTTCTCATCTTCAGCCCATTCTTTCTCCCTATCCCATAAGAATACAAGTGGAAAGGATTGGAAAGGATATAATTATGGTACTATGATAATGATATACAGCTTCTGTTCCAGTGAGGTCATTGGAACTATCAGTCACTTTGTAGGGACAAGTTATTTTTGTTACATCTGTTTTGTTGCTGGACTCTCTGATGGATCTTGTGACAACTGGAAATTCTATTTATTTACGTGCATATTTTTAAAAGGTTGTCAGTGGAGCCCAGAGCATTGACTGGGTACTCTTATTATAGAGTAGTAAAAACTCAAATAAAGAAATAAATCAAATGACACCTTCCTCAGATGAGAGTTACAAAATGGAGCTAACAGATATTGATAAGCAGCAGTCTTTAGATCTTCTAAATTATCTAGTATGTGCTACGAAGTTTAAGCAGATGAGAGAGGGAAACAGAAGACTTATTGTCAAAACAGTATGCAGACACTTAACTACAAAAATAACAACCTTTTGTTGGCAAATGACAGCCAATCTTAGCTCTAGTGTATATCTCAATGATATGAAGGAAAGTTATATGATAAATAAAATTGTATGCATTGCAACTTCCCAAACACACTGAACAGCTGAAGAATAAAGACCAGTAACTAAATTCCTGCAAAGGATAGATACAAGGTTATTTTAGTTTAAATGTAAATTTCAGGTAGAGTCCTACAAACACCATGAAGTGTAGTGGTTTTGTTGTTAAGATTTCATTCTTTATAGTAGGCTCTAACTTCAAGTTAAATGCTGATTTAAACTTCTATAATCATGTTGAGGTGAATCAAAGCCAGCCCACAGTACTAAGTGTGATAGCCAGTTGCAGGTTTTTGCAGTATCTTGTATTAGTTTGGTTCATATTTTTCCAGAAAGTTGAGCTATCTCTTCTTTCCCCTTTATGGAATACCAGTGCTATTATGTGTCACCAGGAAAAAAGTCAAAACTTTATAACACTGTAAGAGTCAACTACAGATCATGCAGTGACTACTTGGGTAACAAGAGTGACAAGATGAGAATGTAATAATAAAAGGAAGTCCCAAATCATGCTCAGTCAGCAACACTGGAAAAAGAAGACCTAACTTGGGGAAAAAAGGTGACCAAAAGGCAATGGAGCTCCTTGAGGACATAAGTAAATTATGACTTACAGGCTAAGCAGGATCTATCTTTGGGGAAAAAGAGGAGCTGTGTGTGTATAAACCCCATCTTTGAAAGGTATATTAAAATGTAAACTAATCCAAAGCCCACTGAAGGCAATGAATTTTTTTTTCTGCTGACTCGGGAGGCTTTGGATAATGATCCTGCAGGTGACAGAAGCAGCCTCAGAAGCTTTTGCAGACTAAGGAAAGGTATGATTTCTACAATACTCCACCATTTGTATAGCTACAGTATTGGAAACGATCTCAATGCTGGGAGTAACACTTAACAATCCACAACTTCACAGCAGTAGTTATCCTCTCTAAAGTGAATAGTATCTGACAATTAGGGGCAAAAAGTATTTATAACAAACACTGTAAAGGCCCTGATAAGAGGTTTACAGTTCATCGGGTAAGTAATATGCATTTTAAAATTAGGTTGCTCTAATCTAGCTAATTGCAGTGGTTTTTAGCATTGTAGATCCTAACTATTCTGTGAATAATGTCTTTAAAAAGAAGTTAGCTAAAAATTTTACCTATTTACACAAGCGATCTCTAAGGATGTTTTTTACTGGATTACATAGCCTCAACAAACATTTTAAAGTTGAAAAACTGAAATAGCAAAAGATAAAATTCAGGGAATATAAAAGGTCAGGGCACAGAATCTCTTAGTGAAGACAAGTTGTATTGTGAGCTCACCTGCTTTTGTTTACCTATTGCAGTCTTCTTGATATATTTCAGAACAATATGTACAGCAATACCTAGGCACGATGTAGTGAGTTAATAATGGAGCTTCAGTCTTAACTGTGAATTCCCTTGCATTAGTTGGTATATTCCTGATATAGATAGGGTTTTGTGGCTTAATGTGTAGCAACACATAGAATGTCAGCTGGAAATCCATTTTGTAGTTGTGGAACGATATACAGAATACAATAAACCCATTCCCACCTTCCCATGCCTTTCTTACAGTAGGAAGCCAACATTTAGAAACCCATAGCAAACAAACACCTGCTAAGCATAAATCACAAGCATAAACACAGCACTGGACAAGTTCAGAGAGATATGATGGGAGAAAAATCTGTGAAAAACCTTAATAGTCATTAGGAAAACCTAACATTTATTTCACAAACTGACAGGTGGCCAGTGAATCGACTTCAGAACAACCATAAAGACAGAACTGGTTATTATGCTAGTAAAACTTAAACAGCAGAGCTTTTTAATAAGCTGCTCTCTGTTAGGAGTACACTGAGGGAGCCCAAGCAGGAAAAAGCAATAATCACATCTAGCAGTAACAAGAGGATCAGCTAATATCCATCATAATTTCTCCCTGTTTTGCTTCTCCCTATTAGTATGACATTTAGTACAAGTAGGAGCAGCCTAACAAGATACTGAGCAAAACAGGTGCAGAAACAAAAGTGTCTTCCATTTAGAGAGTCAGCATTTTTCTTTGAAAAAACCCCTCTTTGTACTGTGCAGGTTGGAGCCCAGGTTGCCTATTGTTTATACCCATTGTGTGATGTGTGCACTATTTTATCTCTTCCTGCAGAGTTTGGTTGTGAGATACATAACACATGCCCATAAAGTTACCCAGAAATGCACGGAAAAGGTTCAGTATATGTCATGGCAAGCGTATTTCTTTGTTAATTCCATAAAGACAGTCTGGAGAAGCCAAGTCTCCTACAATTTTTGTGTCCACAGTGGGAGAAAACAGCACGTTGCACGCTATCATTATCACAGAATTATAGTGTACTATGTAATACTTTTACTCTTGCCAGAGAATGATAGTGGAAATGGCATTGCCCCCATACTAATGCTTAATGTATGACCAATCAGAAGCTGAAAATCATATGACCAGTGGCAGCTTATGCCATCCCATCAGTTAGTAAATTGGATGCAGTTTGTCAGATGGACACAATATCCCTCCACTGTAGGTGGTCTCTGTTTCATTAGGTTTTAGATTGATGGTAGTCAACAATAATCCAAAAGTGTGCAATAGGTACATCAACCTCATTTTTCATTAACACTGCTTCCCAAATGTATTGGAAGCAGGTACAAAACATAGATTTTGTTTGGCTTACTTTGATCCATGCAGAGGCTATTGGGTATCTGACTTCGCTGCTGGAGGCTTATGATTTTGGTTAGCAGAACCTGGTACAGCAACTGGATGAGGTGTTTTTGATATAATCTAGTCATTTAGGTATGATGCAGAAATAGTGGGTGGCAAAGCTGCTAATTTTTTTTCAATGAAGTAATGAGCAACAAACATTCTATTTACATACAAGACATTAAAGTTACTAGAGCATCTTTCTAAATTACTTGGTAGATACAAGAGTGCTAGTGATTTATTTTTTTTTTCTGTATTTCCCAAGAGATTAACAGAAATGTTGGTGCATATTTGCTGCTTCTAAAAGAAACGAAAAGACTGAAAGTCTTTCCCAGGGTCACTGAATTGACATACAAAACAGCTACTGGTGTATCTTACACATTTTTGGCTTATAGGCATATGTCTTCGCAGTGATGTAAGTTAAAGTAAGATATCATGTTGCTCAAATACTGGCTAATTGAAAACGCATTTTAAAAGCAATTTTTGGATCCCTGCAAATAACATAATATTTATAAAGATGGCAGAAAACTGATATTAGGCTGCAGCAGATGAGTAAGAAATGCTATCATCACTGATATGGTGCCACATGCTTTCACTATCTTTGATACAGTTTTCTTTCTAATTTTTATATTGAAAAAGTGTGCACATAATTAGCAAGTTAAACATACTTACTTTTAAAAATAACACCAAAACCCAAAGTAAAATATTATGAAGCAAATCACCATTGATTTTCTCTTATTTAAATTAGTTTTTAATGTTAAGATGAATGGATCTTATTGTGTAGAAGTATATATACTGTTAATCATGTAACATCAAGCTGTACATGTAGTCAAGATAGACAATATGGTTTGCTCTTTAGATGCATTTCTTATCTCAATTTTACAAGAAGTTTCCATCTGCAATATTTCATTGTCTCATCCTGAGAAATGTACATCTAGGTCCTGAAGATTTAAAGAAACCTGTCCATTTGAACAGCATGAACATGAGCACTGTTCTGTATAGGGCTGAGGGAGGGAGATGTCTGTGTGTGCATGTATTTGGCATGAATTTATATGGAATATATTGATGCAGGGTCTCACATCATGCCTTTTTTTCAACAGCATCTCTTATTGTTTAAGAATATCTTTTCACTTTTATGCTTTTCTGTACTTATCTAACATAAGTGGGCAACTTTTTCTTCTGAAGTTCTAAAACATATGTCCATTGCCCTGGTTTTTCAGCCTTGAGCATATCTCTTTAATAGATCACTTTCAAGAAGATGATACGTTGATATTCTGCTTTAATTAGTGTCATGAAAGAGAAAAAGCCCTTCAAATGTCAATGACTTGCAAAAGTTGTTGGAGCATCTTCTTAAAGCAAATCTGAAGGACTGGCCCTCACTATCTTTTTCTTTCTTTCACATGATCCTATTACAGGAGTTTTTTTGTAAACTGGTGTTATAAACGATTATTTTTAGTTAAGAGAAGCACCAGGAAAGATTAAAAAATGGATATAAAGACATTTTGGTTCTTGATCTTCTTTCTTCTCATCTCAACCTTTAGAAAGTCTTGCTGGAAGAACACAAGGAACAGCAGGAAGGTTTCTAACAGATCTTTGAGACCTCCTTGCAGTCAGATCCCAGGGGAGCTAGAACAGTATACCTCTGTGGTTCAAAAACTCTTTGGGCCAGAAAAAGGGGCCTTTATCTGCTAACATTTCAAACATATTCAATCAAATATTGATCTAGAAAATCAGCCACTTTTTCTCTAGCAAAGAAATTAAATTAGTGCTACCTACTGAAGATCTACAAATGGTTCTCCTGAAGATAATGATAGTACCCTAGGCTATTCCTAGGATCAAAAGTTTTTATGGACACCAAACTGATTTAATATTTTCTGTAATGCATGGAGAAAAAAGGGTGAAAGATCTGCTTGCCAATAGTAATGTGCTGGAGATTATCTCATGTGGCGAGTCCTTGCATCAAGAAGCCAGGTAGGTTTTTCAAATCCATCTCATCTTTGGAATAAAAGAAAGAGAATGTAGCCCATTTCACCTTACACAAAGATTTTCATCACCGGAAACATCTGATACATCTTATTTAAGTTGGCTCTGGTAGCACATGCTCCTCTAACTCATAAACATTTCCTTTCTTTGTTGTGTTCTGTTTTCAAGATGTCCCGTATGTTGCTTTAGAAGAAGTGAGAAGTCTCTTCTTCATGCTCTAAACAGTAAAATATCATAAAACATGTCTAATGTGCAATAATGGGATAAAGATTCCTTTGAAAATATTTTAAGTACCATCGTTAAAACATTTTCATCATTTGTATTATGAAAAAAGGTAGTCTTTACAAGAGAGCATAAGGGTTTAATAATTTAATTAGTACTCTATTCTATGAATTTACTGGGAAAAAAATAATGAGGCATTAGTTTTTATTAAAGTGTTTCTCACATTCTCACCCATAAAATCATGTCTTGGGGATTTAAGTACACTGAAACAAGGAACAGAATTGTTACTGGCTGAATCAGGAAATGAGTAGATTTGTCACTTCTCTCTCTTCTTCATGAGAGAGGTGCATAGATTTGATGATGTTTTGAAATTCTGACAGTTTATATTCATTACTGGACCTGTATAATTGGACTAAATTTATGCACAAAGAAGGGGCACTAAGTATAAATTTCGTAAATGTATCGAAGCATCTCAGGAGTTTTGAAGAACTGACTTCAAAAGGAGTTAGTTAAACAGTTTGGAAACTCCAGCCTTCACCAAAGACTGAAAGACTCTCATCTGTTGTTTGGTTTGGCTGGTTTTGGATTCTGTTTGAGTTACTAACTAGTTTCAGTGTTTAGACTGTCTATTAGTAGTTATAGCTAACGCTCAATCATTTTAAATAATAATCACTAAATATTCTGTATATATTTACCCAAAATTTTTTAGGTTGGAAGAGTCCTCTTGCATCATCTAGTCCAGTCCCCTGGCTCAAGCAGAGTCAGCTAGAGCTGGTTGCCCCGGACTGTGTCCAGTCAAGTTTTGAGTATCTCCACAGATGGACTCCAGAACATCTCTGGGCTACCTATTCTAGTGTTTGATGATCCTCACAGTAAAAAAGTTTTCTTGTGTTCAGACTGAATCTTATGCTTTTTAATTTGTGTCCGTCTTCTTTTGTCCTGTCAGTGGCCACTACCAAGAAGAGTCTGGCTCCCTATTATTCATTCCCTTCCATTGGGTATTTATGCACGTTGATCCTTCACCAGCCTTCTCTTCTCCAGGCTGCAGTCCCAGTTCTCGCAGCCTCTCCTTATATGAAGTGATGATCTTTATCCATCAAATCGCCAAAAAAAATTCAGCTTCAGTATCTTGGAACTGTTTGCACAATGCAATATAAATTTCCAAGGAAATTAGAACTAAAAAAATTGACGTGTCACTCTCTCACTAGAATTTTTCTAAGTGATCTTGTATACAACAGATAATTCAGCAAAGAGGTAGGGAGTCCTTCTTGTAAAAGGACTCCTTTGTGTAAAAATATTTCTATTCTGCATATTGAGCTCTCAGGTGTCCAAAAAGCTCTGAAAATCACTAAGGCATGGGAAAAAATTCTGTAACATGGCTTACGTGCAGATTACATAATTACCAGACATATGTTAACCCTGTGTACAGTATATTGCAACCCACGTTCCTGGGAAAATAATAATGTAGATTCCTTTTAAAGGAATTACAGAGAATCAAGATGTGGAGTTAAGTATTAATATAACTCAGAGGATTGCTTCCCAATTTTAGGGAACCATCAGTGAAATTTCTATAGCTTCCAGTTGCCTCCCTCTACTAAATCCTTTGCAAACTCAATGAACTTTCTCAAGATATCTTAGGGACGTCAGCAAGTGCATTAAATAATTCCCTCTATCCTCTATTATTCATTCCCTTTTCCACCTTCCAAAATATCATTGGGCCTCAGAAAAGTCCTTGTTTCAGACCGTGGAAGGCTCCAATGTTGCTATTAATTTCATTTTCATCATCAGGCAGAGGATGCCAGCAGAGCAGAGTCTCATCTTTCAGGGGGAAGACAGGTAGCCCTAACATACCTGCCTACAGTCTGGTTACTTTCATAGTGGTAGAGTATAGCCCATTCTTTGGCCTCCATTGAACTGATAACTTGTTCTCAAGGGACGGAGAACCGAGGAAATCTGCTAGTTAGAAATACAGAGAATTTTTATGTTTGAACTAACAACTGCAAATCCTTCTTTGCAGAAACAAGAAACTTAGCCTCTCAGTACTGGTAATGATTTTGCTTGCCAGACTATCCTAGGGAGCAATTACATGTCAGGTGGGGAAACAGGTTACTTGTTTGCTTCTGAAAATGAAACCTTGCAGGGCTAAAAGAGGCTCCAAGTGTGCTGAGTGTCCTCTCAAACATGAATTACAAATATGGGGAGCCACACATTCTGAAGGAATTCAATTAACCCCTTCAGACAAATATTCTAAATAAAGATCTGTGCTGAAATGGCCAAAGTTCTCAGAACAATACACCCTAGAATTAGTATAATATAAATACTACTTTTAAATGAACTTGGTCTGGTAAACAAAAATTGGGTTGTTTTTTTTTTTCTGTATACAATGGGACATGCACATACCAATTTATTTATTAGAACTTATTGAATATGTCATAAAAATGTGAGTAAGGGTAAACTGCTTAATCATTTAAGTCTAGCTTTTCAAACCCTCACAGAATTTAAAGAAATCAAGTAGTCACAAAGCTGGAGAGAAAAATAGAAATTCCATGCCCAATGAAGTTCCTGTAGCTTTCAGTCAAAAAAAGATGTCACTTAGGTTTTGTCAGGGATCAAGCTAACTAGGAGATCCAAAGGAGGACGAAATGAATTCTCAGTTTTCACCATAGTAGAATTTGACATCCAAGTGCATGCTATTCTGAAGCACGAGTGGCATAGTTTAATATATTTTTTTAATGAACTGGAAAAAGGGATGATCATTGAGGTGATAAAACTTGCAGGTGACACAAAATTACTCAGGTTAATCAAGTCCAGAGAGGGTAGTAAGAAACTTCAGAAGAAAATAAACAAGTTAAGTGAATGATCAACCTGATGGCAGATTAAATTCAGTGTTGATGTATGCAAATTAATGTATTTACAAGGATTTTTTTTTATCTATTTTTACACATTAGTGAGTTCTAAATTAATTGTATCAAAGGAAAAGGACCTTGATAGCATTGTCAAGAGTGCAATAAAGTCCTCTACTTGGCATGCAGCTATAGCGGAAAGTTTTGGTACAGGAAGGAAGAATAATATAAAAAACTCTTTAATGTCATTAAATCAGTTGTCCTCCACATTTCAAACACCATGTACAATCCTGGTCACCAACTGCAAACAGAAGTTTTGCAAAATTAGAAGCAGCTCAGTTCTATCTGGCAAGAATGACAGAGGAGAAGGAGAAAAGACTAAAACAATTGGCATCACCAGCTTCACAGAAGGGCTACATGATAGATATGATAAAAAGCTATAAAATAATGTCTTGATAAGGATGGTTAGGATCTTGTCATGTATGCTAAGAACGCTCAGTGAAATTTAAAGCAGAAGACATATTTCTCACACAATGTGGAGCTTGTTGCTATGGGATGTTAGTTTGGCAAAAATCAAAGAGAGATTGGACGTTTACATGAACATAGAGGTCTTAAACTCTGCAGTTAAATTTTTCAGTTTACTTTTTGCTTTGCTTTGCAAAGATAGTTCTGCAGGAATTGCTTCTATCTATTATATATAGACTGTTCAATCATAATTTTCCTCAAAGTATTTCTTCAGGATGATAATTCCCCATTAAGAACATCTGTAGTGAGATAAACAAGAGAAAAATTGAGAGATAGAGTAATAAAGAGGATAAGAACTGTTATGTAAATAGAACCTAAATGCAGGTATGGGTCAGCTGTGCTTTAATTGTGAGCTAAGTGTAGTTGAATTAGTAGACTGCAAACAGGGACACAGATTGCTGAAGAGCTGTCCTTGAGTTAATTTGGTAGCATACTAGTACTTTTGAAAAATGCTCATAGTATTTGTTAAAGGAGAGTTTTCACTAGTTTGTTTAAAGTTGATTGCTATTGAAATTGAATCCAGAGAAGCAATTAACAGTAAGCAGTGCTTTACTGTAACCAGTGAAGAAGCCATATACTGTACAGTGTGGTGAACATGAGGTTTAATAAATAGAAATTCCAAGGGATTTTCACAGGTTTAGTAGAGTGGTGACATATGTTATCATCTTGCTCACCACAGACTGGAATATGATTTTACACTGTCATGTCACATTGGCCCATGATAACCAGAAGTCATTTATTTCCTAGGAAAACAGTAACTAGATATGACAACCTGTGTTGCCTCATGGTGAGTTTATGGTAGTATTTACTGATAATGTGAAGTATAACTTATGTCATCTATTATATTTTTCAGTAGAAATTCAAAGCATTTCTAAAGTAAAAAGAACAGTCCAGCTTTTTTGTGCCTTTTCTTTTTGGTTGGTAATATAACAAGAACATCCATCACTTCCATAAAGCTTACATTAAAATTATATAGAAATTCTCAAATTAAGAATTTGTACATCTTCAAAGTACAATAAATAGACTGATTTGTAATTATAAAATTCCTCATTATGTAGCTCAATTTTTTGCAGAGGTAGGCAGAGAGGCATTTGTCTGTCTGTGTTTCTCTCTCTCTCCGCCTCCCCTCTCCCCCCCACCCCAGGTCCCTTCTGCTTTTATTTTTCTAGATAGGAAATATTAGTTGTATTTTAATGCTGCAGAATCTAAAATGAGATGTCTATTAAACTAAGAATGCATAGTTACCACTTTGTTTTTATTTTCCTCAGAAAACATAAATAATTAAACTTGACTTCAAATAAAAAGATGAAGTTAGCTTTCCTACTGTACTACAATCTTTTTTCCTTTATGGTTTGTCTAGCAGAATGGTAATCCTGTACTCTTGCTAAGATACGATGCTAGAAATTATCACATAAGAGTTCTCTTCATTTTCGTCCTTTTGCAAGATGGATGCAGTGGATATATACAACACAATTTAAAAGGCTTTTCATCAGGCTTCATTCTTGATTCCTACTGTAAATTCCACAAGCTACAGTACTTTAATGCAGAAGCGTAGATGTCCATAAAAAGCTGGAGGGAATGGTGTATGTTATAATGCTGTTATAAAACTGTCTGTGATATTAACACACACTGTATATTAAATACACAAAACTGTTACAATAACTTGAAGGTTGAGACAAACTCATGAAAACAAATAAATTCTTTAGGACAGCAGGCAAAAGGTTGTTCTTTGGAAAAAAGATTTAAGTAGAATTGTGCAGCAGTCCAAATTAACCCCCCCAAAATAAAAAGCATTCTCCCACTAATCATGTAGTCTATGCACAAAAAATCCATGCATAAAATAGAATCTCCAGGGACGTTCTTCACTTTCATGTAAGTTTAGACACCCAATTTATAACGGGGGAAGGTAATCTCCCTATATATGAAGAGAGTGAAAGGATCCTCCACAGAGCAGTTCAGAGCAGAAGGCTAATTCAGGTCCTCTCAGACACTCTCTGGAGGAGCCTTTCTTTCTGCATGGATTATACAGGAAGCTTTTGGAGGCTAACCTCCTGACTAGGACAACCTTCTCAGTTTACTGTCAAATATCAGGAAGAATGAATACTTCCCTGTTGCTTGCCACATCCATACCATGGCCTTCCCAGTGAAGGGAAAAACTTACGAGAAAACAAAATTGTGAAAACTGCATATAAAAATGGGATAAGACACAAATTCATGCTCACAATCTGCTCATAGTTACATTATTGTAAATCCAGAATAACTCCAGTGATAACCCTCAAGATAATTTAGCTTAGTTTATAAAAGAATTATCTTACGTTATGTGAAGTGAAAGTAGGAACTTGTGGTATTATAAGTAAGAACTGCTCTGAGTGTAGTGGCTCAAAACAGAGTGGTTGTCCCGTAAACCTGATAGGGTTTGCAATCCTTGCAAATGTTTTGGTTTTTTTAAGCAGAAACAACCTTGTTATTCCATTTTTGTTATGTATCATAAAGAACCAAAGAAGGAAAGAAATCCTGTTGGTTTGGGTTTTTTTTTTCAGTTAACTTTGAAAGATAGATAAATGTTGCTTTTAGTTGTATTAATACAATACATGGAAAACAACACCATCCACTAAATGATGTATTTGGGATCCAGTATTATAGAGCTTCTAGCAATTCAAGATTTTTTTTAAATTTCCACATTTGTCAGAGATGCCTGAACAACAACGATACAAGTGAGCACTGGAAATTCTGAAAACTAAACACAATGAAGATATTTGTCTCGCAAGCGTTAAACGTGTACAATGAGGTACCCACTGCACAGAAAGGTCACTTTTACATCAACAGAGAAAAATAGTCACTGAACTGTTTTAGAGTTTCAAGATGAAACAAACTGAGCTGTAGGCTTCTTTGACTAGATCTCAACTAACTATACCAAGAGAGTCTAGGTGATGTCAGGGCTGTTCTCAGCCAGATGAAGCCCTCCCTGAAATCTGCAAAACCAGTGTCAAAAGAAATAAACGAAGAGCTGGGAAATGTGGCCCTTCCAAACTTTCTCAATCTCTAGAAGCTACTATAGATTTACACCGGCATAAGCAATATAAACACTTCTATCATATGCATTGTGGTTCTGTTCAGTGCCGTTAGGAAAAAATAAGATTATTAGCTGTACTGTGCCTGTTGGTAATTTCACTCACAGTAGACAGGAATGCAATATTAAACTACGTGTGAAACCTCACTGTTTTAAAAGTGATTTTTCAGGCACGCAGTATGGGTCTTTAATGTGCAGCAGTGACACAGACTTAGTTCAGGATAGGACAGAGCACTCAAACTTAATTTACTAAATTATATATCTTTTTTTCTCAATTTATAGCATTACCACCTGAGTGTAAGACTATTTTACGTGGCAGAGTCCCTCATTTCTGGCCTAGCATAGTGCCTGGCTTTTAAAATGCCTCCAAAACCCACTCAACATTCATCGTCTCATGTTTTTTTTGTCTCTTGAAACATCAATAGAGTGAAAGTACAGATGAGCTTAGGCACAATTGCATTGAATTAAAGGTGGCTGCCATTTTAGGTAGTCCCAAGGTCATGAATAGCAAAATATGAAAATTTCAGCTCTTTACTGTTGGTCAAAGCCTTAATATGTTCCATGACCCTATGCTAGATTCAGCCTATAAAATGAGAGAAGCTTAATAAATCTCTCTGTAATAAGTATTACACAGTATGACAAAAAAAACTTAGATCAAGCTTATCCTTTGAAGTTTTAATGGACACTCCAATTTGATGACAGCAACTCACCTATGCTTGTAATAAGTTTGCAAAGCCTGGAGCAGCTCCAGTCATCTTGGACTATAGCTTTGGATGACAATGAACTCAGGCAACTGCAAGCTTCAAAGTGCTTATTCAAATATTCTAGCTCTGGTCTTACCAGGCATTGCAGGCAAACTTTTAAATACATTTCTCTGTATCAAAGAGTATTTCTAGCTTGAGCTGTTCATAATAATTTTGTCCTGTAATAAAATTGCAAAGCCTTCCAGTCTGAAAAGGATTAATCAGATATGCCCCTTTGCTCCACCCTTGTGCGAGCCAGAAGAGAAGAGAAAAAAAAAAAAAAAAAAGAGGGAACACAGCAGGGCAGAGAGAAAGGAAAACTGGATCTGTACGTTTCTCACTGCTTTGTGTAACTACATCAGGTCCCAACTGGGAAGTCCACCAGGCCAGAGGTAAAAAGAATATAGCCATGGAGCATGACAACAACAAATAGGCAAAGAGTTGCTGTAAGCAACGTGTTCCCTTCTGTGCACTTTACTGTGTCTGTTGGTGGATAATGTTTCAACTCATCCTGCATGTTCTGTGACAAGGGAGAAAGCATTTGGCTGCCAGATGCTAGCAATGACACAGAGCTGACATTTCAGACTGATACAGAAGGGCATGAGGATGATGTGTAGAAGAATGTTTACCTGCTTTTTTTTAGGGGGAAAGGCAAAGGGATTTAATGCAGCTGCAGCTCTAATGTACTCCTAATACAATTCCAAATAATGCTGAATGAGGGGAGAGAGGTGTAAACATGTTCTCAGCCAAAGACTGGATGAAATTGATGTTTTCTTCCGTGGAGAGAATTCTTCAAATTTTAAAAAAATATATAATTAAATGTGAGTTTCCTCACTGACTTCAGTAAGGCTTTGGATAGGAATAAGACATCTCCTCCATCAGAAGATGCATAGTTGGGATATCAACTGTCTGCAACCTTGGGACTAGGTATCTAAACATACTCGTCTAGTGCCATTTCAGAGGCCTAGGATATCCTAGGGCCAAAAATATTTCTCTTACTACCTGGATTGTGAAGTGGACGTTATCCAATGATCACACTTTGGACAGGTTGAACTGGAAATAATAATGGAGGAGAGACAAGAAATAATACTAGTTAAAATAATTTGTAGTCTTAATTTAAAGTATAATAAATGATAGTGGAAAGAGTTTCTAAAAATCAGCTCTCTATATAAATGCACTGTCACTTTGAAATGAGGGCAAATGAGAAAACACTGCAGTGAATGCATAGAGACAGAGCCCATTTGTTATTATGACCCGAATCTTGCAGAGCTTTATGCATATATTTAACTTCCTGCATTGCAACTCTCTTGATTTCAGTGGGGCTGCAACCATGTGTACAGACAATCATTTGTATAAATCTGTCTGATAATGAGCATCTAAAGGATCAGAACTGAATTAATTCTCTCTTTGCGTAGGAAGGATGAAGCAGAAATAATGCTGTTTGTCTAGGCATTGTGTTCTATAACCACAGTGTTATGTACCCTGTAGACGTAAGTCTCTAGTGATTAAATTTTCTTTAAAAGGCAGGGAAAGTCATTAAGCTTCTGTAAGATTAAAAGAGGAGAATGTGGCCCTGTACATTTTTAAAAATCAATTATGTAATAAGGACGTAGTTTACCAACAGAAATCATAAGGCAATCTTTTTTGAAAGGCTGTTCTTCCTGTGAAAACACAGGAACCTGCTCCTGTCCAGGCACAGGTCTCCTTCTCTTATCCAGTGAATCACAGATAACTTTGATTTCCTCAATGTGCCTTCTTTCTGGGTGAATGTGGCACCACATTATCTTGGCTTATATTTTTCATTCCCAGTTTAACAGTTATAAACACCTTTCAACATCAAATAAGAGCAGCAGTGTAATCCAGATAAAAGAAAATTCTTCAACCCTAACAGCGTGACTCAGATTTATATGCCTGTTTCAAATTTCTGTTCCTCATTCCAAGACTTGCAACATTTCACAAGTACCATATAATGTGCTACTTGATTGGTCTTTCCAAGGATACAATGTGCTGCAACACATTGTTCGGGAGTTTTATAGGTATGCATCCCTACCACTTCTGGTGTTCATTGAAAAAATATATCATGGGCTTCTCTTTGTGCGCTCTACAATCTTGACATTTCTTAATATAAGGTTGTCTTCCAAGATGTCAAACTGGTTTTGAATTATTTTACGGTGTTCTCAGTTAAAACAGCGTCATGTAAATCAATCACATCCTCTGTTCTCTGTCAGGGACCTGCAGTCTTAAAGTACAGCCTTCAAATGGAATCAGTACTCTTACTAGGTTTCATTGTGGGAGAGCAGTGATCAGTCTGGGATTTACTTGTTACTGTCCCAGGTAAGACCTTTGCTAATAAATTGTTACCAAGGGTATGAACATTCGAAGTGAGTTTTCATTTGTTTAACCTTGATCCAAACTTTGCCAGTTATCACTGTTAACCAAACAAATATCACTTATTATTATTGTCCTGATGCAGCTTTCAAATTGGAGGAGAGCCAAGTGAGATGGTCAAAGCTTAAATGCAGTTTACAAGCCAAGGGGCAGAGGCCCCCTGTGAGGTTTCTTGCAGCTTTTTCTCACAACTTAGCTGTTTTCCCAGCAGTCGGATGCACGGTTACACAGCTGTGCCATATCAAAGCTGACTTCGGACATGGGGGAAAGAGGCTGTAGACTGTTGGTACACGCAGGGCCTTGACATACTGTACAGGTAAACAAAAGAGGCAGAAGAGAAAGTAGTATTAATCTCGTTTTACAGACTGGACACTGAATCCTTGAGTTGAAGGTGTTGGTTTAGAAAAATAGCTCTGGCACATCTTTTAAGACTATGCTTAAATTTGTTTGAAGTCAATGCTTAAAACTGCTGTGAATAGGGATGGTATCATGTTTTCTACAATCATGGTATAGGTAATTCACTTGAGGTCACAGAATTCATATGTAGCAGAGCTGGGTGTCAATCCCATGTCTTCTAAAGTACTGGGCAGTGCTTCACTAAAGAATCATCGATCTTTTTTCTTCCCTCCACTGAACAAATTTTCATTTTTTTTCTTTATGATCTTATTCACTGCAACTGCTGACCTGGAATTTCACCTAATGTATTACTGTAACCATGATATTCCCAGTTAGCGGTTGATCCTGTGAGATCTCGTTCACATTACATTCCTTGAGTCCCTCTTTCCCAGGCTTCAGCTTTATGCTTTATGTGGAGTAAAGCAGGTGTAAATCACCATCATGGATTATTTTCTTATTGCTGTAAAGTTTCTTTAAAGATTTTATAGAGACCCGTGGTTTATAAATGATTTCATGTGTCCCAGTGTATTAATGTTTATAGCTGGCAGTTAGAACATCATTTATTAAACATCTTTTGAAACATCATCCATATGTGTTCCCACATGTTAAAGTATACCTACAATAATTTAAAGTAATTTCTATTAATCATGTAACATTAGTAAAATATTTATAAATGTACCTTAATTTAAAATGTCACCATTTGATTCTCATAAGTCAATAACCAGTGACAAATTACTGGTGAAGAATGATGTTGCATTAGAATAATCCACAATTTTGGAGATTTCAAAGCCTCAATGCATAGTTGTTTCTCCTTATATCGTCAATATATGCAATTTTGCTACTTTTCCCCCTTTCAGATTCATAATGTATTTCCTGTGGTCTCTTTCAATGCCCTCAAATCCTGAGGGGGGCAATCTTGTAATTACATGCATTAACTCTATTATATTGTGGACTTCTATGATTCTGCACCCACAGAATGAGTAGCTGCTGCGTTCTTAAATGCCAGCTACTCTTTAACTGTAAAGGCACCTACTATTTTATTGGAACTATTCTTGCTTTATTACTGTAAACAACTTTGATCATAATGATGCCATTTGAAAGAGCTGATCAAGCTGAGAAAAATGACACCACAGTCATAAAGTCATACTAAATTTTGCTATTAACATTTTATAGTGCATATAAGGAAAGCGTTCCAAGTTGCAACTACAGACAAAAGAGAAAATTAATTTTACATAGAAATGTAGATTTAACCATTAGCAATATACTGGTACAATCATTTGCACCATATTCTTAAGCACAACAGATGACCCTCTTTGTAGATAAGAAAGCATGCTGGTTGTCGTATCTTAGATGAATCTGTGCTTGTTCTTGTGACAAACATGAGAATATATTACAGCCCTTATCCCTGAAACAAAGATAGAATTATTGTGTTAGAAAGAAAATATAGGAATGTCATATAAAACAATTTGAAAAGTTATCAGAAAGAAAACACAGTTCACACTAGAGCTCTTGATAGAAAAGAAACCCTTAGCTGAAGGCTAAATCGCTTTTTCCAGCAAAACCGATCATCTGACTCCTAGGATAAGTTTGCTTTCTGAGATATATGCAAAGTATAGAGTTTGGTGACAACTGATGTATCTTCCTTTGGACAGAATTAAAAAATAGAGTAGACTGGTATCTGTACTGGGAAATTTCACTGAAAGTGATTTAGTTTGTGCTATAAGGTAAAACAAAGTGATTTTTGTACAACCTATGCTGTAATTTCACCAAGGAACTGCAAGTAACAGATCCAAACACTGAAGTAACTACAGGCTCTGCTGTAATACAGAGGAAACTGTAGCAGGGTGAAATGAAAATAAATGGTAGTTGGTAGGAAAGATATGCAGCTGTTTTCATGTGAATAAAAGAAGTTAGACATGCAGGGCTGGAACCTGGTGTTCATTAGGGTAATTTTCCTTTTCTCTAATAGCACAAACATGTCCTCAAGCAGCAATAAATGGGAAGTCTTTGGATGATCGTATCCTGGTATTACTTCAGTGGAAGAAATGGCAGGGGAAATCAACATTAGAGAAGATCACCTAATTCTTTGTGGCTTCCAGCAGCAAGAACAGCCCCTTTTTGATCTTAAGTTGCCCCAGAGTTATGCCAGTGATTGCAGTTCTCAGTTCCATGCAATGGGAACTGTCAGCCCTCCTGTCTTACTGTAGCAGTCTGAATTGGAATAGGAGGGGACAAGTATCTGGCAGTAGGAAAGTGAAGTAGAGGAGATCCAGTTCCAGTGACTGTTGGATCTCCCTTTTCAAAGGGCAGAGAGGGCTGGGAAAGAAGGGGAAACTTCCAGAGATCAGTAAGCAATTTCAAAGGAGTCCAGGTTTTCAAAACAGCCTGGGTGGACATCGTGGTTCAGAGACAAAAAAAAGAATGAAGCTATCTCTAAGCTGCAAGAATTTTCTGTTCCCTTCCACTTGGGGAAAGTAGGGCTGCCAGGAATGGTGGAGCAGAGGGGCTCTGTTAGTTCAGAGCAACACTGAATTACAGTATCTATCTCCTACTGTCCGAGCAATGCCAGCTATTGGGGGTCACAGTACTGTGACAATACTCAGTAGCTCTTCTGTTTGTTTTGGGGTTCTTTTTTTGTATGTGTGGTTGTAGCAAAAGGATTGCACTTGATCTTGTAGAGCTGCTCTTCAACACTGCTGCTGGAGGGACATCTCTGCAGCTTACACCAGGAGTACAATACCTTCACATGGAAGTGGAATAAAATTGCCTCACTACAGTAACCTCTGACATAGGCTATTTGCCTGCCTGACTTCTGAGTGCTGTATACTTATTTATAACTGTGAGCTTTCAAATTGAAGGGCTAGACTTATGCCTGCGTGCCGTTACAGGTACACTGCCTTGACTTACCCAAGCCCAAGATCTAGCAGCAAGTAAGTGCATTTGACAAAGCTCACAATCAGCTTTTGGAAACAATGCACATTTAAGAATATTAGAATGGTCTCACCTGAAGGAAGGCTAAAACAAAGAGCATTCCAGTTCTGATCAGTGTCATGCTTCTTTATAAGGCTACAGCAGAGGTGTTAGATCCTTTCTGGGAGGTACAGCCCTGTCCTCTAGAACAGCACAGAGCTGCTTTGCCTTGAGGGGTGAAAGTGGGAAGCCAGTATCCTTATAACGAAAAGCATTGAGCTTGCTAAGCTAATAGGAGTCACACCTTTTTAAGGTTTAAGGTTTAAGGTTTTAAGGCAGGCTTGTCTCTAAGGCCAATGCATGAAATGCAGAATCCTTGCTGAAACTATTACCTCTTCCTGCCTCCTTTAGGATATACTTCCCTCAAAGGCTATTTCAATATCAGCCTTTACAATTCTTTTTGCATAAGACCAGGAGAAACTCATTCCAAAAGATCAAGAAGGCAGATTGCAATGCAACTTTGTATTGTGCTTCACTCTCATGAGATGCTGGCTAGGTATTTAATTGTTACTTCTTGCTATTTTACATAATGGATTAGGTCATCCGGTCTTTTAAAATGTCTGTGCTTTTTTTCACCAGGTTCCCACTCATGTTTCTCTTTTTATTTTTTTCAGGGCAATAGCATTATTTTTCCTTTAAGCCTACTTTTTGGATAATTTTATTTTTATTTAATTTTATTTTTAGATATTTTGTCTAATTTTATGGATTTTTATATAATGTGGGAAGTTGTGTGAAGGTCCACTGTTTTGATAAGACATTTTTGGTTTATTGCTAAGGCCTGGTAAAGGGAAAAGTGACATTTTTAAAACAAAATCCTGGTAAATTAATAAGCTTCATAAATTACAAAATCTCTGAGCACCAGCTGCTGAAATGCAGTAACTCTGACTTGAACATACATTAAAAATAACTTATGTAAAAAGAATGCAAGATGTCTTTGGTAGAAGCAGGACTTCTGTCCACTAAGACTCATCCCAGCAACACTGGCTCCTCTACTATTTTGTACCTTTCATTTTTCTTAGTGTATCATTTTCTAGAATTGTGCAATTATCACTAATTTAACAATTTGATTCCTCTTGGTTATGATATAGATGAATGGCTACTATAATGTCTGTGATGCTGTATCTCAGGCCATATATATGTAATATAAGTGCACATATGTATACACTGTTATACTGTATGCTCTACCTTTCTGAAGAGTTCCATTTACTTCATATAAATAGCTTTGCCTATTTACTAAATCACGAATCAGCAGCTCTGTGTAGATCCCCAAATGCTTGAGTAAGTCTGTTTTCTAACAGTCATAAAGTCCTTTTAAATAAATCTGCTATTGTGTTCCTGTAAAACTAGAATACTTTAATCATCAGGAAATCCAGAAACCTCTATAACTGGCATTGAGTTCTGTTACTGTAAGATGGTCTTTCTGTTACTAAACGCAAGTGTTCTGTGGCTTTGGGATTCTCCTCTTCCTGGTAGCATAAGTGTTCTTTGTCTAGCTAAGCAAGCAAAATAGCTGACAGACAAAACTGAAGAATTTACTATTTGCATGGAGGAAGAAGAATTATTTCTTTAAAGACTCACTAATGGCAGACCAAAGAGAACATAGATAAGACAGAAGAAGAGCAACAGCAATTTTTGACATATCAGATATCTTACATATGGAATAAGGAAAATAAAGCATGGGGGATGAAAAAAGAGGAAAAGAAGTATTTTTTTTCTTAATTGGGATCTAGGGAACTTGAAGTCTTCGAGCAGGGGACTTTGTAGTGCCCCACTCCTCTGACATTCAAGTTTGATAAGTGGCACCTTGATTATTCAACATCCCAAATGTCTCCATTCTTTATAAAGAGGAAAGATACACATAAGTACATACCCTGATGTAAGAAGCATGAGTGGTTCCAAACTAAACCAAACCAAACTAAACCCCAAGAAGTTCTCTATAAAACTATGGTAGGAAAGGCACTGATGCATATGGAGAGACCACCTGATTTCTTACTGACACTTTTATTTCTGTAACAGATTTTTGTTTATTCTTCAGGGCAGAAAGGCTGCATTTTCTCTTGCCTTGAGCTAAATTCTCTAAAACTGTTAGGCAGGAAATATAATATCCAATATCCTACTATTTCTCACTTCATTATACTAATATAGTTTCACATACAATGAGGCAGAAATAATGAAGAAAATATGCTGTAGCAATGAGTCTTTATGTGACTACTTTTTTAATACAGTCTTGTACAGTGCATTTTCAGATCCCTTGTATGTGATTCTCTTTCTATATCTATTCTAATACATTTAATTGTACATTTTCATTTGATAGGAAAGCTGTTGGGAAAGAATCTGAAAAACACCACCAGACAATGGCCCTGATTCTCAGCTGTCACAAGAGAGCTCTCAGGGCTGCATGAGTGGTGATTCAGGGGCGGAGTGTCTTTCAAGAAAAATCTTAGCCAATGCCAATGCCAGCAAAATCAGTAGCTTCGGCTGGGGAAAGTATGCATTAAAGAAGGGCCTGAACTTACGTGTGGATTCATCTGAAGGATGAACTCTTGAGTAGAAGTGTTAAAAACAGTTCTGAAACTACACTGAAATTACATTCACTTAGTGCATCATTGCTGTAAAAGCAGTCTCAATACCAGCATCATTTGTGCCTTGTAACAGGCAGAGACCTAAGACTTTTACAACAGAAACCCCTTTGAGGACCGCATTGGCTAATGCTTCAGCAATTTCAACAAAGGATATTCAATAGTGGTTATGAAGCCCTTTTCAAAGAAATAGGAAATGTTTACTTATTTCATATTGGCTGTATTACTCTCTGCAATATTTTGCTTATATGAATACCTGAAATCCTCCAACAGTTTAGGGCTTTTAAGAGCCAGGAAACACAGCTGTAAATGTGAAATCTACACTCCGAAAAGGTGTTGATTGGCATCTCTAGAGGCTGATGACCTCCATTTATCTGTAAATTGATAGAGCATAGGCAGCAGCTATGTTCGCTTCTGCAGAGCCACCACCATGACCCAGAGGAACCCCACTTGAGGCTGATAGCACTGTTCATTCTCTGTGCCCAGTCAATCCGTAGCTATTTGAGACTTGCCAACAAGGATGCTAACCAGTATCACTCAGAATGGTAATTTCTGTGGTGTGAACACTTGGGTGATAGGAATTGGACCAAAACCAGAAAACTCACTTCATCTAGGCCACTGACAGAGTTGTTATAATATAGTAACTCCTTTCGGTCACTTCTAACTTGAGCTGAATTAAAACTAAAGACTTACAAAGTTTCTAGTATTAATCTCGTAAACTACTTGTTAACTCAGTCCAGCTGGTCTCCCTAAGTATAGTTTTCTAAACTATGCTTCCAACTTGGTTGTCATTATTCATGAGGCTTTCTGGAAGTGCTGATCCTTGCATTTAACTTCATCATTCATTCTCTCCATTATATACCATCTGAAATTGCATCTGCTACTCGTAGATTGATAAACACTGGGTACATCTCCTAAAGGCTCCTAAAGTTTCAAAATGGGATTGGTCGCTATTATTATTTAAGGAAAATGCATCATTAAAATACACACACACACACATACTGCAGACAAAGAAGTTACACATGAGGAAAACAATTTTTTTTTGTATGAAAACCTTATTCCAAATTTTTAAAACTCTAAGCAAGCTTACAAAACTTTTAAACATGCTGTTGGTTTTAAAACATAAAAGCTATTCCACCATTACAAGTAGTCATTGTGTCTGATTTCCATAAACTGGATTTAAACGCATTTACATACTTCTTGTGTGGAAAACAGTATGATAATTGTGTGGTTTAAGGATGATTTTTATGCAGCATAATGAAACAATTACATGTTTTAAAGTTGTTTTTCCATTGAGTTAAAGAATTTACTCCCTCAAATTAATCCACCTTGTTTTATTTTCTGCATTGTTGACTCCTTTCTCCACGAACAGTTTGTCTTTGAAGCATTGTTATCCTTTTGCTTTCAACACTGTCAGGTCACAGTACTGTAAAAACTAATAATGAAGTTCTGTGTCCTGACAATTAAATGTACTAACCAAAGGCACTTTAGGTTGCATTTGGTGATTATTTGACCCTACTGGATCTTTTCAGCACTATCCATGGGTAAACAAGTGTGTAGAAGAGTTACAGGCACAGAGGTTGGTTGGGAAGTCACAAACCTGTGAAAGGGATATTTCAGAATAATTGTACCAGTTTTGCATTATGTATATGCATGCTTTTCTGATTGGTTTAAAGCAGGAATTATATTTTCACCTGACACTCTCTTTGTTGCAGAATTTCTTGTAGTAAAATGGTATAGTAAAACCTGATAGTAAATAACAGTAATAGTAAAACTATATAGTAACAGTAAAATAGTAGATAGTAGTAGTAGAAAAAAAAGTAATAGTAAAAAACCCTAGATAGTAATAATAAAATAGTAAAACTAGGTAGTAATAGTAAAATTTGATCATAAGATGCAGTGAATGAATTAAAAACAGGGTAAATGGATGGCAGAGAACAAACCATAAAATGAAAAGAAATGCAAAAGCATCTCAATGGCATCTGATTTTTAATATGTTACACAGTAGGAAAAATTGGCAGGTTTTACTTGACCGTGCTATGGTCAAAGCACCCACAGAAAGTAACCTAGAATATCTCACTGATTTTCCAGGACAGGTAAATTGATGTGCCGATATTGGAGAATCTAACCTAGATTGCTATAGGACTAGTACAATAGAAGACTGGAATACTGTTTCCTTAAGACTTTGTATCAGGATGTATTTTCCACTTGTGGAGAAAGTGGAAGGAGGAGAAAAATCTGTCAAGTGATGTATCAAAAGGAACAAAATAAAAACCAAAATAAATGTAATAATGCTTCAGTAGAATCACATGCTCTTTTGACTATCAGTGAATCTCACAAAAGGCTTTACAAAACTTTGACAGATAAAATGCTATCACGTGTTAGCATTAGCCAGTTCAGTGCGAGTCATGCATGCATTTAAAATGAAAAATCTGTCCTCTCTGAAAGATGAAACTTCATCCTGTCCTGTCTGCATCGCAAATAAATACATAAACAAATATTCATTAATTGCCATGCAGCAAGGAGGTCACAGAACAGACAGAACTATCCCTTTTGGTACAGAGGTGGCTTTCCCAGGCTCATGGCAAACGCATATGACAATTTGGGAAATGTAAATAGGAGATACCATACTGGATCACATCAGCGATCCAATGCTCTGTCTCTCCAGTAAGTGGCCAGGACCAGATGCTTCAGTGGAATTTGCAAGAAAACCCATAATGGACAATTATTGAATAATTTGCTCGTAGAGGAAGTTTCTTCCTAATCCCAGACAGTTAATGATTGGTTTATGCCCTGAAGCATGAGGGTTCATATATCTCCACCCCCAACCATTTTTATCCTATCTAAGGTATCCCTGGGCGCTGTCATTATCCAAATAAGTGTATAATCCTTTTTGAATCCTACTAAGCTCTTGGGCATAATGATAGCTTGTTGCAGTGAGTTCAACAGGCTAATTATGCATTGTGTAAAAAAGTATTTCTTTTTATCAGTTTTAAATTTGTTTCTTTTCAATTTAATGGATGTCACTTTGTTCTTACATTATGGGGAAGAGTA
Organism: Pluvialis apricaria; assembly: GCA_017639485.1. Classification (NCBI taxonomy): domain Eukaryota; kingdom Metazoa; phylum Chordata; class Aves; order Charadriiformes; family Charadriidae; genus Pluvialis; species Pluvialis apricaria. Next base: position 10,326,990 of record CM030009.1, on the reverse strand, counting down.
AATAGGAGCACCCAATTGACCTTCTCCATACCATTAATTATTTTATATCTTTCTATCATTTCCCCAATTATTAATTTCCTCTTCCAACTGAACAGTTCTCATCTTTTAAATCTCTCTTAATATGGAAGTTTCTCCTTGTCTCTATTCCTTTCTGTTGCCTAACTTTGGGCTGCTTCTATTTCCACTCTGTATTTTAAGATGGCATGACCAGAAATGAATACTGTATTCAGAGAAAGTGTGCCAACAATGTGTATAATTGCACAATTACAATATTGTCATTGTTTTCCATCCCATTCTTTATACATTCTCACATTTTGTTTGCTTTTTTAACCTCCAGTGCTCATTGATCAGATGTTTAATTGAGCTGCCCGCAGTGACCCCCAGGTCTTTTTCCCAAGTTGTTACAGTTAATTTAGAACCCAGCAATGTGCATGAGCAATTCAATCTGTTCCTTCCAATATGTATTTTCATATTTGTCAATGCTGAATTTGTCTGCCATTGTGCAGGCTTATTAGGTCTCATTGAACATCTTTGCAGTGTTCTGTAGTGCTGACTAACCTAAATAATTCTTTGCTACCTGGGAAGTTTACCACCCTCCTGAATACTCTTTTCCAAATGAATGAATTTATTTGACAGTACCAAACATAGGACAGTGCTTCTGGCATGCTACATGTAGTCTGTGCCTGGATATAAGACTACTTTTGATTAAGTATCTATCTGACTAAGACACAGAGGTTAGAGTAACTAGAATTTCCAAGAATAAAACATGAAAGCTAAACCCTACCTGAAGTTATATTAAATTAACTCTGGTTGCCTAATGAGTCCCCATTTGGACACACATCACACCCACAGTGAATTTCCACATAATATGCATTTTTTTGTGCAGGCATAACCATATAATGGGATCTTATGAACATTACAAAGGGACAGAAGTTTGCTGCAGAGCTGTGTGTGAGACTTTAACAATATTCTGCATTTCAGACTGCAAAAGCCAAAGTTGTAGGCTGTCTCTTATCAGTATGTACTTTGCACTGGTTAATATATGCCCCCTCTCTGGTGCTTGATCAAGGCAGTGACAACCTGCAGGTTAGCAGGAGAAAGGTTCTAGGTCTTAAGATTTTAAATTTCTCTTGTGCAACAGAGACTCAAAAAATTTGTCTTTGTATGCACATTCTTTCAGTATTCACAGATTCACAGAATGGTCAGGGTTGGAAGGGACCTCTGGAGATCATCTAGTCCAACCCCCCTGCCAGAGCAGGGTCACCTACAGCAGGTGTTAATACAGTATTAATTAATCCGAATAAATAAGAGCACAGTTGATTTTTCGGAGTGACCTGAACTGGACAAATTTAAAACAAAAAGAAGTTTATACAAGTAAACCAGAGCCTTAAGTTCTCAATTACAAACTTGTACTGACATTTCAAGTGGAGTACCCAAAACACTTTTTGGGGCTGTTTTCTTTGACATGTGTAAGAAGGTTCTTTGGAGAGCAGATTTTTTTGCACGTGTACTGTTTTTCCAGAGGAAATCAAGGTAATTGCAATAGTAAAGCTTGCATTTATTTGTGGCCTCTTGCAATCCACTCACCATCACGCTTTTTGTTTTGCAGCGTTTTCACACATCTCCAGCTTATTAACATTTTTATAGATGCCACACATGGCACAATGATACCTCTTCAAACATGATGTTGATTTGAGGGGTCATCATGTCGTGCTGTTGTTAAGCTCTCATTTCCACGAGCACCGCATTGATATAAAATCTTTGCATGCATATATATTTGTAGTTGTGCTGATATGAGAGCTGAGGGAGACAGTGGGATTTAGCTCACAGCTTTATCCACTTTGGGATATTCTTGCTTCCTAGCATCTAGTTCCCTCTAGAATCTGAAGTTCTTTTGTGTCCTCTGGAAGCTTATTTTTTTACCTTCTTCAGGAAACGCCTTTTGCTCCATTTCCCTGAAACATCTAGATGCTGGAAATGCTTGAGGTGAAGAGCAGGTAAACAGTAGTCTCTTTTGAGGATGGCACTACTCCCACTGTATACGTCAGCCTACAGAGTGCAGGTATGCAGTAGGAGCTTTCTATTAGTTTCACCAGGCCATGGAACAGGTCATCACAAACCTTACCTCCCCATTCTACGGGAATACATTGTCTCTGCAGCGTACCTGAACTACACTGACCCTGGAACAGACCAGCTCGCAAATGGTGGCCTTCTGTGCAGTTGCCAAACTAATGGACTGAGCACATATTGCTTCTGACATCCTTAACTGTGTTAGACAAAACCAGCCCAAATAACACAAACCAGAGGAAAGACCTGGAAATATGGCTTGTCCATGCAGAACTTGAATCTTAGAAAATTTAAAGCAACGGACATGTAAGGCAAAAGAAAGCCTGGTTTAAAGAAAAATGCTCATAATTAATTTGAATTATTCTAATTAATTAGAAGAATCTTGAGAAATAATATTATTGTAGGTACAATTAAAAAAAATCACAGCAGGCTATAAAAACATCTGTGTAGAATAAGATGTAAACTACGCTCCACTATTGTTTACATTTAACAGGCCTACAAGGAAATGTATTTGCTCACCATAACAGCATATAACTTCTTTATATGCTCCCAGTTCTAAATTGCAGTTTTCATATGCACTACAAATTAGCTGACCTGCTTCTTTGTAGTAAGTGATAGGGATCACTGCTGACAAATCCCAAGGAAGCAGTATATTAAAAAAGTGTCAATTACTAATTACTTCCAAATATTTTATTAAATGCATTATGTAAACTAAACATTGGATATTTCTTATAATTGCTATACACCTTTTATTTTGCAATGTGTATTTAAAATTCAAAACTTAACAAATCTTTTCAGCTGATACGAGATCTTTGATATCTGTATCTGCAAAAGTTTCTTGTGGGTAAATATGCAGGATAAGGGAAAATATTGAACTGTTATAATTAACAGGCATGTGACAACAGCTCCATGCATTGCACTGAAGAGGTAAATTCTACAATAAAATATCCTTTCAGGTTTTTATATTAAATGTATTCTCAAATCCATGTTAGGAATCTTGTAATAAGACAGTTGATCCTGGAAAGTAATGAGCAACACAGAAAACAGCATTCAAAGAAACCCATGCTTATAGGACTGAATCCTAAGACAGCTGAACAGCAGTATTAAGCAAATAAATTACTTTATTTTTGTAGTTTAAAAGTACAAAAAAATATTTAGCGATCTTCTGTATGATACAGTTTAAACTTGGAAGTCCAGAAATCAGTCAAAGAGCTCTTAACTGACTTCACTGGAAGTCAGAAACACATCCAAAGGGATGCTCTTAATGTATATTACCTATTCTTTATAGCAAAGTTAGCTTGAGAAATATAAAATTAAACCAAAACTGATTAGAGTCTGCAGCCCCTTTGAATGCACTAGATTTATACTAAACTAAATTTTCTTGGCCAAGAGATTAGCAGACTGCTGTGTGGAGGAACTGAAATCTTATCATAAAAATGTATTTGCTGTCTTTTTACTTTCAGCTAAAACTTCTCTTTTCAAAAATATTTACATAAGTTATTTTGCGTTTCTCTGTAGAAGTTTAAATGATCTTTATAGTTAGATTTTGCTACCCCAAATTATTGTTTGCTTGCTCATCTGTTCTATAACAGTCATGTAAGTGACAAGAATGGTATTCAGTTTACCACATTCAAGAAATTGTTAAGTTATGGCATAGTTTTCTGTCACTTTCAACAGCAACACTGCTGCTATTCATAAGGCAAAGATTGTTTTTACTTGCAGAAATCTAGAAAAGACCAGCATTGGTCTGGTAATTACTATCATGAAATTTATATATTAGCAGTAAGGAGCCTATAGAAAGCAATGCTTTCCAGCTTGGAATGCAATACTGTCTTATTCAACTATTGACAGATTGTAACATAAAGTAATGATTCTCCACTCAAAAATCCTTTGCTTTGAAAGAACCATTCCTGTTAATACTACCGTGAATAAGACGGTAAAAAAAAAAAAAAAAAAGCCTAATATTCTGATAAACTTCAGATGTGATGTAAATAATCATAATATGTGATGAATTCTCTATTCAGAATATATGCCTGTACACAACCCGCTGCCCAAGAGTACCCAGGTGCTTTATTACAAAACACAGTTTAAAAGATTACAAATATACAAGGTTAATGTAATTAAAATTAGCAATACGTCCATAAATAAAACAAAATGGTCTGCTAAGGCCTTACTTAAAAATGAATGTAACAGTCCTGTAGAGACACAGGATTGACATTCCGTAAAATGAATCCACTACTTATCCACAGAACAGTTATAGCGCCAAAGGCCATCTTAACTAAAAGGCCTTTCAAATACGAGGCAAGAAATAATTTGTGGGAATATTAACTTATTGTATATCTCCCTCAAGCAGCTTTTCCTCTCTTTTACCTTGGACTAACACCTACCTGGACAATTAAAACTTTTCATGACATGCTTTTACCATACAACAGCTATTCTCTTAAGTGGGGAAGCGGGGGAGACGCTATGTTTAAAAAAAAAGAAATTCTTTCTTTCTTCAGGAAAGGGCCTTTACATTGTCAGTTCCTAAACCTCCTTTTCTGCCTTAATTTAAGGTAGTTTAAGTTTTAACAAATTTACGTACCTAAGAAGTATTATCTGGTTGGGAAAATCACTTAAACTTTAGAACAAAGAAAGAAATTTCTGGGGATTAAGGAAAAAAAAAAAAAAAAGTCTTCATTTTTTCATTTTCTGCATTCCAGACCATACTGAGAGTGAACAGAAATTCTGTCTGAAAAAGCGCTCTGAAGTAGGGCCTGCACTGGATGTATATAGAGTCTGTGAAAGCTGTGCTGATGTCATTGGTAGAATGGGTGCCCAGAATAATATCCTGTTATTTGGTTAGTTTTTACTTCTTGAATAAGTGTGTTTCATAATTTGGTGAACTAGCAAGATATTTGTGTGTCTGTATGCTTATGAAAACTCAGTAATATACTGTCCATTCAATATTAATTATTACAATTACAGCATCACATCATAAAACCGTCCTGGGAACCTTTTCAGGACACCAGATGTTCTCACAGTCCTTGGTCGCCTGCTCACACCATCACTAGGAGTAGAGAGCCTGCCCAGGGACTGGATTTTCCAGTAAAGATTCTGCCTGACTCTACTAGAATATGTTCTGGAGATTTCTGTCCTACAAAGAAACTCAGCAGTCTTGGAAAAGTTACAGTGAATATTTCTAATCTCCACCACCAACTTATTTCAATGCTCTGGATGAAGGGAGTAAGTATTACTCCCTTCTGTTCTCTTCCATCTTCTAGGTCTATACCTATGCCCCTTGAATAAAGCAGGGACAGAGAAGCCTTCTGCCCCTAAGGGCCAGGCAGATTAGCTGGCCATGCCACAGTGCGTAGCACTTGACCCTGGGTCTCCTCTGAGCTCTGTGTGGTGTCCCCATGTCCACACAGCAGAATTATTCTTGTGTGTGTGTGTCTTTGTTCACTGTAACTGAAACATTAGGAGTCTGTTGCCGTACCATGGAGTATGGCATCAGGGCACAGAATATACTAGAGGTTAAAAGGCTGCTGGGACAGTGCTGGAGGACTGTGAAGAAGAGTGGGAGGCAAGCTTAGTGCAGTCTTGTCCACTCAACCTTGTGGGAGTGGCTCCTTCCATGTGCTATCCATCAAACCATGTCCAAGTATGGCCTTAGAACGGGGCTAGGGAGCAAGTTAAATATTGTGCAAGCAGTTAAGATTATGAAGAGTAGTCAAGCTTGCTTTCTGGCCCCAGACACTGGCCACACTGTGAAGATGAACCTGTAACTGGTACTTCAAATGACTGCTTGCGTGTCTCTGGCTGTTGAGTAAAGTATTGTTAAGGAATCGGGGCAAGGAAGTTCATATGGGTGGGTGCCACAACGCAGACATGAGGAGGTGCAATTTCTGTGATAGATTTATCATGCTGCAGCTCCCACTTGCATTCATATGCATGCATCCTTTTAGAAATGTGATACCAGATGCTGTTTCCTGGCAACAGGCCCAACACCCCCTTTCTCTTAGGTGTGAATTTTGACAACTCCAATTCACTGGAGCCCTAGTTATGTTATCTTTTCTAAATGCTTAGAGACTAAAAAGACCTCTTGCTCTTTCTGCTGTGGACTTAAGTGCCACTTGGGCCAATTTGCAGTGCTGTATTACTTCAAAAATATCTTCTCATATGAGTAGCACAATTATTACCACTAAATAGGGAAGGATGGAAATGTTCTGAATCAAACATGAATAACACAAGTTCTTTTTCGCTATGTTGTCAGTCAGAGCTGTTGTTATGCTTGGCATATGTCACAGCAATGTATAATAAATGCCCATGTCAGTCAAATGCATGTTATATGTAGATCGGATGTCAATCTAATGTTTTGTATTAAAACCAGTGCCACAATACATGCACAACTTTATAAACATTGCTGGGGAGATTTTAATTTTGAAGTGCTACAGCTGCTTGCAGCCATCTTTTGCACAACACCTTAAGAGCTCAGAATTATTTGAAAAATTAAATTTCAGAAAGGGGACAGTAAAATACCAACTTTACTTCTCTGTTGTTGCTTACATACCAGGGGGAGGTCATCTAAGCCACTTGCTTCTCCCCATGGCTTGTTTGCTGTTAAGAAAGATACAGAGAAGAATCCAAGTACCGAAAGAGGGAACTCCAGAGCAGGGGGTCCTGGGACTGGCACCGGCTGACATTGCGGCCCTGTGTGCGAGTTGTGCCGTGCCTGGGTGAGTTCCACACATATGAACGGGAAAGGTGGGGAGAGGGGCCAGCCCCAGCTGAGATCTGGGAGCTCGAGCAGCACTTCCAAACCTAGACAGACTTGTTGCCAAGGGAGAAGCTGAGAGGCTTTCGGGGCAGATGGTCAGCGGATGTGCACTTTGGGGTCATTATAAAGCTGGTCCCAATGCCAGTATGGAAGTTTCCTGAGGAACTTTTTTCAGGAAACCACAGCCTAGGTGTCACAGTTGCACATACTTTTGCTCACGGAGATGCTGTGGCTTGGCTAATACAATAGCAGTTTAGAGAGTAAAAGCTTTTTATAAGCATTAATTAATCTTTGCAATAAGGTCATTGTTATTAACCCTACTGTATGTGTGGGTCACATTTGTGGTTGGTGCAGCCTCGTTCAGCTGTCTGACTCCCCTAGGATGGTTCCAGCTTATGGTGGTAGTGGTTTTGTGTAGAGGTATTTTAGCTAAAGTCACTAACAGATTGAGGATTTTTAGACAGATATTGGGAATTCTGCTTCTGATTGTGCTTCTGAATCCCCCAAATACTTTCATTGGTGAATCACATGTTCAAAGGAAGCAACCTTGCACAGAGACAAGCCTTAAATATAAAGGCTGCTTTTCAGTCATCCTGAAAGTTCAATGAATTTGCCATTTTGTTTGCATTTGACTGACTGGGTTCAACTAATTATTGAATAAAAGGTATGTCCAATTTGACCCTTGATTTTGTTGTGGCCTATTGCTTGGCAAAAAATACTTATTTTTCCAGTGTGACATTCTGTTGTTAATCAAATGACAGCTATTCATGTCTTCCATTAAATTAGCAGATTTGAGCCAAAGAAACTGCTTTGTAAATTATAAACCAGCCAACCCAAAGTAGTTGCATAAACGGGGAAAATGTTGTGTTTCGCTGGCTTTTAAACAGATGAGAAGCTGGAGATTTGCCTCCTGGTTTCACAAAGCAGCAGGCAAAATCAGTGACTCCAGTTCCAAACAGGATTCCAAGCAGGGCTTGGGCACTATTTTATCTTTTCTTGATTCTGAGGCACCAGATGTTCATGAAGGAGAGAGCAGGAAGTCCCAGTCTGTAACCCTGTTACCTAATTCAGATTGTTACTGTGAGAGATCTTAGGGAAATCCATACATCATCTTTCTATATTAGCAAGGGATACCATGCCAGAGAAGAAGATGCTGGAAATCTAAAAGGACAGGATGAGGGAAGGAGCATGCTCACACAGGCCTGAAGCTATCTGCTTTGCAAACAAACAAAAAACCCCAAACAAAATCATCATGCAAATAACTGGTTGGAGGCATGTAAGACAAGTTCACAGATGAGTGCCTCTGTAGGAGATGTAGCTTAATCCTTTAGAAGGGCAGTTGTATTGTACTCTAGAAGCATGCTGGACAGTGCAGACTCACAATCCCCAACAAAAAGGGAGTTAATGGCCTCAAACAGCTTCGTGCCAGGGGTTGTGAATGACAGCACTCAGGCTTTTAAAAGGCAGAACATACAGAGTTGGAATCATAAAAGAATACACACATTTGGCATTAAAAGGATGGCATAAATATTTCGAAATGGCTCCTGGGTTTTGGACAGAGAACATTGTAAAACAGTCTCTTTATCTTTACAAGAAAATATATGCTCATTGAAAAACTGCTGGATTGGGAAAAAGTGATTTCCTTGCAGTGTTAGAGCCCCGAAGCCTTGATAGCAATTTTTCATCATTTTGTTAATTTTCACTAATATGACAAGTATGCTACTAATATGATTGTTCTGTTTAAAAACTAATACCACTATTAATATGTTACAGTGATGAATTACTAACAATAATCTATCACGAAGGAAAAATAGTGACATAATTAATGCAGTGTTACTATTGTGCAATAGCAATTTGTTAACTCGGTGCAAAGCACTCAAAGAAAACTTTATTTTCCATATTTTCTTCCATAATTGCTTTTACCCACCTTTACAGTGGAAAGATCTGCTCACAAAAAAAGAAACTCGGCACCTGGGTCTTTTTCTTTTTGGTCCAGTAGATGCATGCTCTTAGACTGATAGATTTAATCTCAACCTTATTGTAGGATCTAGATGTTATCTTTTCTGGCAACAGACTTTTACTGCTGGTTTTTAAAATCTTTTTTCTACTCCCTTGTACAACGGTGTAGCTTATTATACAGCTCTCACATTGCAACCATTTTATGACTAGGGGATACATTGTCATATTGCATTGATTAAAATACTCCCAGTCTACACATCACTGTGCTTTTCTACACACACATTTCAAATGCAATCTCAGAGAAGGTAAACTAATATAGAAAACAGCTCTGCAAAGGAACTAGTTACTTTAGCATAAATACTTAACCCTCAAAGGAGAAGAATGGAGGAAAATGCGCACGGTCCCTTTATTTGAGCTTCTTTCTGTAGTTTTAAAAATCTGCAACATTCTTTCAAACGTTGTCTGCAAAGTAGCCTTTCACAGTGCCTGTTTCCAGAGTGAGATACTACATGTGCTAGACCATAAAGATATTCAAGTATGATCTTATTGTTACAGGTCTTTGCACGCTTTCTCCTATGGTCCTTATGTCACAACCCATCCTTCTACTTCTATCCCCATTCAGGCCAGTAAGTAGTCCCCTCCTTAAGATCTGCCACCCTTCTCTAAAGCATGCAATAAGCACACTGCTGCCTACACAGGTAAGAGGTGCAGTATTTATTCAGTCATGAATCTGCTGCAGTTTGGACTCCTTGCTCTCAAGACAGGGGCTGCCATTTCTTCCATTTTTCAACAGTACTACAGGGTCCTCTACGCTTGTGCTCATTACATGGCAGCATGAGACAATAGCTAATTATAAAGTAAATCATTAACAGCTCTGTAAAGCAAGAGGAAATACTATCACGCTGGTCTGGTATGATTTTCCATAACTTTCCACAGCTGTGAATTACTGTCTGGGAAGCAAGAGGCTGGAAAATGATGGCCAAGCTGACTGGTGACACACTGTCTCGAACCAGCAGTTATTGAAAGGCTGTAGGATCTATCATAGGATCCACTTTACCACATATGCCACAATAAAAAATATTATCTTAGTTACATTTATTTAATATTACCAGTAGCTCTGCCATGTTCTACTGTGCTGGGCACTGTAATAAAAAAGTTGAATAATAAAAATTCTGAAGCAAACAAAAGTTTTGACTAGGTAGAAACATTTCTGGAGCAATTACTCAGCTGGACTTAAACAATGGAATTCACGTTACATGAAGTACTGCATTTGTTTTTTAAACTGATGAATAGAGAAAGGAAATTTAAGCTATCCAACGTAATCTAGTTTAACAAAAATGTGCTTGTCATTCTCTCTTTGTAGCTGTGGAGGCCAACACAGCACTGCCTGAATATTCACAAAAATTAACAACAGAAAATAAACAAATTTGTGCAAAACTTTTTTTTTCAAAGCATAACAAAGACTTTTGCCCTCTTTAAGATCACATGAAAATTGGTTTCACTGTTCAGTGAGCCATATCTAAGAATGCAATAAAAATACCCTTGTGCATCCACAATGCCTAATTTTCACAAAGCTTTATACTGAAAAAATTCATTTTTAAAGGATTGTAAAGCAACATCTTTCTAAAGTCATGTCTCAAATGCTCTGGCATGTCCCTTTGAAAAGCTAGTGGAATGAAGACAAGATCTGAAATCAGTACAGCATGATGCCACCATTTGGAACCACAACAAAATTATTTCTATCTTCACTCTCATTTGAAAAAAAAAAAAAAAGCCTAAGAGCGGAGTATAGATTAAATATAGTAATTCAAATCTGGCTGAGAAGCTGCGAACTTTTATGCCAAGTTCTAGCCTGAGATGAATTTAAATGGCCACAAGTATAAATTCCACAAAGGGGAGATTGCAATGAAATCCTGGCAGAGAAGTAAAAATAGAACCACAAGCAAATAGCATAACCTTTAAAAGGGAAGAGGAGAAAGCAGAAACTAGGAAATATTCTCAAACTTCTGTTTAAAAGAACAAGAAAAAAGTAGGACAGCAGGGTTGGGGTCACTGTGAAAAACTAAGTGACGGTGTTTGGTTTTGTATATGACATACAGGAGTGAGGTCGTACTGTAAGGGACGGTCTGAGAGTTGCCAAGCCGTTCAGAGCAACTCCAAGGCCTGCACGGCAATTTGTCTGCTCTGGTCGACTAATGGCCATGACCCAACCAACTTCCCAGTATTTTATTGTAAAATAGTTTACAAATAACTGTGCAGTCCTGAAATGGTAACTTGTAGCGCAACCCTGTATTCTTATTGACTGAACAAGTCTGTGCCAGTGTAATATACATGTATACTCCTTTCTTGTTATTTTTCTCTGTGCTCGCTGTACGTAGAGATTCTTATCCCAAGAACTAACAATAGCTTTACAAGGGATTAGTGGGACTTAGTGGAGGTTTGGGGGTCCAAACTGGTGATCCCTTTGCAGAATGAGGAGCTCTGCCAAAGGCAGACACAATAGTTAAGGTACAATAATGCACAAGTCGTCGGTTTATTTTCAAAGCAGAGGAGGTTGGCTATAGGAATGGCGATCATTATCGTACTAACAGTCTCGGGGAAAAATGTATTGGGAACCTGTTTGATGATTGGCATTCTGTCACTAAGTGTTTTATCTTCACTGTGTAACAGTGTAAGTAAAACACCTTATTTTTTTATATAATGATCTTTTAAATTGTCTTTGTGGTGTTGCTCTTTCTACACATCACCAGCAAAGATAACTCGTGAAATGCTGTATGTTCTGTAGCATTTGAAGACCTCCTAGAAATTAATAACGGTTAAGCAAGTAGTTAGGAGAGAGAGGGAGACAGTGCTCTTCCTTCATACAAAAAGTAACAAAATACAAGCCAGGGAGAATTTCTAGAGTTTTCCACACAATTCCCGAGTGACGTGGTGCCTAAAACTCCTTGAATGCCCTGTGGAAGAGGTGGGGCACCAGGTCCTTCCTCGATGGCTGATGTGTTTGGCACCACAACTCAGCCTCCTGCATCCTCCCAGGGCACTTCCACCAGAGTCCTGGGAAGTTGTGATCTGATGGGATCAGGTCTATGAAAAGGGATTTATGGACATTGGTGAAGTGCATTGAAGTCTTTTTCAGGTTGTACTGACATGGAAAGCATTCTAATATTTCCAAATGGAGAAACTTGCTTTCAAGGTAGGAAAGCAAATGAAACATTTTTTAGTCATGCTAACACTTCTTGTAAATTTCCTATCACAAAATGATAACTGTATTTCCTGATGGGGAAATCCCGCATAATAATTAACAATAATAATAGATAATAGTAACAAGCTTGCTTTCATGTCCAGCTTGAATTTTCAGGAAACGCAGTGAGGAAACTTAAATCTGGAAGTTTCCATGTGTCTCCCCCACAGCACGCTGCTACCTTGCTGCTGGAGCGGGTGATGCGTTCGGAAATCCCTGCCTTTTCCCGGAGAGCGCCGGGGCAGCGCGGTGCTGCGGCGGGGCGAGGCGCGGCGCAGCGCCCCGGCTGCCCCCCGCCCCCGCCAGCCGCTGCCCCGGCCGCCGCCGCCGACACCGCCACCGCCAGCCCCGGCCCCGCCGGTCCCCGGCAGCGGGAGCCACGGCTGCAGCAAGGACCAAAAAAACGCAACCCCCAAACCAGCGGTAACAACTTCCTCACCTTAATGCCTCCCATCGCCCCTCCCCATATGTCTGTATTTATGCATAAATATATATACATAAATATTTGTAAAACCAGCAGTTGTTAAATGCAGCTACTAAATAACAACCCTTAAAAAAAAAAAAAAAACAACACCCCACACAAGCCATAATGATGATGATGATGATGACGGGAGGGGGGGGAAATAAATAAATAAAAGCGAGCGGGAGTCGGCGAGGGAGAGGGAGGCAGGTTCAATTATCTAAACAAAGAAATCATGGCGGAGTGTTTACATTTGGCAGCCCAAAGACTGTTGGATTACGGAACCCCCCCCCCCAAACCCAACCGGCCCCCCCGACCCCCCGCAGTAGCGGCTTGCCGGAGCCCGCCCGCCGACATCTCGCCGCGGCCCGGGTAAGTGCGGAGCTTGCGGCGGCCGGACCCGCGCCCCAGCCCTCCCCGGGCGGGCGGTGGGGCGGGGGCCGAGCCGGCTCCCCCCGCCCGGTGCTGTGCCGTGTGTGTGTGTGTGTGTGTGTGTGTGTGTGTGTGTGTGTGTGTGTGGCGGGGGGGTGGACGGGACGGGACGGGACACGGGGGATACACGCCGTCGCGCTGCCCCCGGGCTCGCCGCGCCCCCGTCGCCGCGCCGGGCAGGGGCAGCCTGTCCCCGTCCCCGTCCCCGTCCCCGTCCCCGCGGCCGCGGTGCCGCCTCCCCGCCCCGGGGTCACGGCGCCCGGCGCTGACTGGCGGCTCCGCCCCCGCGGCCGGCCCCGCCGCGCCCCCCGCCCGCCCGCTGCCGCGGTGCCCCGCTGGGCGCAGGCAGCTGCCCGGCCCGGCGAAGGGCGGCTGGGGGCTGCCCCGACCCGTTCGCGAAGCTCCGCTTCTGGGGAACGAGAGGCCCCGGAATGGGCGTCGGGGGCGAAAGGGGGGGTGGTGGGGGGGGGCGAATGCGGCTTCTGCTCCCGGTGTCCGAGAGCCGCTTCGCAGAGCAGGCTGGGGACCAGAGGAGGCGGTCGGGAGCTGGCAACAGCATTGAAACCCTGTCCCCAAAACATCCTCACACCCAAACACTCTAGCCGCCAAATGCCCTTAACCCCAAATGCCCTCTCCCCCAACTGTTTTTGCCCTGCAAATGCTTTTACCCCTGAATGCTTTTGTCTCCAAGCGCCCTCAGCCTCAAACTTCACCTTTGAGGGTCCTTGTCTCCAAAAGCCCTTGCTCCCAAACATCCTTGCCCTCAATGCTTTTGTTCCAGTCTCCCTCACTCCCAAATCCTCTTGCTTCCGAACAGCTTCACCCCCAAACAGCATCACACCCAATCTTCCTTGCATCAAAACACCCTCACTGCTAAACACTTTTCCCCTAAAACCCTCTTGCTCCCAACCTCCCCCAACCAAGCAAGGCGTTTAGCAGCCCTTGGTGTCCCTCAGAACACCCCCCCACCCCCCCCCATCCCTCTGTGGGCCCAATAAAAGGCCCGGAAAGGTGCCTGGGTCCTTCCCCCGGGCAACAAGCAGCCCCCAGACTGCTGATCTGACACTGGGCCCCCCATAGGCCACTCCTGTGAAATGTGGAAATGACCCTTTCAAGCAGACTGCAAGTGTTGCTCCCATGCATCCATCAAAAAGTCCCCTGGCCCCACACACATCTCAGTGCTAGAAAGCTGTAAAACCAATTTGGCACCTCTGTCCTCCCGGATCTGGCTAACAGGCAGTGGCCTCCCCTTGGTTTTGTGGTATGAACACATGGGCTGTGTGTCCTGCTGCACTGCACTTGTCCCCTTATCAGAGTGTTGGGGAGGTGGCAACATGCATGTGTTGCTTCCAGGGTTTTGCAGGCTATTTTGTCAGGGTAGAGGCTGGGAGCAGAAGGACCAGCAAAATGACTGCTATGGTAGTAGGACATAGAGGCTGGGGAAGAAAGTTGGCTGGTTCCAGGCTTTTTCTGACACAGTGCTGAACCCATGTGTATTTCTGGGGTTGTGTTCCCACATGTCCCAAATTCAGCGTGAATTGAGCGATGTGAGATTGAGACAGGTAGAAAAGATACATCGTTCTTTCTTTCTCTTTGAACTGCTTGACTTAAAAAGTTTGTGGAGGTCAAACTCATGTATGGAAGAAAAATGCTTGATATAGCATAGTTATGAGGCACTGTAAATGAAAAAGGAGGTTGGGACTCTGGGATTTTGAGACACACACTTTTCATGCTCATCCATGTCCCTTCCCAAGGCAATGGGTATTACAATTGTTGATTGTTGTGATGTTGAGAAGCCTGTGTTCACATCGACATGGTGGTGGTGGTGCACTGAAACCATGAGGAAAAGAGAAATGTGGAGATGCATATTGGTGCCACTGCTGGGTGTGCTTGTGCAAAGACGGTGGGTTTGATTCTCCAGAGTGATTGTCTCTTTGCTGGGTCTGTGGGAGCACACAGTGCACTAAGGGAGCGTCGGAGTGCCCTGCAAGCGATAGCTGTTGCATGAGATTCATGACTGTCTACAAACCCTCGGTGGCTGTCTTGCATTGCCAGGTGTTGTGGCAGCAAGTTGCATGACAAAGTTACAAAGCACAGGTTAGCGCTAGGTGTTAAACCATGCAAAATTTTGGTTCTGAAGACATCAGCGAAGAAAATTATGTTTTCATTGCTCAGAAGGTCATTGCTCAAAATCTTTTGTTTCTTTTCCCCTCTTTATTCCCTCCTCTCTGCAACTACATTCCCCTGCATCTACATTTAGGCCAGGCATTTCTGGGTTTGTAAATTCTATGGATAAAAGGCCTGTTGAGGAAATTCCCTATACACTTCGATTTTTTGCCACTTTACTTCCTGCTTGAACTATCAGTCTCTGAAGGTCTGAGGCTGTTTTCTCAAGGAAAGCTCTTAATTTAAGTGGCCTGTTAACTGTTAATTGCTGCTCTGTTCTGGCTATTTACCTGAATATCATGTCAAACCTGCTGTTCTGGTCTGGAGGCTACACTGGTTATCTGCTCTGATCTCTAAACTGCTACTGCTTTCTGCTGTTTTATTGAAGACCAAGGTAATATTTCTTTTCTTAATGCAAACTGACATTTCCTTAGATTTAAGGATTTTCTTCAGCAAGCTGTCCCACTTGAAACTGCTTATACAATAATCTTAATTTTATGTCTGGTAAAAAAAAGGCTTCCCTGAGGCTTAATATTCAAATAATTTTGTTGTTTCTTGTTCCTCAGTATAGATGTGTTTAGAGGCAAAAAACATTTGAAGCTGAGCAAACCAATGAGGAGTTGATGGGTAGGCAGTTAACCGAGTTAGGTAGGAATTCTGCTTATCAAACTACAGACATTGGTATGTTCAGTGTAAGGAAAGATTGAACTTTTAATGTATGCTTGCCAGGCTGATTGGAAGTTTGGAGAAGGTCATGTTATCTCCAGGGTTGTCTTGAGATCTGTGCAGTTAATGGAACACTGGCGGTGCCAGTGAAATTATATTCCTAGAGACAATTTCTTTCATTTACCGTATTTAGTAAAGTTAGGTTCTGTTTTCTGGTAACTGGCTTTATAAAATCAATGCTGTATTTTGGCTGTTTGACTGGGATAGTTGCACAGAAATGATAAAAAATGCTGGCAGAATGGATGTAATTTTGTCTCAGACTGAAGAGAGCGTTAATGGGGCTGGTTCCCTTTTGGTGAGTGTTTGTAGTTTTTTGATTAATGAGAGTTCATTCGGGTATTGAGAGAAGAAGAGACCTCTCAAATGATGCTGAATCTGTTTCCCCAGTATGTAATAGAATGAAACTCTCAGGCTGTCACTGGACAGTAAGATATTCTGACATGAATATATATTTTGAAGCTCTGCACAAAATGAGGATTTCATGCATAGGCAACACAGTGTGACAAGTCATATCCTGTATGACCTTGTGCGTACAGTATAAAGTTGTGTAATAATATATTCTGCTAAATTAATACACAAAATAAATAGAACATACCTCATTTTTATGCTAATAACAATATTTTTCAATTCTAAGCACCTTTTATGCTAAGACCTCAAAGTAAATTACAGGTAGGAGTAAACCAAGCTTCACAACACTATTGTGAATTTTTGTATTATTATTCAGAGACTAGTTGGAAGGTATCTTTATTGATTACTGTTATTTAATTTTCAGTTATTGTGTGAGTTGCTTACTTTCTGGTACTGTTCTCTCTCCTAATATGTTAACAATAAAGTATTATCTTACGAAACTGAAAGGAAAGAAATATTTTACTTTCAGCCACAAGAATGGACAGTTCTGTCAAGGCTAAGAGGAAAAGTAATACTGACTTTGACTCCTCAAGGAATTAGCAGAGATTTTGACAGCAGGATGTATTTTATGTGGCTGTAACATAACGTAAATTTGGGATTGCTC
Organism: Pluvialis apricaria; assembly: GCA_017639485.1. NCBI lineage: Eukaryota > Metazoa > Chordata > Aves > Charadriiformes > Charadriidae > Pluvialis > Pluvialis apricaria. Next base: position 10,310,168 of record CM030009.1, on the reverse strand, counting down.
TGATGTGTGGTTCATCCTGTGATGTAACTGTAGGTGAAAGGCTGATAAGACTTTACAAAGAGGTTAGCTGAGGGAACAAAAGAAACCTAAATTATTTTGTTTAATTCAAATCACAAAGGACAGGATTTCCAAAAGTGCTGATTACTGGCTTAGTTCTACTGTCATTAACGTCAGTGGTAAAAATGCCATTTAGACCAATGAGAGCAGATTTAGGCCACCGACGAGTGCTTTTGCAACCCTGTCCTTTATGTTTGTAAAGTGTGAGTTGAATCTTGCATTCCTGGTACTCCAGCATGTGTTTCTTATAAACTTCAGCACAGGATTTGATTCTCTGTCATATCCTTGTATGGGGAGATAGAGTAGCATTTCTGGGATAAGAATCCAGCTCGTAATGTTCTTCTAGCTTCTTCTCCATCGATATCAGTGAGGTTGTATGGGCAGCCAATTAGTACAGAATTTACTCTAACTTATTAATGCATATTTACAACCTTAATTCCAGTTTAACAGAATGTTTTGTGGTGGAACATTTACAGAAAAAGCATGTGGAAAAATTATCACTGCATGTATTAAGCACAAAGAAAGCATCCCTATACTGCTGTGTAGGAGCAACCCACAAAACAGAAAGAATTACAAGAAACTATCTTTTTCATTAAGTCTGCACAAAATGAGGATTTAACGCATGGGCAGCACAGTCAGTCCCAGCGGTTTAGTGCCCGTAATCCCACCTTGAAAATGGCTTCACAATAATAATTACTATTACAAAATGGACACTGCTTCCAATTTGGCATGTCTACTTCACACATAACTAATTGCAGACACAGAAGGCAAGATCTTATTTTACCAGCCACCTAGTTCCAGAAGTGCAGCTATGTTAACCTTCCCATAAGATTTCCAGTCTCAAACTGACAATTTTCAGCTTTGCCTTATTTTGCCACAATAATGCAGAGCATGTGTGGCAGCCATCCTCACTTTGGCACGCTCATACTATCCCTGGACATTAAGATACTATGACATGAATATATATTTGTGAGCTTTGCACAAAATGAGGATTTCACGCATAAGCAACATAGTGTGACGAGTAGTATCCGGCATGACCTTGCAAATGCAGGCTGAGCTCCAGAATAAACAGCTCAAAAGAGCAAGGAGTATAGCAGATTCTTGGGTTCTGGGAGGAAATCCCATCGTTCGGTTCCAAGCTTGCAGCGAGTAGCATACAACTCTTCCTATAAGTTCCAAAAACTTAGCTGCTTTATACACGTGATGAAGTACCCAGAGAACAAAAATTTACAACTACTTTTAGAAAGGCAGGGTTATTATAACAGAAAATCCATAATCATCAGTGGAACTCATCACAGAGAGCTGAAAATCCTCTTCATGGCTGGAGATTTCAAAGCTCCTGGGTTCCAGATGTGGAGTGTTGCTTCTCATTTTCCAGGGAGATCTTATTGTGGCCTTCCAGTACCTAAAGGGGGCCTACAGGAGAGCTGGGGAAGGACTTTTTACTAGGGCATGTAGTGATAGGACGAGGGGGAACGGCTTTAAGCTGGAAGAGGGCAGGTTTAGATGAAACATTAGGAAGAAGTTTTTCACTTTAAGGGTGGTGAGGCACTGGAACAGGTTGCCCAGAGAGGTTGTTGAAGCCCCATCCCTGGAGGTGTTCAAGGCCAGGCTGGACGTGGCCTTGGGCAACCTGGTCTAGTGAGAGGTATCCCTGCCTGTGGCAGGGGGGTTGGAACTCGATGATCTTCAAGGTCCCTTCCAACCTAAACCATTCTATGATTCTATGATTAACAGGGCCTACATTTGTCACTTGTGTAGGCTGTGGTTCCTATGTCCTATACATTTTCTTGCCAGCTTTTTTCTCTTGCTAAATGAACGATAGGTTTGGATGAAACAGTTCTTTCTGCCTTTCAAAAATGAAGTGTGATTTTAAAAGTTGAAAATAACATATATGTTACTGATACATACAGGGAGGTAAGAAAGTGTCTTTTTACACCTCTCTCACAGTTTAGAAGTATCTATCTGGTGCAGTTTGGCCCCTTGTCACTGCTGGCCCTGATTATGGGCAGCCAGATCCCTGGGTAGGGGGCAGAGGAGGTTGCAGAGCCTGTTGGTGCAGTCAGAGCCCTGACAATCGGCCATACTAGTGTTCCATATAATAAAAGCATTATTTATGCACAGCTAATGACTCATCAGTATGAAGTTTTCTGTAAGGTTATCTTTGCATAGATAGTATTATTGTATGTTCTTGTTCAGGGGAACTAAAATGAAATATGATCTTTTTCAAGATGCATGTTCTCCCTACTTAGACTGTATCAAAAATGCGTATTTTTCATCATATTTTTCAGTTCTTTATTGTTTAAAATTTTGGTGGGTTTCATCAGATTTTTAGGCATAAAAGTGAATCTACAGTTGTGGACTTGTGGCTATTCCTGGAGCATAAAGACCTGTAGAAACAAGACAGGAAGAGATCTCAAAAGGCCACCTTCCTTTCTGAAAGGCAGGATAGCTGTGCCATTATTGGTGAAAGTTTGTTCACTCCGTTCTTAAAAACCTTCTGCAACAAAGATTTTGCAGTCTTGCAGGACAACCCATTGACGTAAATCTCCCTTGCCATGTTGAATTCCATTACCACCTGTCCTACTTAATTTGGACATAAAGAGGAGTGTATTCACTCCTGTCTTTTCATGTTTCCAAAGAACATTACTATGTCCCTGCCAGTCATCTCCTCTTGGGACTGAGCAATCCCAGTTTCACCTGCTGTTCCTCAGAGGTCAAGTTCCAGACTCCCTCCAGTTAGTCCAGACCCATCCTGAAGGGTTGAGCTGACAGCTGGACTCAGTTTCACTCCACCCGATGTCCTACCATCTCTCATTAGGATGGAAATTATTTTGGTTTTGTCAGTACTCTTGTTTAAACATCCCAATGCAGTATTTTCTATTTAGGTTCAGTTTTTAAGGCTTTATTATTGCATGAGGCTAGCAGACTATGGAGAAAGTAGCATTAGTAAAAATGAATAATACATATCTTAATATGGCAATATACCTTATTTGTAAAATATTTTTTAATGAGTTTTATCTTTCCTGTCCCTCCTTTTCTAGTTGAGGAGGTAATTTTAGGTAAATTACAATACCACTCCTATTTCCAGTGTAATGGTAGGATTGTTTGAAGTGTAACACAGGGCCATACTATCTAACTGCCCTACATATTTACAAGAATAAGTTATTCTGGTTTTGCTTTTGCTATTGCTACGATCTATTAGGAAAATCATACCTAAATGTTAGAATTATTGATATATAGATGCAGACACAGCAGATCCTAGACTCAGTGCATACATTTTGGCCTAAGAACACATTCATTTTGCTTCCAAAAAGCATTCTATAAAGTATAATATATTTGATAATATTTCTTAAAATGTGAAGTCTTTGAGGTTGCGATATTCATAAATGTTTGCAGAGCACCTAGCATTCGTCTCTGATTGGGGCCTATGGGTAGTTTAAAAACATAAATATTTAATGGTAATGGTAATTACCCTTTTTTCAGAATAATAACATCTTTGAAGTTCCATCTTGGGTGAGTGAAACCCCCTTAATAATTTTTTTCCACCACTTTGAAGAATATTCTGTTGTCATCAGAAGCATTTCTGGAATTCATACATTGCAAAAATGCCACACTACATAAATTACAGAACTGTCTGCTCCAACCTGTCTCCTGCTTAAGATGAACGGAAATCAGAATGCAAGTGGCATGACTGACTGTGTTCTGTGGATGTTTCTAGCTTAGTGTTTTTAGTTCAGATCAAGAATGATGTTTGGAAGGGATCGTGCCCACTTCCAGCACTTTGATTCTCATTATGGGGTGGTCTCCCATAACCAAACTGGATTCCTCTTGGATTAAACTACAGCAGAAGGTGTTGTCTAGGAACACATGAAGTGTGCTCCAGCTACTTGGGAGTATTCCTTCCGTGGGACCAGTCCAGAACTAGGCTGTAGTAAACCACCTGAAAAGTATGTAATATGAACATTGGTTCCTTAGCACCATTTTGCTTTACAGATTATCTCTTGTTTCCCTGCTGTATCTGCTAATGTAGACATGGTCCTTGGTTTCAGAGCTGAGAGGCCATTAGGAAATAAATGCGCTGCTGATTGCATTACATTAAGTTCACTGCTTTACTGAAAAATCTCCAAGGAATATTCTATGAGATACCAGCCCCTAACCACAGTGAAGTATTAGTGGCCAGCCCAGCCCAAACCACAAGTATACTCTACTTTATTAAAATTGTGAAAGTAATGGCAGAAGAGTTTTCTTTTTGACTGCATTTATGATTTTTTTGTGGAAAAGGGGAATTAATGAAACTATTTGTTGAGTCCTCTGCTTGATTTTCATTTGATGACCCTGTGATAAGATACCTAGCAAGGGAAAGGCTTTGCTATATGGCACAGCAACCATGCAAAGAGGTACTTTAAGTGACCTATGAAAACTTGACAGAATATTGACTATATGGTATCCATTTAAAAATGGCTGTCATGATGTATTGACAACAGCACTAGCAAATAAATAATACATATTTTTAAAATTTCTGTAATTACATGTTTACCCAATAGGCCAGAACAGCTCTGTCCCAAGGAGCTGTTGCAGTCTGAGTAAATAATACATGTTTTAAAGTCCATAATTACATATTTAAACGATAAACTATCGAGGAAATAATGCACATTTTAAAAAGTCCATAATTACATATTTACATGATAGTCTGTAAATTCTGTAATTACTTATTTACACAATAGACCATAGCAGCTGTTACAGTCTATTATGGTAACTCTCATAGAATTATATTATGGATTTTTTTATAACTTAAAAATAAGTATATTTAACCAGAAAATTGTATTGTTAGTCTTAAAAAACCCCACAAACCTCTAAGATAAGAAAATCTGCCTAAAGGTAAAAATTTAGGGTGATACAGAGATAGAGATGTTCTCGTCCCCTCAGTGATAAATGTCTTTTCTTAGCATGAGGCGCTTAGGATTTTTCATTAATTTCAGAATTTCTTTAGGTAGCTGAAATATAAATATGCAGCATTATATGATTATACTTTCCATATTGTCATGTAGACGTTCAATTTGGATAAGCATTTGGGATTCTTAAAATTCTTTAGTTCGTGGTCTGTTCTTATTAAAATCAATGATAAAACTCCCATCAACCCTGGTTTCAGAAATCATTTATATTGAGGACAGCACTTAAGCATGTACTTGAAATCAATGGCACTTAAGCATCTTTTAAAAATAAGCACATACTTAAGGACTCTCATGAATTCTGATGGACCGAAACATATGATTAAATGCTTTCCTGAATTGGGATACTGTCTTCCACGAAGGCAGAATTGGAACCTTCCACCTATGTGGCTTGTTGGTGGGCCACAGGTTTTTTGTTGTCCGAGATGTGGCTTGTCCCTGAGGAAGAGCTTTTTTTAGCATGTTTAACTACAGACATACGTGTGTAAGACTTGGTGCTATAGCAAATGTGCTGCTGCTTCTTTGTTCTTTGTAGGGATTCATGGACTGAGAATTCATCCAGTGTTTTCCATAGCTCAGCTGCTGAATTTATTCCTCGTGTTAAAGAGTGGATCAATACACCTAAATGAGACTTCTGTCCATAATTACTACTAAATAGCAAGGCTAAATCAAGCAAGTCAGAATCTGACATTTAGCTCAGCCGGACCTTATGCATTTAGTAACGAAACAAAGTATGAGAGAAACCTTTGATCCTCACTGTTAGTTTCATTAAAACATTTGAGTTAAGAGAATTTGAACTGTTGGGAGACATGCCTTAAATGCGATGAAATACGTAAGTATGTTTTAACAATGTTTTGAGGTCAAGTTGTTCAGCTGTACTACGTAGGCTGGTCACATATTTTGACTGAAAGTGTCAGGTAAAGGGCTGAAGGTTTTGTCTTTCCTTGGCAATGAACAGTATAGCACCAAATTTGGTAAAGAACTATCTATTCAGAAATTAAGAAGCTGTTTTATGAAGTGCAATATGCAGAAATTTATTTGCATAGGAAAAGAAAAGCCTCAACAAGATATACTTCTGCGATTTTTTTTGCTATAGATCTCCCCAGATGTTGTTACTGACACCAGTGCGCACATTTGGATATTTGGTTAAGTGACCTGGAGCTTCAAAGGCCAAAGGGAAAGTCAATATCAATCCTTTGTTAAAAGCACAAAGCTAGTAGAAGAAATGATTACATAGCAGGAGCCTAATTCTTATCTCTTGCATGGTACTTCTTACCTGTGTAAAATAGATAAACGGCATTACCTCACTGGTTAGTCTTTGAAACCAGCAAATGAAAACAAGGGATATAAGGAATTAGAGAATCAAATGTGAGAGCAATAACTTCAGGTTATGTAGGAACCATATTTAAATGGTTTAATTTTAAAAGCATCTTCAATTTTGCATTCTCCACAACAAATCCTTTCATTTGAGAATTAAAAGAAGAAGACATCTCTTTTGTTGGACCGGCCTGTGGCACTCGGTACAATGAGAATAACCGATCCTCTTCATCTAAGTGCTATCCCTGTGAAACTGTCAAGGTCTGTTTCTGTGTCATTTTTCTACTTTGTTTTCCGTTAAAAAATATACACATAAACGTTTGCAGTTTTTGTAACACTTCCAAGCTTTACACTTGAGTTAACATATAGGAGTTGTTATCTTTTACATGTGCATCCTAATCCTGCAAGTTATTGAGATTCTTTGAAGGTTTTGTGGATCTTCAGCTTTTTACCAGGTGAATGTTGAGAGTCTTCACTTCTCCCACCCTTTTTTATTTGTATCGCATCCATACTTGGCTGGCAGGCAGGCATGTTATCTGCCAGAAGTTCTGTTACATATTATTGCTAAATAAAGATTTTGTGTTCATATAACTGTGGTGGTTTTCTAATAATTCTGACCTGAGGTTGAATACATCCAGAAGTGCGGGATAAAAATTTGCACAAATAAACAAGATGTGTTGCACAATATAAGCTATATAAAGGGAAAGCTTTATTATCATATGCTTTTTGGGCACAAACCAGCTTATTTTATTGTGAACAATCCCACTGGGGAGCCAGCACAGGGAATATTACATGAAGAAGGCAGGCAGATTCCAGCACATTATATTTGCCAATAAGCAGTACTTTGCATTTGTAATTTTGTTAATTGTCAAAAGTAATTTAAATTCATCAATTGTCAATGAGTAATTCTATCAGCAGTGTTTCTAGGAAAAGTTAAAATCCCAGTTGGATTGACACACCACTTTCTCCTTCGGACATAGATAAACTTAGCACAGAGTAATTTATCTCACATGGTATTTTGGAATGTTCTTGAAAAATTAGTTTTGAGGCTAAAGGGAGACTTTATTGCTGTCTTCACGTATGCAATGGGAGAGTATGTGTCTTTTTGAGAAGACAGAGCCAGACTTTTCTCAGAGGTACACAGTGAAGGGGGAAAAGGCAACGGACACAAACTGCAACAGGGGAAATTCCTATTAGGTATTAGGAAGAATTTATCACTGTGAGGATAGTCAAACACTGGAACAGGTTACCCAGACAGACTGAAATCTCAAACCTTAACAGTTTTTTGCACTGGGTTCCCAACTATGTTTTGTAGGTTGTTATAGATGTGGGACAGGTTTCGGCTGTGGTCCCTCACCATCTTGCCCATATTCTGCAGGCACCTCCAGACTGAAATGTCCTGTGCTATATACAAATAAACTGTTGCTATTACTGGTTTGTGGTGGTCCTCATTTATGATAGAAAAGCAAGTGATTACATCACTTGGCAGCTATGATGACAAATACATATTTGTCAGAAATAGTTATTTATTTTATAAGCAGTTGTTAGGGGTTTTTTATTGCTTTTTTTATTATAATGGAACTTGAGGACGGAGACAGATTTCTTTCCTGCATTGTTAACTACAGTAAGAGGCAGCATTGTGGAATGTCATCTATGGTCTCTTATAATGATAAATATTTCTGAGACAAAACATTGTGAAAACTTATATGTATAAATTCCTCTATCCCAGCTATTAGGATGAAGAGTAAAAGTACAGCTTACTATTACCAGGGATTTGTCAGCAGCTAAATGACTCCTCACAGGGAGGGAACACTTCCTTCCCCATACCATCTTTTCTATAGTTTGTTTGCTGTTTATGCAAGCAGTATATCTTTTCCATATAGGCCAATGTTTTGCATTTGGTGATCCCACATACAGCTGAGGAACACCGCAAGAAAGGAATGACCATCCTTCCAATGCTTTTTATTCTTAGTCCTTTGTACTCGGTGTTAAATGTAAGAATCTGTGACTATAATATTGAAATGTTGGGGTCTCTGGAAAGGGAGTCATATTCTGCAGCACAGTTGGTCAAGAAGGCCTATATTATAGATGGATGAACTGGGACTCAGAGAAACCAGAGGACTTTCCCAAGGTGTCCCTGGGAGGAAGGTTATATAGCTAGCATAGCACCGAGGAATTTTGCCTATGTTGTCCCGTGCGTTAGTCAAGAAAAAATGGTGCAGGTTGGTGAAGATAATTGTTTTCCTTCTGTCTTAAATGTATTCTGAGAGATTAATTTGATGAATTTCAGTGTGCATCAAAGCAAAGGAAGTTTTACTGTAGCTCTAACTAGAGCGAGAGACAGTGTGGAAAGGTGTTGTGCAAGCAAGCCCTCGCAGCTGTATTAATGGACTTCAAACCTGACCTGCTGCACCCCTTCAGTGAACTGTCAGGCCTCTCTAGTTCAAAGAGTATAAAGGGGAATTGGGCTGTAGTTAACGGGTTCATCTGTTTTTCTGTTGCATGGAGTCTTGACTCTTTGTTTTAAAGGATGTTGGAAAATTATCAAGCGGAGGACTAATGTGAGGGCTACTATGAGGAGTAGGAAGAACGTCATAGAAGGCAAAATGACCGTAGCTGAGAACTTTCCATAGCGGCTGAACAGAATAGCTGTGGTTCTGCCCTGTTGAGTCCCACAGAAATTTAAGCAGTCAGTTAAAATGATATGTGTAAGAAAGACCGGAAAACAATAAGTTGGCAAATTTTTGGATACAACAAATTCTATTTACACGTAATAAATGTCTTCCTTTCTCTTTAATCCTGTTCAATCTCTACTGCTTTTGTTCAAAGCATGTGTATTTTTTAAATACAGCTGAATGTCTTTCTGAAAGCATAATGCTTAGATAGGTCTGGTTTTGGTCTTGATAGTTTTATGGTTATGCACCTAAAATAATACCATCAATGACAAAAAATAGATGCCTTCAGTGGTGGTAGCAGTGCATATTAAGTACTAGTTGTTCATGTTGTTCAGGAGACATATTTGAAATTCAGAAAGTCAGACTTTTAGAAATCAGGTATTCAGACAACCAAAATTATTATTTCCCCAAATTTTTATATGCTATCTTTTGAATACTTGAAGTTTACACACACAAAGAGAAATGCTTCAGCTGTTGTTCTACAGAAGCCTTATTAAGTGACTGAAAAATAAAATATGAAGTCTTGTTCTCAGTACATTGGTCACTAATATAATTAAGGGCTAGTGGGCTTGGTCCCTAACATATTTTTAATACATTGGGGGATTCTGAGCAAAAGATAAGAAAATGACTAACTTAGTATAAGACCTATTAACATTCACAAGCCCATGTTTTCATAAGCTCCAGCCCAGGGTCTTTACACCATCATAATGTACTTTTAATGAGTGTTGGTACATTTTCTATACACCCAAAACAGTTTTGTACAGAAGTAGTCGCATATCAACAATGTGCAAATGACTACTGACTGGTTAGAGTCTGGTCGAAAATTTGGCATATCTACATCCTCAGGTATCACATAATTTCACCACTGCATTTATATTCAGTCAATGGTATTAACACTGTACCTTTTGTGATAGCTCCTGTAATATTTTTGAATGCTATTATAATAACTTCTCTATCACCTGCACCTTTTAATGATTCATAAATTCTTTGATTTCTATGAACAGCAAACTATAATAGCACTATAATCAGGACAGCATGCTAAAGTATAGCAGAAACTTCTGCTGCCTGACTACCTCCAGCTTTCCTTCATTGCCTGACTAAATTGTTCAAAATGAGGTTTCCACTACAATTTGAAACAAGGAACTCCTGAGTTCAACACGAATACCAGTGAAGGAGACCATGCTGAAAATTAAAAAGCAAAATAGACAATAACATGTAACAGATTTCAAATAGAGTAACTGCAAGAGCATTCACTGTATAACAGGCATATTATTAGCTGTACCATAATTTCTCTTTTTTCCTCTTTCAGTCATTTGGTCCTTTTAACTAACGATTTCCCCTATCCACCACCTATGCCTCGCATACACTGCACACACATGTTCTGCCACAATGATACTTTCCAGTAACTTTCTCTGGGATGGTTTAACAACTTCATTTGAAAACCCAAAGGGACTCCTGTGAATCAGGTTGCATGATAAATGCTGGTTTTTGGGCTCTCCTCTTTGTTTTTCATCTGTCAGGACTAAATCAGTCCCTTAAAACTGCAGTGAAGTATCATTTGTATGACAGAAATCACAGATGCTACAATCAAAGGTCTCTGTTTTGTTTTGTTCTTTTTTACTGTGGGTTTTTTTCCCCCTAAGCTTTTAAGAAACTATCTCACTGAGAATTAGGCACTGGATGCAAAAACTTTTCCAGAAACTCGTGATACAGTTTCATTTTATTCCGTCTCGGTACTGATTAAAAGCTTCTGTTGGCTGGCCATGCCATGTCTTATGTGATCAGTCTGCTTGAAAGGTGTTCATCATAAAACTCACCATTTTTCATAATAATTTTGGTAGCTCTCTCATCTTGGATAGCCATGGAGAAAAGTCTTCTCACTTCTAAAGGATAGGTATGAGATACCTTAATTTCATAAATAAGCTCGCGCTGCACTGGGTCATGATGAGATGTGCTGCGTGTAGAAACAGAGCTGTCGATGTACTCCTTTCATAAGCTGTTAAGTCGTTAAAATGTAAACCTTCATTGGTCAGAGTTCACTCCGTATGGAGGGATTTTTCAGATGTGCTCAGTGCTGGCCTAACTCTGTATCTGTTGAAGTCAATGGGAATTCTACTATTCACAACAGAATTAGGCCAACTGAGTACTTTTGAACATCACACACTTCATAGTTTTTTAGTATTTTTAAATTGTGCATATATAATTTTTGCTTTACTAAAGCAATTTATGGCAAACCTCTTTATCAAAGTATTAACAACCAAACAGGTATGAACTCCATCTTCATTCTTCTACTTCAAAGTAGTAATTCTAATAGCATTGAATGGCATCCTGCCTTGAAGCCAATGGCAGCTGAGTCTGATTTGGAAGGAATGTATAAAGTAGACCGTAGAAAAACCAAAATGGAGGTAAAGGAGTAAACACGTCATCTCACCGGTATAAGAGAATTTTTATGTCAAGGCTTGGAGTTAGGAAATCTGATTTTTATTTGAAGAGAATATTTTCTAGCTAGGCAGTAACTGTGTCTAGAGTAAACATATCAGTGTTTTTTCACTCACCCCGTTTTTTTCTGAAGATGTTACATGCCAAAAAGCGGCTGTCTTCTATGGCTGGTGAAGTTAAGAAATCACTTTCCCTTTTCTTTTGTTCATGATATGTTTCCATTTTAACTATCAGTTTCCCATTTCTGCAGCAATCACTACACCATTCCACTGCTTGTAACTAATATGTTGATAATCATGTAATATACCTTCCTTTTAAAACCAGCTACTATGCTGGGAAATTGCAAGTTAAAAAATGTACCTAGTTTAAAGAGTATTCTATTGCAATTAGTTTGTGATTTGTATAAATCAGCATATTTTATTTAAAAGAAAAATCTAATCCATTCTCTAATCTACTGGAATGTTCAAGTATATCCAAGAATTGTGGCCAAAATGATAAAGCTGGTGCTTGTATCAATGGTGTCATCAGTTGTGCTGGATTGGTACTGGTGTTATTCTGTTTTGTTGTGTTTTAAAATCGGGTGAACTTTGAACAGAATTTGCAGATGATATGCTGCTATCTGGGGTAATCAAGATTTTAAAAGTCTGGAGAGGAATTTCAGAAGCATCTGCCAAAGTTAAGTAAAGTTGAGTTTCCCTTTCTTAATTCTTCTAATGTTCAGAGGACGTGCTTCTCACCTCTTTCTCTTGTGAAAACCAGAAATTCTAAATTAATGGAGTACATCAGTGTGAGAGACTTGAACTTTATGCCTTTCAAGGGTAGAGCCCTTTTGCTTGTTATTTGCTGCTAGTTTTATTAGCATAAATTTGTCTACACTGAATTAATTTGTCTTCACTTCTACTCTGTCAGATTTTCAGTCTAAGTGTACTTCAGTCATTCTGAATTTTATCCTGTTTCTTTTCATTGACTGGCCTACCAGTTTTTCTCTTTCAAACATACCCTGTGCTCTTACTGATTGTTCCCACACTTCCTGACCTTGTAGATTAGTCTTCTATGTGTTAATCTATTAGAAGCTCTTCTAAAGAGTGTGGAATATATGCTTGTACTGTCCATTATGATCAATAATTTCTACTTCTTATTTAAAAATCCTGAGGGCATTTTTAGGCACGATATCTCTTTGGTAACCCGTGCTAGCAATCTCTCTTGCAGTTATACAAACTCTTAATCGTATTGTTTCCTGAAATAATAATGTTTCAAGAGTGTGACATAGATGTGAAGTCAGGGGTTTGTATTTTTTCAGATAGTCGTTCTCGCTAACCTCTCTTCAGTCCAGCTCATATTTCCGAACAGGTTTTAAATATATCTGCTAATGATTTCTCTATCTCTTCTGACATATCCTTGTGAGCTCTGAATTAATTCTGTCTATTCCTGGAGTTATGTCAACCTTCAGACTTTCTAATTTCTTGATGAGCTGTTCTGGCGTGTTACTGATTTTCTTTGGTGTTTATTCTTCCTCCCCCAGGAAATTTATATCTGATCCTGTCATCAGTCCCAACCTTGTTTTATGGACAATAAAATAGAGTTCATTTTTAAGCAGTCTCTCCTTTCTGTTAGTAAACTGCCATTTGCCATTTCATAGGTGTGCTCCTGTTTCTCTCAGTGACCTTGTGCTCTTTACGTGCTTGAAAAGAAAAAAATCTTTATTTACAATTTCCTCACCTTATGTGAACTTTTCCTTTCATTTTTCCTCTTTGCTTTCCTTATCAGTACATTACAGTCTTTTAACTTCATGCTATAATCTTTTCAGTTGCCTTTCCTATCTATATTTTTACATCTTAAATATGCCTTTTTCTTAAATTAATTTTCTTGCATTTTCTTCTTCATCCACAACATATATATTTTTAACACAAAACGTTCAGATGCTAGACAGCGCGTATAACCTTCAGGCATGTAATAATTGTCTTTCAGTACTTCCCAGTTCCTTCTCTGTCCTTTTTCTCCAGTGCTGTTTTCCATTCAGTCTCACCCACTGTTTCAGTAATTGTCTTTGCTGAATTCCGAGTTTTGATTTTTTTGTGTGGATGTATTTTTGTCGCATTGTCATCTTAATTAAAACTGTAACTAGATTGTAACCACTGCTGAATTGATTCCAATTATGTCCTCTTCTGTTCAAATCCTAGGTGAAGCAATAATTCCTGCTCTCATTCTTTTATATATTGTTTAAAGAGACAATCCCGTCTATAAAACGTGTTTAAAGCAGTTATAAAAGCTGTTTGATGGGCAAAATTTCAAGCTGTGGTCCTGTATTTGTTGAAGGAGAAGGCACAACACAGAAGCATAGATGCGGGCTACCCAAGGCAACACAGCCAACGTGTTTCAGCACAGACCGCTGGTGTTGTTCATGTGGAGTGAGGATTTTCCTCCCTGGCTGCCCTGGCGATGCTGTGCTGCAGGGTGGGAGCTTGCAGAGGCTTTGGGATGGTGGCTCTCTGGTGACGCAGAGCACCTCTGGTCTTCAAGGGGGACATACTCTGTGAGGAAGCAGTGACAGAGGCAAATGAGTGTCAATATGTCCCTTTGACAGTGTAGGGCATCCTAACAGTACCAATAACTGCTTTTAGCTATCTTAGCTATGAAACAGTGCTTTATAGAGTAGTTCATAGAAATCTGAAGTTGTATTTTAACAATAGGTCTCCAGCCTTGCTGACAGAAAAGTAATTTATTTTGCAGTCTCTTCACATATAATAACGCAATCACATATAGTAGATTCTGTCCTTCTGCACTTTGCTATACAGTGTTAATGACTGGCACTTAAATACTTTACAAATTGAATTGCACTTGTATGAGAAACTGGATTGATAAAATAAATTACTATATCTTATAGGTTAAGGTTTTGGTTCTGCAATTGTAGCTGTTACAAATTACCTAAACCCCTTTTTATATTGCATTTCACATGGCTATATTTTACAACTACTCTAATAAAAAATTCTATACAAAAATTGTTTGATATTAATAGTAATCATTAACAACTTGATAGATTCTTGTTAAGTATATTTGCAATACATTTAATCTTATTAAACTCAGCTCTGAGTTGTTTCTTCCAAATATTATAGGTCTTTATGAAGCTAGCAGTATAAAGAAGAGATTTCAACCATTTTCGGCCAAGAATTAGGTTTAGCTTAATGGATCAATTCTTTTCTTATTAAACCGAGTCTGACCAATGCCAAGTAATACATTCAGCATTGATCTTTGTCTCACCCTGCTGTAGCTTGTGTTCTCTTTATGTACATGAAAAATAAGGTGCCAAGAATGAAAACAATGCCTGTATAATACAAATATAGAATTTTTCAGACTTCCATTCTGCTTATCCTTTCAGTTTGTTATTAATGTCTTGTTCAATGCTTTTCTGAAATGTATTTTTTAAAAGACCCTTTCTTTCCATAAAGGATATTTCTCCTTTTCTACAATTAACAAAAAGCAAAAGGAATAATAATAAGAGATCCATATACCACTGACACATGCGAAAGTCCTGATAGGGATATCTCATTCTGTTTTAGAAGGCCTATGTGTATTTGGTCAATTTTTATATGTATGAGGTTTACACAGTGAAGTTTAATCTCTAAATGAATGGGACCTTCTTAACTAACAAGTAATCTGAAGCAGGGGTCTCTTGGTCTGTCTTTGTAAAAATAATTTGATTTAGTCTGAAAACTGAAAATGATATGAAACTGGAGACACAATGGTCTAGATAATGATAGATGTTGAGATGATCGCAGTGTTTCTGCTAAACCTCATTTTTGCACACTTTGAAGTTCAGAGATAAATACTTTGTGAAGCCTGAAATTTCAGATAAAGCACAGATCGGAATTCCATGAGAACTTTGCCTTTTTTTTACTTGGTGCCAAAATTTCTCATTTGCTATACTAAGATCTCATTCAGGGTCAGTTTGTACTTACAAACACGCCTCAGGTTTTGTTTATACCGTGGCCCTTTCCAGCATTCTAAGTGTGCCCAGTGGCTAGATTTTAAGTGAAAATATGGGCATATTGTGTAAGTAATGTCATGTAAAAGTTAGCTGTCTTATTTTTCTGTATTCAGAATTGCTGTTGCAGGTTTGTGAATGCAAATAATGGTGAAATAATGTGATAGAACTATATGCTCGGAATGCCAGATCAGTATTTGCAGGTTTCTTCTTGTATGTTTTAAATGCTTTTCACATTTCACAGTTTGAAAACGTGACATATTTTCAAAATAGTCTAGGTATTCAAAAGTGCTTATTGGACATGTCCTGTACAAACTGCTGATTATATAAAGAAAGACATTATTGGCGGGTAAAGATGCTAGGTGCTTTCTGCGTTTGTATTTACAATCATATTTGTTCTTTGAAGGAATGATACATTGTATACTTGGTTGCCTCTTTTATATCACAGAATATGTTCTCAGATATGGAATCTAGAACTTTCTGTGACAAAATTACAGACTTCCACCTTTGAAATTAAGTATGTACTGCTTTGTGAGCTTGCTACTAGAAAGCAAAATAATCACAACACTTACATAAATCCAAAATTCCATCCTGTAGATGGCAATGGTACGCATAAACGTAATGTAGTGTGTTATACCAAATACAAGAAGTAACTGAGACCTGTAAATGTCTGTAATATGATCTAGTCCTAAATATGAACTTGTATGCTTGATATTATACACTGTCCTGTGTGTTCATCTAAAAGTTGGTTATTTTGGGTTGGTGGGTTTTTTTTGTTATATCTAAGTATTTCTGGAGTTAATAAATTACAGAAAATGTTTAAACATTAAGGAGCCATGACTGGAATCTTGAAAGGAGATTAAAGAGTATCTGTGCCCAAATCCAGTGAAATTCAATGGATTTGTTTAAAAATCCCAGTGTTTAAATATTTGAAAGAGTATCAGGCACACTAGTAGAAGGGACTTAAATGAAAATGAACAGGATGGTATGTTTGAAATGAATGACTGTTTTGTGGCTTTGAATGGCCACAGAACCTTTTGGCTATGTATTTATAGAAGTCAGACGTTTAGCAGGTTAAAATGAGTTAGGGATGAATTCAGAATTGTATTATTTTCCTTCATGTCCAAGCTTTACAGTAGTTCTACGTCAATAAACTTTTGTGTCTTTTTCTCCCTAATCATTCTTACCTGTATGTCACTGGTTTTAGGCATGGATACAGTTCAGAGACAGCATTATTATCTATGGTAGTTGATCTCTTGATCAATACTGGTAAAGTATCCATAAAGGTTTTGTTGATTTGCTTGAGAAAGCTCACAGGGATGGATAGGAAGGTCCTTCAGTGGGTCAGCTTTTTTCTCTCTGTGTAATAAGTATTTCTCTCTCTTCTTATGAGGGTAAAGTAAGACAGTGTGGCATTTTTACTAATATTAAGGTGCCACTCAGATTTGTATATTCTCATTCAACTCAAGTCTCTCCAGTTGCTCAAGCTGAGCAGATACAGGGATGTGTGTGTGAGCGAGTTAGTTAAGGTTTTATCCCAGCTATAATACAATCTGTTCTTGTAAGCCGCTTTCTTTCATATGTCAAAACGACAGCCTTGCCTTTCATTGCAGGTAAACATCTGCTTGATTTTTGCCGGTGGAGTTGACTTTCTCAGCTGTTTTGAATGAGCTGCTGTTGGCATAGTTGGGCTACTGAAAGATAGTTCCAAGTTCTGGTGGACATTTTTTTCTAAGACTTTTCAGATGTCTGCAAAAGTAGCTTAATTTCAGAAAGGCTGCACACCCTGCAATTTCTCACCGACTTTGTATTTTTCATTTATTTCAGCTCCTCTTTGTTTCAACTTTCTTCATTCCAATTTAAAATGAGTCCCTGCCCATTGCTGTTCCCAGCAAAATTTATTTCGTCCAGAGACAGAGACCTGCTGTCTCTCTCTGATATAGACCTTGTCACAAGGGTCCGTGTTAGTGCACTCGAGGCAGGCTGACTGTGTCACCCCTCATTTTGTTGTCTTGTAGCATATTTGTAGAATATTTTGAAAAGTTAAATATACAGCAGTAGGGGAAAGAGGACAATTACATCATGTTCACTGAGCAAAATGTAAGTAAGTAAATGGTGTAAGTAGAAGATGACATCTTTTTCCTTGTGGGATTACGTATATATCCATAAGCTCTATTTAGCTACATAGCCTTGACCTGGTTTGTAGAAAATTAATGTGTGATTTTGGCTGTCAGATAGAGGCCAGGAATTTCACCTATGTGCATTGTAAACATAATTCTACTGCTTTAGCCAGTGAGTGCTCCAATTTTTTTGCACTGTTCCCCTTCAGCTTGGCTGATCTACCTGAAATAACTAACTCTACTGGTAGAAAAAGAAGAGAAAAGAAGTTTTAGAACATGAAGCTTGGGAATCTTCGGATTAATAAAAGACAGGAGTGAAGGGGACAAGGTGAAATAAGCTAGTCAGGAGACTCAGCAATGGGTGCAGAAGATCCAGACCTGGCTGCTTCTCTGTTGATGTACTCTCTCCAGGATAAAAACTTCAAAGATCTCCTGTAAGCCAAAAGCAAACTGCAGCAACTGTGTTTTGCCGTCCGCACTGTTAGCTCTGGAGTACACACATATGTAGCTCAGAAGTAGGAACAGATGATAAACTATTGTTTTGAATAATTAAATCTTGAGGGTGTCTCTACTGCTATTCTCTTTAACCTCATTTGTTTACATTAGAACATTTTCTTAAAGTTTTATGTACATGTGCGTCTGTAGAACAGCATTATTTTGTTCTGTACTATGGAAACTTGTAGGCATTGCAGTAGGAATTGGATGCAAAAATCTGGGACTGCATGGGATTTGAATGGCTTTGCTTTTAAAACAGTTGCTGTCTGCCTTCAAACAAATGTCTGAATTGATATTATGATACAAAACCTACGAAGCTGTTGAAAGAAGATACATTTCAAGTGTGTAGCTATAGGGTCTTGAGAACAGGTAAAATCTAACCAAGAAACCACGTATTCCTATGCAGTTAAAATCTTCTGTTTTCTGCAGTGCAGAACTTCAATATTTTTCCATTTTGCCTTATGTAAGGCATACACTTTCAAATACCAGCTAGTCTATCATGCTCATAGTACATATGGCTTAAAACTGAAGATCATATTTAGATACAGATTTTTTTATGCAAATGAAGGAACTGCTAGAAATGAATAATGTATTTGTGTGTAAACAGAACGCATGCATTGCCCAGACTTTTAACCTGATAAATGGCAGACCCATAATAACCTTTTTTTGACTAAATACTTAATTTCTTAACCAAGCATTTCACTTGCTGTGATAACAACATATTTCTAAAATTTCTCCTGTTTGTATACAAGTCTACTAGGACAACACACAGGATTAAATCAACAAATGTCTAATCCACATGCCAGTACTGTAGGACCGTTGGCTAGAGAATTTTTAATCGTCACAATGAAAAGAGCCTTTTCTCCTTTTCAGTGTTCTGTTAATCCTACCAGAAATGTGTATACCCCAACTACTTATACTCTTACTTCTTGCATATTCTTGTAGGTGTACCTATATATGCATATATACATACACAGTCACCAACTTACCCGCCTTGCTGACCTGTAGTCATATATTGTAATTCCTATAAGGAAATCGCATCTCCCAGGTGGATTCTCAACCGACTTTGACCAAAGCAGTTTACATATTCAAAACAAGCTAGTATGAATATCTGGGGAATATTGCAACATCTTCTGTAATCATGTGGGGAGAAAGCCCAGTGGGTTTTGAAAGCATTGCTTTTGAGGCTGCATCAGCAAATTAACCTGCTCATTATGGAGAGGTATACTGTACTGCTCCTTAAAGAAAAAAACAAAATAATCGATTGGTTGCCAAATTCTTCTAATATGTATATCCTATTCACACTGCAATTCAAGGGAGTTCCATCTGAGAGAATTTAGGCCAGCTAAAATTTAAAATCCCAACAGATTTTAAGGTTGTTTTTTTTAATATAAATGTTTCAATGACATTTCCACATTAAACATTTTAAAAGAAAATTTACAATAACTTTTTCTCAGATTTTATTCTTAATTTTGAGAGTATAATGAAAAATTCTTATCCCTATATTGATGTTTTGCTCTAGCTGTTTTCTGGTTTGTTTTTTTTTGTATTCCTAGCAGCTCTCTCACTGTGTAAGTTCAGAAAAATACCAATTTTACCCAAATAAGCACAGACCAAGAAAATAAAAATGTGGCTATTCATGCAGTTCCACTTCCAGGCAGCAGACTTTTGGACAGGGTCAGGATTATTTCTGTGTATTCAGCCACTAGCTTGCTCCATACCCACACCATGTTGGGAAGCAAGGAAGAGCTTGTGTTCCTGGGAGCAGCCAGCTGTTCCAAGGAGATGCCTGCCCGCTCTCCAGCCTTGAAGAGAAGGAGGCAGGGCTGTGTTTGCAGCTCCAGAGGATTATATGGGCAGGGGCTCTTCCTGCCCCCATGCCTATGCAAACATTTATGAGAGGGCTGTGATAATCTGGCCCCCTATCCCAAACTGGTTCTTTACAAAAAGCATGTTAGCTTTAAAAATGAGCTTAAAATAAGGTTATGCTTAGGTTATCATATCCAGTGTCATCTGATCTTGTAAGAGTTAGATGAATGTATGCTTACTAAATGTTAAAAGACAATTAGCCATAGATTTTACTCAAAATTAGTCAATAATGGGAACAGTGAGAGAAATGAACATTGCAGCTTGTTGCGTAGCTCTTCTCTTTGTCTGGGTTTTACACAGTCTGTCAACTGACGTGGAGGCTATACCTTGACCTGTCTAAAATACAATTAATTTTTAAAATATCATAGGTCTGGTCAAGCCCATTCTGAGCTCTGATTGGTAGAAAATCGATTATTAACCACAAGGGGACAGCTTCTCTTCCAACTCTGCCACTTAAGTACATAAGGAAAAAGGAACAAAAGAAGAAGGATAATTATTATCTTGAATTGATAGTGTAACTGATTGTGATCAGTTCTGAGGTGCTTACTGCTTATGTGAATGCCCTTTGGG
Source organism: Pluvialis apricaria (assembly GCA_017639485.1). Taxonomy (NCBI): domain Eukaryota; kingdom Metazoa; phylum Chordata; class Aves; order Charadriiformes; family Charadriidae; genus Pluvialis; species Pluvialis apricaria. The sequence goes on along the minus strand of CM030009.1, from coordinate 10,289,692 downwards.
GTAACTTCATTATCTCCACATATACACTAGAATACTGCAAAAGATTATGTCTGAAATAGGTGTAAGGATCAAGTATATACATGTGAGAAGCTCAATGTGTTAAGAAATAGATGTAAATATTTCCTGCAGATGAAGGAAGGCACGAGACACTGCAAAGGTAATAACTGCAGAGCTATGTATATGGCTGGACGGCCGGGCCCAAAGAGTTGTGGTGAGTGGAGTTAAATCCAGCTGGCAGCCGGTCACAAGTGGTGTTCCCCAGGACTCAGTATTGGGGCCGGTTCTCTCTAATATCTTTATCAATGATCTGGATGAGGGGATAGAATGCACCCTCAGTAAGTTTGCAGATGGCATCAAGTTGGGCGGGAGTGTTGATCTGCTTGAGGGTAGGAAGGCTCTACAGAGGGATCTGGACAGGCTGGATTGATGGGCCAAGGCCAATAGTATGAGGTTCAACAAGGCCAAGTGCTGGGTCCTGCACTTGGATCAGCACAACCCCGTGCAGCACTACAGGCTTGGGGAAGAGTGTCTGGAAAGCTGCCTGGTGGGAAAGGACCTGGGGGTATTGGTCGACAGCCGGCTGAATATGAGCCAGCAGTGTGCCCAGGTGGCCAAGAAGGCCAATAGCTTCCTGGTGTGTATTAGAAGTAGTGTGGCCAGCAGGACTAGGGAACTGATTGTCCCCCTGTACTCAGCACTGGTGAGGCCACACCTCAACTACTGTGTTCAGTTTTGGGTCCATCACTATAAGAAGGACATTGAGGTACTGGAGCATGTCCAGAGAAGGGCAACAAAGCTGGTGAGGGGTGTGGAGCACAAGTCTTATGAGGAGTGGCTGAGGGAACCAGGGTTGTTTAGCCTGGAGAAAAGGAGGCTCAGAGAAGACCTCCTCGCTCTCTACAGCTACCTGAAAGGAGGTTGTAATGAGGTTGGTGTTGGTCTCTTCTCCCAAGTAACAGGTGACAGGACAAGAGGAAACGGCCTCAAGTTGCGCCAGGGGAGGTTTAGACTGGATATTAGGAAAAATTTCTTCAGTGAAAGGGTTGTGAAGCATTGGAACAGGCTGCCCAGGGAAGGGGTGACTCACCATCCCTGGAGGTATTTAAAAAAACGTGTAGATGTTGTGCTGAGACACATGGTTTAGTGATAACTTGGCAGTGCTCGGTTAAGGTTGGACTTGATGGTCTTAAAGGTCCCTTCCAACCAAAACTATTCTATGATTCTATGATTCTATAGATATGTGTCGAGGTAACTATGAAAATGAAGCTTGAGTGGTGTGTGTCATGATCATTATGCTACGTGTAAATGTACAGACTTACCCACTGCAGGCATGTGTGCAGCCTTACCCTCTTTCTCCATGTAAGTTATTTTTAAAGAGCTTTAGGCAGACCAGAGGCCAGCTTCCCCCCATTGCCTGGCTGAAGTGCCTCTAGCCCTTGCTGGAGCAACCAGCACTCAGAGATTAAGAGAGAGCTCAGTGGTTTGGTCTGTTCAGCCCCCCACTTCTCTCCCAAGAAAGCCATTAAAAGTGTTGTCAGGTGTGTTGATGATGATAAATAATAATGGCAAACATACATTAGGAATCAGACCTGGAACTACCAAATTCAGTTTGTATAGACTAACAAATGGCCATTAGACAGTAATGACCTATGTTTGATCCCACAACACCACTTCCATTTTCAAATGCCAAGGATAATAAATAAGACTGGGGAAGGCTTCTGAAAGTCAATAAGCTTGGGCTTCATTATGTCAATAAACAAGAAAGTGTTTAGCCTTCACAAAAAATACCATGCTGTCTCTGTTAGACTGCTAGTTCAAGTGTCTTTTCTGATACCTACTACATGAGAAGACATCTAGTCTCCCAGGTACCTGGACTTCATAAATCCCAAATATCTGTCTTAAAGCCAGTCAGATGCTGGTGCAGGTGATGAAAAACTAGAGAATGCCTCCCTCAAGAGGGAACACCAAGGCTCTTAGGGCTAGCTTTTCTAAGTGGACTCATTTGAGCTTCTCTTAGTGCACAGCTAAGCACTTTAGCATGCAGATTGGGTTTCACCTGTGAAAGTGAGTGTCACGTACTACTTTTTTCAGGGACAAAAGAGAGCCCAAACCCATTCACACGTGATTTCTGCTTAATTTTCTTGGTTATACAAGTTTTGTTAGGAGTTTAATTTGTGCATATAAGATACAGTTTGCAAAAACTGCACATATAAGAGAATGCATAGGAATGCAAAGAGCTCATGCTTATAATCTGAAACCTACTGTACCAAACAGGGTGCTCAGATCACTCTTATTGGTTACCAGTGTGCCAGCGATTTAAAGCCTAACAGAAGTAGTCTAATGTGAGGCTATAAGCAGGCAGAGTGTGGCCCACGGGGTGGTTAGAGTGAATGGTCATTACTTCTCAGACAGACCCAAGTGTACTTCAGTAAAATAGTGTGTACCTATCTCTTGGGAAAAGAGCTGATGTGTATAGTTGGAAATGTATTAACATACGTGGATTACTAATACATTTTTTACTCAATTGCCTTGACAGATACAGAATTTTTGAGGTAACATTTCTGACATTTTAGGTAATTAGAAAGGTATGGGCATGCTTTCTGTTGGAAGCTGTTGTGTAGAGGTGTGTACACACAAAATCTCTGAGTGTCAGAAACTTTCAGAAAAGGTTAAAACTCACTTTTATGATGTACATAATGGTATTGTACTTTCCACCACTGCACAGATCTAGTGCTAAGGACTATAAATCCACAGCCCAGCAGCTGATGGGGCAAATCAGGGCACAGCTGGCTCGTATGAGCTGCTGCCTATCAGCAAGGGGCTGAGGGTCACCTCCCTGGGCAGTTGGTGGCTCATAGGTGCCAGGGTTCCCATGGGGACCGTAGATGTGAGCGGGGGCATGTAGGTGACCAGGTTAGACCACTGGGCACCTGGCCCTATTGGAGCACAGACAGGTTGTCTCTTCTCCTGGATCGCTTGCTGCTTGGACACGCTTAGAGCAATTCTGAAATGGAATAATTCACAACTTTTATTGCATAATATGTGCGTGAATTGCTTTTTAATTTCAGCTTGGACCAAAAATTGTTTCAGCAATGGAATGGTTGCTCTTGGATGGCATAGTTATACACACCTGAGGAACCGGAAATGCTTGTTTGCCAAAGTTTAATATTTGTGTACAGGATTTCTCTTACTGCCGGTTTCACTTTTGCTAAAAATCTCCCAGGAGCAGGAATACACTGAGTTTGGGTGGCTGAGCCCTGACATGGGGCTTTTCTAGGCTGTGCTACGTCTCTGTTCCAGGCTTTCTGGGTGACAGTGAAGTCACACCACCTCCCTGTGTCCTCACTCCCTATGTACGGTCTCTTATTTTGATCTTAAATGCATGATGGATTGATTGCCTTTTGCTATATATGGCAGGTACCTTGTGCAGTGAAGTTCCCCTCTCACTCAGAGTTCCTAGGCATTGTGGAAGTATATTACAGCTGTTTGAAATTTTGGGGGGGGTTCACATAAGACATACAGAAGTGTTCAAGGGTGTTACCACACAGGGCCATGTGATCGCATAACTTTTTACTTATTCTGGTATTTAAATACAAGGAAACACATCCAAAATAGTAGAAACAGAGAAAATAGAACATAGTTTTTACAAGCACAAAGGTAAGGCACTATGTCGTATTCTAGCTATGCTAGACCCCCCCATCCCTGTGAGAATTATGCTGCAAACAAAATGTGAGATATTACATCTACAGGCACATGTGTATGCCAGAAATCCTATCTAACACGGAATGACTTTAAAAGCAGAATATTGATCATGTTTATTAGACAACGTGTCCATGTACATGATATTGCCCGTGCTTTTCTGACTTCCCCATTGTCTCATATGACATCATTAACCTTTCTGAACATATGTAAATGCATGTCTATATATACACTCAATGTCTCATATTTGAAGGAGGGCATTTGAGTGATTTTTGGTGCTGAAAGGGTATCTGACTCGCTGCATACTTAATTTTAAACCCAGCAGCAAAACGGGTATTATTTTATATTACTAAGACTAGGCACACTGCACTTAATATAGGATATGATAGCACATACTTTTTTAACAGAGATACCATTGCACAGCTATAACCTTTCTGTGGAATGGGACTGTCATCTGCATTCCTGATGGTCAGTGGTGCTGGTGAGAATGCCAATTAATATAACATGCATCCATATATAAATTTGTACCAATTCAGCCAGGTCAATGCATGTTTTCTTTGTGCAGACAGGCTTTCTTATGAAGCTAAACCAAAATAAAGCTCATTTAAGCAAAATACCTGTGCCTGCTTTGGTACTGAATTATGTTATCTTAAAATTATACCTTTAGGTAAACGAATGTGCCTTTGTATTTAGAGGAACTTTTGAAAACTCAGAAAATTGAGCTACTTGAAAACCTAGGTCTTGAACTGGCCCCTGCATTGCCTTTCAACACAGAAATAGTGTTGGTCTTCCAAATGGATTATTTTGAATATTTTTCTAGGTCTCTTTTCAGCTTTGTGTATTACCAGTTGTTACAGAGGAGATTTTCAATAAGCAAAATAATAAAATGTGCTTTAATAAATCACATTTTAGTCTTTTTCCTATTTACCCTTTTTAAAAACCAAAAGATGAATGAACAATTTGTTAATCCAAAAAAACCGCTTATAACATGAACATTTAAACAACTATATAACTGCAAATATATATTAAAGTAAGTTCAACAATTTAAAAATGATTACAAATCACTTACAATAGTCATCTAATGTATACTTAAAGGCAAATACAGATTGTATATTTTTCAAATGGATGGAAAAACTATTCCATCCACTTGGTGTCTAAGAAGCAAATGACTGATTGCTTTTCTGGTATTAAACTGGGGGACTGCAAACATTAAAAAAATCACTAGACCTTGAATTATATCAAAATATAATTGGAATAAAATAATTCAGAAGATAATTCAGTCTTGCTACTAATGTCGTTTACACAGATAGCAATGCTAATATTTTTTCCTTTGTTGTAGGCTTAGCCAGTTTAACTCTCTGGGTGCCAACCTGACCCTCTGCACCATGGACAGTTTCTATTTAAAGGTCAGCTTTTTGTTTTAATTTTTTCCCCATAAAGCATACTGTATTCATGTAAGTTTCTGCTGTGACATTCAGAAGAATAATGCCAATCCTGCAACACTCAGAAAGAGATTTTCTCACATTCTTAGGAATTTAAAGGTCTAAATAAACACACAGTAAGAGTTCCCAAAGCACCTAAGAAACTGTAGTTGCTAAAATACATTTGAAAACCTAGTTTTTATTCATTGGAGTAATTCTGAATAATTTCTTTAAGGTCATGGAGGTGTTTTATTGAGAAATTCTGAAGCAAATAAGGATGACAGTTAGCCTGCCAGATAATGTATTGCTTCAGGTATACACTTTACCTTTTGAGCACTGTTGGTCTCTATATCCTGCTTTCTATATCTGTAACAGCTTTGCCATGATCAAATCTGTTTAATATCTGGCCTGATAACAGAAAAAAAATGAAGTAAGCATAGAAAGCAAAAGTAACCACCATCCTTTTCAAATTTGACTAATCACTCAATCTCCAAGCTGATTTGCTTTGGAATTTGCAAGGCTGCCTTTTGAAATTCACATCCCTTCAAGGAGCTCCAAGGCAGGAACATAACTCAGATTCTGAAAATGACTAGTTGCTTTTGAAAACTGTGGCTAACATTTAAAGCATTTTCAGTCAGCAAATTTCCATGCCTGAAGTATAAACAGATGAATGGAAGTTGTTGTAAGACTGAAATATTTACTCACTCTGGTCCTCATCTAGGTGACCCAGAGATCAATGAAAGCATATTGATGTCATAGGAGGCCAAGGTTCTAAACCAGCATGTATATGCTGTATGCCAGCACACATATAGATCCATACCCTGCAAATACTACGCTGTTCCTCACAGATAAAAAGAATATTGTTGGTTAGGAAAGGAAGCAGTGAATGCGACAAGATTTGTTCTTTTGTTACTGGTTGTAGACAGTATTTGAGAGGCATGATATTATCCCAATGAAATTCAGAATATTAAGAACCAGAAGAAACATTGTGGTTTCACCTTTTTTTCACTTTATGGAAAATTCCAAGAAGAGTTCAAAGGTGGAAAGCCATGCAAACTAAAGTATAGCTTATACTTTACTTACTTACAACTTTATAGCCGTACCATCAGTAGTTGAACTGGGGCAATTCATAGCTGTATGATATATAACATTTTTCCCATTAACTACATTCAGCACCAAGCATTCTGAGCGACAGAACTGTTGCTTTCTTGAGTCTGTCTCATGACAGCAGGCTGTGTGAAGAAGACAAGGGCTTCTCTAGCTGCAAGAATTCAGTAGGAAGCAGAAACTCTTTTTTTTTTTGTATGGGGGACATGATAGATATTTGTCTGTCTGCTGCAGTATTTAGTAGTTTGGAGGTAACATGCCTCTCTTTTGCCCCTTTTCACTTCAAGCGCGTGTAAAAAGAAACACAAATTTACTTACGATTGTGGAAATCTCAGGCTCTTCAATTAAATACCCTTCCCTCATTAAAAATACTCCTGTGATGGTGGAGAAAGTCTTGATAGTGTAAGCCTTTACGGGTCCCAGATCAGGAGGCAAATAAAAGAACCCAATATTTATTTCCCATTTTTTGTTAATGGGGCCCCAGCGCAGAGGTGAAGCTGTAGCAATTTAAACCCTTATTTTTTCATATTTAGCCCTGGCAAAAGAACAGTTACTGCAAAGAAGTGAGATAGACAGATGAGAGATCGTCTGTTTCCTCTGCAATGTCCCATACAAATAATAAGGTTACACTAACTCTGCTCTATTGAGAAGAGATGATACAGTCATGAGGTGGAAAGAGACTAAAAGGAATGTCAACTCCAAAATCCAAGTCCCTGCATTATCTGAAAGCATGCCCCCAAGTTTAAATAGAACATGGTTTATTTAAAATTAGGATTAGAAAGCAATTTTTTAAACTGTGACAACCCAGCTGACATTTGGAAGTAGTTTTTCTTGGCTTGTTTAGACATTGTGTCCTATTCTTGGTAGATTAGCGGGTACAGAGCATGCTTAAGTTGGCTAATTAATTTCAAAAGCAGTGTAGAATTGACTAGCAGGTAATTTAATCTAAAAATAATTAAAACTATTGAAATTATTACATTGTTGTTTAATTAATATTAGTTAATATTGTAATTTTCAGTCTAAATTATGCTGATTAAAGATTTCTCTCATAAATACCAATAAAATTAATTACAAATTAATTAAATTTTCTAAAAGATTCTCATAATGGACTTCCAGCTATTCTTGATTTTTGCAATAAATAAACAGAAGCATTATTAAGTGGTATATCTTCCTGGGGGAGATGTTTAAACATGGTATGCAGATATTGCAAATGGAAGGATTTCCCATGAAAATAGACACGCTTAATAGCAAAGGCTGGTTTTTTCACTTCTAGTAAAAGGAAAAAAATAAAAGAGCTCAAAAGCAACTTTTTAAAATTTTATTGTTTTGCAAGACAAAATGCTTTCCATTCTGTTCTATCTGAGATTCCAGGGAGATTTGTTGATATGCGGCAGTTGTGCTTCCTTCCGGTTCCAGTGTCTTGCATTGTAAAGATTGTTTGTATGGGCACTTCTCTACAGTTTGGCAAAAGAAAGTCCCCTTTGTTATCTGGATGTCGTAAGATTTGCAGTGATGATGAAAGTTATTTCTTGCGTTTAGGGGAGTAATGCCCACATTCACCAAACCGCACTGTCACTGTATGAGGCATGATAGTGCTTTCCACCAGCTCTCCATTCTGCTAGAACAGAAATGGTGGACCAGGTGTGAAAAACCTGCAAAATTGCATCCTACAAAGAACTGAATACTAAGCTTGGAGGTCTCGCTCTCTTTTTCCTTGGCCAGTAATAAAAGCGTAGCATTTAATTACAGAAGTGGATAGTCACAAGTGAGTAGTTTTCGCATCGCAAGGACTTTTTTTAAAAGGACGTAAATATTGTTGTTTCAATGCCATAGGTAGACAAAAAAGACAAAAAGGGAAGACACACACACACACGCACGCTCTGATAGCAAAACCAGAAGCCATACCAAGTTGTCTAATATAACATTAGGGGATAATGAATGTAAAGTTGCATTCATAACTTTACTCAGATGTTTCTCAGCTGTTATAAGTTTACAATCCTAATTTATGTATGCATTAAATCCTACAAAGCAAGGAAAAAACTCAAGATTGCTATCCAGTGGAAATTCTGATTTTGATCACTGCTTCCATCTCAAATCACACAAAAGCTGCCAACTATCACAATGTTTAGCAGAGTGAAGACCTACAAATAAACTCAGTTGTATCAAAACCTTCTATTGCTAAAAGAACCCAGTGTTTGTTTTATGAAATAGAAATATTTTGTTTGTTTTTCTGCAATCACTTCCACATTCAGCTTCCTCCCTTTTGTGATGCTACACCACAGAACAGGTGATAAGATCTGTAATTCAGCTGTAATTTGCACCAGGTTTTTCCCCCTTCTGAATTAGGCATAGTAATTGTAAACTACACTTCCCATAATCCACCTGCTGTCCTACAGACCTTAAACTCCCTCGAAGGGAAGATTGGGTAGGGAACCTGAAGGAAAGTTGGTTCAGTTGTTGATGTTTGTGGGGGCTTTTAAAGCAAGGTCTTGAGCTTGAACTCCCATGAGGCATGCTACTACTGGATATAGATGTATGCAGCATAAGGTTGAATTGTTACAAAAATTATTTTGGTACAGAAATCAGAATGTTTCAGTTGTTGCGAAGCTGAACTAAAATGATAGTTTGACCATTCAAAATCCCTTGAATACATTCAATTTTGTAGTGAGTATGTTTGCCTTCTTTTTTTAATTTGTATATTTTTATTTTTAGATAGATCCAGTAAGGTGGAAATTCTGATTGCTTGATTCCCATTGTTGCTTGGCATGCAGAATTTCCACTGAAATTTGTGATTGGGTGATTGCAGTGTGGTCTAGCTTATGTTTTATTGTAAGATTTTCCATAACTGGACTTGATCTTACGGTCTCAGTGCTCTCAGGAGCACATTTAACTAATGCAATTTAAAAGAAAGTATTGTCCATTTAATTTTGATTATATTCTGTATTTTGTCTAAAATACATTTTTAATTGCACTATTTCTGGGGAGCTAATGAGGGAAAAAATGTGTTTCTGAAAAATTGAATCACAGCTGTAGTAGCAGATAAGACTGACATTCAGTTCTTAGAAAGAAGCAATCAATGCTGAATGTATCAGGTGAGTTCATTTCTCTTGCTCTGCTTTAATAGCTTATAAAGAAGATTGATTAAGTTCTTGTCTGATAGATCAATAATGAAATGAAACTGAGCTTTCCCTCCTTCAAGCATGGGTTTGTCATATGCTGGGGAATGTAGAAACTGAAAAGAAGTAGCACTAACTCAAAAAAAAATCCCAAACACTGGGATTCTAGTGCTCATTCATATTAAATTGCTTACACAGCATATAAAACAATAGTCATAATTCATATGGTGTGACCATACATCTTGGTTTCTTTTTCCATATCACTCAGCTATGTTCCTCATATCCTTACACTTTGTAGACTGGTGCAAAGTGTGTAAGATTTTATAGATTGAGAAAAAATTTTTTTGCTTGTATCCATGATGATGCAAGCTTAAAAGGAGCCAGCCTCTTAGGTTCCATCGTTGCATGGTAATAGATGCTTTTTCTGGTCTTTGGAAACTTTAGGAATCATCTTAGGCTTCAAAATAGGAATTTTGAGAGAATAAGTTTCAGTGCAGGTTTCTGATGCCTCGGCATATTTAGGTTGGGAATGACAAGAAAATATCCAAATATCTCAATTTCCAGCAAACCCGTGCATTCACGTTGATGTTTCAACCAGATTGATTTGACTTTTTTTTTTTAATGTAGCATTTCACTGTCCTGCAGTGCTTTGCAGTGTTCCAAAAGAAACAAAATTTGTGGAATATAGAACAATGTGAGGATGAAGGGAAACAGGAACTATAAACTGTAGCATTTGTGACAGTAGAAATGTTACGGATATGAGAAATTACAGAAGTAGCATAACATCAGTATTTTATTTGCACATATAAACATTTCAGTATCTTATATGGTGGCTCATGTTTTTTTATTTACTTTTGTTGTTGTCTTTTATGGTTGTGTCACACACCTAAACAGAGTCTGCCGGTCTTGAGATGTGAGCTGCCTTTACAAAGGAGACGTTCTTTAGCACAATGTAAGTGTGAGAGACAATTTCAGCATTTATGTCATTTAAATAACACAAAAGCCCAGATATTGCTTGTATCTGAAAAAAGATAGTCAACACATGTACTGTGGAGACATCCAGGATGCTAATTATCTGTAGACAGTGCTAACTATACAACTAGCTGCACAGTTCCCATTTTATTTGTGTGTGTATATATATACACACACACTTTTTTTTCTTTCAAGCACAGTTATTTTAAGAACTCTGTATATGATACAAAATACAGGGATGAAAACTGGCAAAAGCATTGTGTGTTGCTTGTAAATTCCTGATGCATTGTTACTGTTACTAGAGTACATATTCAACTTTAATCTTATTGATTTAATATTGATTTTTGTTAATAGTGAAGTTTGTTGATACAATGTGACAGACTGCTTGTATCAGCAATTTCAATTAGATCTCTAAATAACTGATTGTATAGACTGTCAACTTCTGTCTTTTCAAATTAACTTTCACATCTGAAGTCTTGAGTGTTCATCTGCATCAAGTAACTTTGGCCAGGCTTTTCCCGGCCCTACAGTGACATGCAAACGTTGAAAGAAGTAGATGTGGCAAAAGGAGTTGGTTTTGGTTTGTTTTTTTTTTTTTTTTTCCCTCGTGCCCTTTGGCAGCAATCAGGCGTAATGAGACTGTCTGCTTGCACAATGCCTACTTCATCTGGTGTCTTTACCAACACACAGCTTCCCTATACGGGCAAGGAGAAAAGGGTCAGTAGTTGGTACAACATTTACAGTTTGCGTTGACAGTCCCACAAAGGTGTCATGTGCTGTGATACTACCTGTTTTAAATCCTTGGTGTTTGCAACTTGTTCATGCTTGATAGGCTTGGAAAATTTTATGTAATACTAAAAATCTCTGCTATTGGTAAATTACTTTCTTCGTCTACTAACAGAGTTATTGATAGTTGGTCTTTTCCAACTTAGTGTCCTAACCTTGTCTTGCAACAGCTGTTTTCATACCTTCTTTAAAGAAAACTAACTCATGAGTCTCTGGCTTTTGAATTTATTCTTTTTTATTTGAAATAGAGGACTCTGTTTCATGATTGTCTGCTACTCTTTTTTTTACACAGTTTTGTTGGTTGCTTGAAAAATTAAAACTGGGGACGTTCCTAGGTGAACAATTTTTTATTTTTTTCAATGTTCCAGAAGAAATGGTGGCTGATTGAGAAGTTGATCTTTACAGATATTCTGCATTACTAGGAAGAGATGCAACTCTCATAAAGATCATTAAAAGAGTAAGAATAAGGGTGATCATGTTCCATCTGTAGGTTTTCAGTCATGGATTTGAATGTGTACGTGACTAGAGTCTTAATATAATAATAAAAACAATGGGTGACACTCATTCTTTGGTAATTCTGAGATAAAACCACTGTGCATTACACAGTTCCAAAATGGAATCGCACCGACCCATACTACAGTACTTTCATTATCACAGTTTGCTTTTTTTAGAAGTTGTTATGTTTTCTTTTTTTGAGAGAAAATTAGACTTCATATTTCAACCAAGTATTTGAACACAGTAAGAATAACATCTGTTGCACAGAAATGCAATTTTCAAAGTTATTTGCATTTTCATGCATCGAGCTTGGTTTCAGGAAGAAAATCTCACTTAATTGTACAATTAAGTGCATTGGATGCCAACAGGGTTGCATAAAAGCATGAAGGAAAATTCTCTGTAGGGCAGTGTATGGAGTGAGATTCCCAAAGTCGTGGTGTTCTGGTTTGAAGTGAGTGAGGTGTGACAAAGCAGTGACAAGGATGCACTGGGCCTGACTTGGTCTACTCTGGACAGGAGCCCTAAACAGAGAACTACAGCTTGTCAGTTTCTATCTGTGAGATCTGTAAGAACAGATCCTTTTAGGTTACTCATCATGATAAACTAAGTTGAAACACTTCAGTATGTGTTTTGAATTGGATGAGACCTTGTTGGAAGTGCTAGGTGTATTCTCACCTGCTCTTGGCAGCAGTTGTATTTTCAGTGAGGAATAAAGACATGCCTTCCTCCTGCTTTAGCATGAAGTCATCTGCATGTGAGAGGAATTGTCTCCTTAAAGTTGGTTAAAGATACATAACTGTATTGTGCTCATGAATTCCCAGTGTGGTGCTCAAATCTGTGCAGCTCTCTGAAGGTGTAGACATGGAATCAATGCATCTGGTTGATCTCAGGGAACCAAATCTCTAATACTGGGTTTGTTGGTTGGGTGGTTTTTTTTTCCATGCTGCCTTTTACTCACAAAAATAACTTATCTGCATTTATTTCCATCATTGCTTGTCTGAGCCTCTGTGACTTTTTCTGAGGAACCAGAAACTCCTTGGGTTGCTCACAATGGAGGGTGCCCAGAGTGTTCAAGAATTCTTGCCCTGTCTGCCGTCTACATAGGAAATGTGAGAAATCTTGTCATCTTGGTGTTCCTCATGATGCTGTAGCACTGCAGACTCTCAAAGCGGGGTACAGCCTGAAGGGAGTGCTAGTATTTCTTTTCTTTATAACTGCTGCTATCCCAGACCATCTTCCGGGCACAGGAGCCCTTCTTGAGACCTGCAACTGAAGTGGCAACTTTAAGAAATATTTCCGAGTTCCCATGGCAAAGGCCAGCTTGTTTGTGTAGACACATTGGTCTGTTTTTTTTCCTTACCCGTTTTCCTAACATATTTTCTATCAAAACTGTCTGTCTCTCCTGGTGCAGAGCTAACCCAGGTTTGTGACCATGTATTTCATACAAATTAGAAGAGAGACATGTATTTGATGCTTTTTGCATTAGAAAACAAATGCATCTGCTACAAATAAGTGGAACAGTCCTAAAGAGAACCTGATTGTTGAAATTTTGTCTGAATGTTTTCAGTCAGTATATTGGCTGTGGTGTGACTGCAGATACTTTTTTGGAAAGTAATTGTTTCTCATCTGCCGATTCATAAGGAGTATCTCGAAGGCACTGAGAGATCACATTAAAAGATGTGGTTTAACTTCAGAATCATTCAAAATGTTGTGAAGAACATCAGTGTTCTTAATTTATCATTGCTTATCTTACTGTTAATTAAAAATTGAAAAGTTAGATCGAAACTGGTCCTTGAAAATTACAAGGAGTTATTTTAATTTCAACAGTTGTTATTTTATTGCAAAATTACTTTCTTTCTAAAAATGTTAATTCTGTTTAGATTAAGTGTAAAACTTCTTTAAATAAAAAAATCTATTAGATATCTTAATTAAGAATAGTTAATTTGGAGCAAAATCTAAATGGTGCTGATTGCTAGCAAAGTATTTGCAATTCCCGGAGATTGTTGCATACTTAATACGTCCTAACACTTGCCACTTTAGAACCATGACTGGAACTGTGTGGCTGTACTCCTTACCTCTACAATGTTTTTGAATTTGTTTTGGGTTATTCCCCTGCTTCCCCGCCCCCCTCCCCCCCCCCCCCCTTTATTTTTTTGTTGTTGGAGAGACATCTGTGAGGAAGAGGGAGTTTTGTTTGAGTTTTTTTTGTTGTTGGCCTGGTAAACATTTGCATAGTCATCTTGCAGTTCAGCCTAAGAGGAGCCTCGGGCATGCTGATAGTTCACTTGGCTCTCTTGCCTGTGGTTTTCTTGCACAACTACTTGAAATTAGTAATCAGCCAGATCTTATATTAGATGGAAAAGGTCACTGGGTTGCAGACGTCTGGGGCGTGGGTCAGGATCTCAGCTTCCAGTAGCTTTCGCAAAGCTGTTTGTACCTTGATACATCCTCAGGGACCTGTTACCTGTGCACAGCCACCTAAACCGCCTGTGAACTCACGGCACAGTTGTGTTTGCAGGACCGTGTTCCCACTGGCTGCCCAGTTCATGGCTGCAGGAAGCCTTCTCTGAAGGGGGGCTTCAGGGATGATGCAAACGCTATGCTATTAGTATTGAATGCTGAAGCATTAGCTAGGTGCAGTATGTGAGCTTGGGGAGCTACTGCCACTAGATGAATGCTTGCCGCAGTGCATAGTGCGCTGCTGTGGAGCCCAGACCTGGCCCCCTTCCAGGGGCCTCGGAAATGCAGATTGGTGCCTGCGATGGGCTCTTCTCTGTAAGTCCTCCCTTCTGCTTCCAGAGCTGCACATTTTAATTTGTTGACACCAACTCTGTGAATGTATTCATGAAAGATCAAAAAAGCAATGTTGTAAAAGTGTAATACAACCCTGTCTTAACTACAATGAATAATAACCATGTGTTTAATTTTGGAGTAAATTATTTGTGGAGGACCCAGATCACTATGTGGAATGTAACATGGCAATGAGAGGCACTCCTCTGTGGTGTCAGGCAAATAACAATAAGATGGTGATAATAACAATGTTCAGGTAAGCTTTGCAAGTCGGTGAATCCTCCGCAGTAGCAAATACTGGTTTTATCTTATTATTGAGAAGAGAAGCCTGTAAGAACCACTAAATGTTTACATAAAAAAGCCAAAAAACCAGGTTTGAGCAGGTGTTTGGGTTTTGAACTGGAAGGGGAAGACTGGTTTGGGAAAAGGCAAGCACTAGAAACTCCCAGCAAAATGCCCACATCAGCTGCTTCCAAGCAGCTTTGGGCTGATGTGGGTTCCCTTTTAAAAGCGTCCATAGGTTTGGCTAAGCAATACAACATCAGACTTTGGCTGCACTCTCAGGTTTTAGTGAGAGGACACCTCTGCCAGCTTGGAAATGCTACAAGGAAGGTCAGCAATGCACAATATTAAGAAGTGTTTGTAACTTGCATGAGGCTTCCTGAAATGTATGCACATGTTTAACTTTATGCACTGTGAGTAATCCTGTTGACTTCGATGAGCGCTCATTTTTGTAAAATTCTGCTTATATGCAAGTCTTGACACTCCTGGCGCATCAAATGCTTACTTTTAACAGTTCCTTTGAAAGCTAATAGAGCTGTACTTTGAACTTCACAGCTATAATTCCCTGTGTTTAGCTTGTGCAACCCCATGGATGCTAAAAATGATGGCCAGAGACTTACTGGAGTGAAGACAAAATGCTGAGCGCAAAGCAAGAAACATGCCCTTTCTTCCTGGAAAAAGTGGGCTTTCTTCTTTCCAGTAAATGCTATAAGACAAAACTGGTCTCAAACCCTCTAAGAGTTGGGCCCTATTCTGCTGCCTTTTGCTGAGCTCCTTTTGGCTTTAATCAAAACAAGATTGGGCTTACTATGTGATTTTTGCAGTATCACGACACTATACTGATAAATCTCCTTCCCTATTTTTAAAATGGAATCTTCGCTTTAAAGTACAGTGTGTATTCATTTTCCTATCTTAAGTCTGATTCTGCGCTCTTTCCCTAAGCAAAATGCCTTCTGAGACTACTTGGAGATTTGCTTGTGTGAGCACCGCAGGAGGGCTTGAGCTGTGATACACAGGATGCTTCAGATAGAGTGATAAAATTGACTTGTTACCTGGTACATGGTCTAGCAATATCTTTCTAAATATTGAAATGAAGTACTTACTAGTCCAGTGCTGTACTTACCATGTGGGATATATCACAACTATTTCTGAACCTGTGTCTGAGGCTACTTTATGCATTAAACACAACAAGAAAGTCAAAGGTGTGCATTACATTAAGATAACATTCTTTCAGGGTCACTGAAGGCATCTGGCTGTGCCTTGTATCTCAGACTGCATTCGAGACATTTATCTCACAGTAACATGTGTGTGTTTGTTTTGTTACCTAATCATAAAGTGGCATTTAAAAATTGTGCTTTCCTATTAGTTGATGAGGTCATCTAGCTGTATATGCAGCTGGCTGAGGCTGAAAAATACATGGCACCTTTGCAGCTGGGGAAGACTCAGCTGCAGCAGAAAATCCTGAGGACATTTGGTGGGTCTGGGATACAGGACATGCTGCCTATTTCTGAAGGGGCTTTCTGTGGCGAATAGTTGAAAAAACATGTGCTGTCCACAGGATTGTCAAGTGGGCCTGTGACCTCCTGGGCATTGGTTTTGTTGTCCCAGTATGTGTTTGGCATCATCATCAGCCAGATAGCTGCAGAGATGCTCTGCTCACTCTCTCTCTTCTCCTGACACTAATGTATTATTCCCCTGATCAAAGCCTAGTTATTTGGACTTATTCAGAATGTTAATTCTAGGAAAAACTCATGTCGTGTTAAAGAGTCATTTTTCTACTACAACCAACCTTAGTTAATAGAAGGAGAATGAATCAAGATTACAAACCTCTGAAAGAAAAATGCTGTCTCCGGTCCCTATCATCCACTTCCAAACTTGTTTTTAGGGTCATGGGGAGGGGACTCTGGTGAGCGTCACATTTCTGTCTTTTTAATCCACTGAAGATCTTTAAAATAGCGAAAGGCAAAGTATCAGTATTTTAGAAGAAGAGGTGTAGTATATAGGCCATATGGCATTGAAGAACATGATCAGGGTTTGGAAACAGAAAAGGACAAGTAATCACGAGGAGGGCCTTACTCATTTTCTGAGTCAGTTCTGTTCTGATTTGTCAAAAGATGATTTCCTTTTTCTAGTAAGATATTAATAGGGGTGGCCTGGGGTCAAAGGTGCAGACTTCCGTCTTGTGAAGAGTCTCAGCCAACATGTAAACACACAGAATGGGCAAGAAGTCTCCATGCCCTTTCCTCTTCAGGGTGGTCCCAGCTGTCCCTGGGCGTGGGACACTGACACAACAGTGTCACCGAGAGTGCCTGGCTGTGCCTCTTCTCTGGCAGGTAATGGTTCTGAATATCAGGACCAGAGGGGAAGGAAACAGTGATGGATGAGAATGTTTATCTGGCAAGAGGGAGGAAAGATTCAGGAGCGGCCAGAGAACTGTGTGTATATGGGGTGCTGAGATAGATACGCCACTGTGTGCGCTGCGTGCAGAGTGCTGGGGATTGAAACCTGAATGATACATATAGGGCAAGAGGATGTAAGTGTGAGATTTTCCTTTGAGAAAGACAAGATTCAAAGCAGCTTTGTAAATTCATAGTAATCTGTCACAGAATGGGGTAATTTCATTTGAGAATTCTCTGTTTAGCAAAATGGGATAGTTTTTTGGAAAGCTTTAAAATAGGCTATACTAGAGTTTAGAGCCTTTTAAGATCCTCTCATCCCTGGTTTTGAGATGCATACAGTAGTTATTTTATTCTGAAGCTTGCACATTTTAGCAACACTAGCTTTTAATTCATTATACAGCAGTATGGAGCTGTTGAGAGAGACATAGCAGCTTGATTCATTTGAAATCCTAGGACAAATAGGCTTTAAAAAGCAAATGCATTCATTCTGACACTAATTATGTGTCTTTCCCACATGTCGTAGTATCTTGTGTCACAAATTGCTCTCATTTGCTACTCGGTGCAAAATGTCTGAGACGATGAGTGCAAAACAATATGCTTTAACCAGGTGTAGGAGAAGTCTAAAACCTATAGAGAGTCCAGGAGCCAAACAAAACGAGAAACTTCACACCAAAGGGATCAAAATTTTTTTTCAACAGGTATTAATTTTTGCGAGATTTTTAAGTTCAATTGCAACTTTGCAGCATACAAAATATGCTGTAGCGTGCCCAGCAAACAGAAAGGAGCACCAACCAAGGTCTTACCTGTTTTGTTTGAGGTTGTTGGGGCTGCAAACTCATAACAATGTGCGTCTTTTCATGTAAGATGCTGATGACCTGAGAAGCATCTTTTAGGAATACATAGTTTTATCCAAAAAAGGCTGTAAGAGCTACGCTGAATGAAAATATATTTTCCCATGCACATGAATGCAAAGGGTTTTAGATATTTAAGTGAATTAGAGAAATGTTGTGTTACTGAGCCAGTGCTTGTTGCAAGATAATGGACAAGACTGGTATTGCTCTTCTGTAACTAATCCTGTAACAGTGTCACAGGTTATTTGGTGCCAACTGGTGTTTCTGTTCTCAGGGAAAGAGCCTGCTTTCCAGATCACAGTAAAACTGTGAGAAATTAGAAGTTGACAAAAAACCAACAAGAGCAAAAAGAAATCACTAAAATCAATGATAGTTTGTTTTTCGTTTTAAATAAACTGCATCCATGTTTCCTGTGCTAAGCAGAGGCATCCTCGTTATGTCAAATAGTTTTAAGCAGCAAATGTCTTTTCAACCTGTGGTGCAGTATTCAAACCTGGCATGCTTTACACGTAATGCAGTTTGACAGTTCATTTGAAATAAATGTGCCGATAACCCTTAAAAGTGGTAATAAAATACTCTTTGCTCTACTGTACAGATGATTAATACCACTAAAGTAATTAAATTCCATTAGGCTGGGGTTCACATACCCAAGGAATTGGTGCCAGGATTTAGCAGATCTCTAGTGAGGACAAAAGACTAATGCCTTTTAAAGCCATGTTTCACAAGTATAATCCCAGGAAAGTCTATATTAACTTAGGACATCTGCTTGTTGTGATTGTTTGAGCTATTGATGCATTGGATCATTAGCAGGGTAGTGTGAACTACTGTTTTCCTGTTGACAAGGATCTCTCACCAGGAGCTGCTAGCTTTCTGCAAAGGGAGAAAAAGCAGAACAGGGCAGCCAAGCTGGGTCTTGTGCATGGGCTTTGACTTACAGAATTATTGCTAACTGTATAGTCTCTGATGGTAGGAAACAGCATTTTGCCCCCAGCCATTTTTCCCAAGATCAGAGCCAAAGTAACTCTGTCTCCTGCTGTTTTGTAGCTGTAGATTCTTAAAGACTGGCATTATTGTAGTCGATGAACAGTTTGCCCCCTTTCAGATGGCTGCAGTAATGACCCACAGGGGAGGCAGTGGTTAGGCAATGCTGACAATGTGACCAGGTGCTGCAACATAAGCATTTCATTAAATATTGAAGCAATGGTTTTCAGTTACAGTGGCAAAAAGGAAATTTGGTCTATGTCCAAATATGTGGCGTTTTTTTTTCTTTCAACCTCTTCTAATCACATTATTTTTTGCATGACCTTTCTCCTGCTAATTAGCTGCTGCCTGGAAAAGCATTGTGGGTAATATATCTAAGGTAATGCAACATTCCACTTTACACGCTGGTAATCATTCTTAATGTATGAATGATTTATTTACTGCATATTTTTTGTGTGAACTTAAAATATGCAAACCACAAAAAAACCCGTATCTTTATTATTACCATACTTTAGATCTACCAAAAAAAAAAAGGAACTTGTATTTCTGTTCGACAACAACAACAAAAAAAGATCTGCACTACAACATGTGTCGTTTCAATGCAAACTATTGTAACGGTGTAGGAAGGGGTGAGTGCAGTGAGTGTTGTCAGCAGGTGCAAAGGAGGTTTAAAGGCTCATTCCTGTCTTAGATACCTGGGGGTACTGCTTGGTGGGTGTTGTAAAATCAGTTACTCTGTATGATCACGATACTTGTAGTAGATGATGTACAGTGCCTGCTGGTACTTATGCCCATAGATCTGAGTGTAGGATCAAACACCGCCTTTGGATAAAAAAAAAAAAGGAAATATTCAATTCTGAAAACATAGCCATGCTTTGAATGTGGAAGCAGTTTTGAAAATATAAATTATCAAAACAGTATCAGAAAGGGGTACACATTCTCCTAGGAGCTTGTGTGCACCTCCTGTTTTTTGTTGGTCTTTTTTTTTTTTTTTAAAGGGGTGTGGGGAGAGAGGAAAACGCTTCAGGGAAACTAGTTTTGAGGGGTTTCATTTTTTGTGTTTGTGCAATTATTTTCATAACTTTGTAATGCTCTTAATCTCTTCTGATAATGTTTTAATCTAATTTTATGGTGTGATGCAATACACAACTGAATAATATAGCTGTGCTGTACTGTATATGCTATAGCACATTTTCTAAACAGAAGTTTGCCGTTTTCATTATATTACCTTTGTCATTATTAATTATTGTTTATGAAATTATACATAACATTAAACCACTTAAGAGTGCATTCATGTTTTTAATACAATACATACTCTTTTCTGTTCTTTACTGTGTACCAAATACATTTCTATTCAGTACAAACTGTTTCTATAAATGTGATCCTGCATGTCAAAGCCTTTTTTCATAGCTTAAAAATTGTTTACAAAGATGCAGGTGCACAAACAGACAGAAAAATATTTTTCTAAAAAAAATAATCATATTACTCTACTAAGACCTGTGTTTTACATATGCACTGTTAGAGAATTGGGTAAACAGATCCTCTTCAAAGTTACAAATGCTTGTAGTCTAATTTCAATACTTCATATGATGCGATAAAAATTATTTAAACACTTTTACTGAGAGAAAAATATCAAGAATCATAGTCCATTTTCTTTTTCCTTTCCTTGAAAGGAGCTTTTTTCTGCTGTTTTTTCCTTTAAAGATTTTTAAGTAAAGGAAACTGCTACTTGGAAAAAAAAAAAAGGCAGAGAAAGGAGAAACTGCAGTGTGTATATATACCAAGAAGGGAAATGTCATCAAGATTGTTTTAATCCATCAGTTCTTTCTTCGTTATATTTTTTAGCTAATGTTGTGGTGTTGAAATCTGGCTATAGTCATAAGAAGGGAAGGCGGCAATTGGTTAAAGCTTCAGGATTAAGAAATGCACAAGGCAGCATCTTCTATACTATTGGAAAGAGCAGATAAAACTGGTAGTGTATTAAAATGTTTACAGTATAACAATATTATGCTTGTGAAATTGCTGTGATTATGTATCTTAAAATATGCCCTTTTGAGAACTGGCCTAGTTCTTCACTTACAAGAGCAAGCTAAAATTGGTGAAGTGTCAACAATCAAATCAACAGTTATTTCAGTAAGAGAGCATGTTTAACTACAGGGATTTGAGAATTTCAGAGAAAATGGCATTTGCAGAGGCTATATTAAAAGATGCAGTGAGTCCACAGATGAATTAGCCTCAGAGTGAAAAATTTATTATGGGATGAAAAATCTAGGGTTCAATTCTTGCAGCAAACCTCCTATGATAACTATAGAGGTTGAACCAAACTTAGCTCATATCCACCTCTTATGCAAAATAGAAATTACCACTGTAGACTAACTTTCAGATAATACTTATATTTTTAGCGTTTATGTACTTATGGTTTTATATTTTGCTGGTTTTGTTATGTTATTTTAAATTTTGTATTATTTTTTTTTTTGTGATTCAGAGCAAAAGTTTAGTTTCAAAACATGGTTTATCCCCCTGCCCTATACATAAAAATCCATGCTGGATTCAGCAAGATTAGAGTTTTCCTTGACAATTATTACTTGACAACTGCTAAACTCTGATTCACTGCGTCACAGCAATGTAATTCTCTTGAAAACAGTTACGTGATTGAAATCAGTAACACTAGCTGTGATTCTTATCCAAAGTTTTAGGGTGCTTGCAATTTGGTCTAGCTTTTATCCTTTAAACAATTTATGGAATGCAAAGACTCAATCTTAATTACTGCTCAGTAGCCGGAGGACTTCTTTTCTGTCACTCCATCAGGGAAGAAATGTTCTAATAGGTATACGTATATATATAAACATGTATATTCATATTTTTTTATCTCCCCAGGAAGGTGGCAGGAAATGGAAAATAAAAAGTTGGCTTATATGCAAACTTCTCTTATTAGGGGTATTTTTTGTAAAGATATTGGCAGGTCAGCAGAGGGACTTGAGATACTGTATGAATATTGTAGAAATACTTTTGGCTGATCTACTGAAAACTGTGGTAACTTCCACATCAAAACAAATCATCATATCTACCCCACAGGCACAAGGCGGGGTGATCTGCTTTACTTTTTACCAATGGCTTTTACTCTTGAGCCCTGCTAACTCAAGCATTATTGTTAGATCAAGAGGAGGATTTGAGTTGGTCTTTTCTATTAATCTGTATAAAATTTACTAGCCATAACTGGGCGTCTGTCTTAATGGTGGAGCTTTGTTATCTCTTTGTTTTGTGGATCTTAAGTTTTTACAAGCCATTACCAAGGTATTTGCACAGTAATGGATCAATCACTGCCCTGTCCACCTGCTCAGAATTATCTATCCTTTTAATATATTATTAATGTCTTTGATTTGCAGAGTGGAAGATTGCAGAAGCTATTTGTAGCTGTCTGTGTTGTACACTGAGGAAAAAAATGTGAAAAATAAATGGCTTTATACAGAGGCATTCTCCATGAACAAATATTTTTCATATTGTTGGATTTAGGAAACAAAAAAAATTAAATTGAGGACTTTAAGGACCAGAACTATTTGTATAGTACTTTAGTACTGGGGGGAAAAAAAGGTGGGGAGCCGTGAAGACTAACAATACCATAAAATGCTGAAGCTTCATTTTGGTTTTAACATCTCACCTTGCGTTCATATGCCTTTTTAGCTCTCCTGTAATAAACTTTCAACATTGATGAGTTATGGATGCAGAGAAACCAAGGGGCTGTTTTTTTGTCTCAGGGTGCACGTTTGCCGCTTTGCCATTCTTTTACATTTTCATTCTTCATGCTGATGAGTCAGTACAGATTTATATTACCATGTTATTATGGATAGTATAGACTGAGTCTCCTTGAAAGTAATGGCATGTGATTGCTTACCCCATTACTTTCAATGGGACTAAGTCTATGTCATCCTTAGGGACTCTATCCCATTGAAAGTAATAGTCTGAGACTGCCCACATCGTTACTGTGCTTTAAATTGGATTGAATTTATACTGATCTGTAGAGGCCTGCCACAAAAAGTCTCATTTTTAAGACATAAAGTTGATAAAAGTTTTTTTGCCAGTGGTTGGAAAGTTTAACGGAGTGTTTGAAAGTATGTTTATAATATTAGAAAGATTGTTTTATGTTGTTCGTAGTCCTTAGCATTTGACCTTAACACAGTCAAAGAAACCCGTACAGTAACATATTTAACAGAGGATTTTTTTCTCCTACTCTCCTTTAATTATTTCTTGTATATTTTCATTTTTTTAACTTCTAGGAAGGGTTCTGTTGTGTGTTTTAATGACTTCTGTATTGTATGCAATTGGACTGTGTCAGTGCCCTAGTACTTTCTTACATCTCTAAAATATTGCCATTAAAACATGTATAAATTATGGTGTACTGTTTTGAGGGAAATTATTCATTGCTACTTCTAATAATGAAAAGATATTGTACTTTCTTTAAGTGGGAAGTATCCTTTCTTGAAGCAGCACCCCTTTATCCTGTTGGCATAGAACCTCTTTTTAGAAAAAAGTAATCAGTTAATGCAAAAATAAAGGCATACTCATGTTATGGCCCTCCCTCTGATGCCAGCATGTCTGTTAAATTTATTTAGAACAAGAGCTTTACTTCTCCCCTTGCTAATGTTAGGTGCTAATGTTCCCTTAGAAAATCAAAGTGCATTTTTTTATACTTCTACATTGCCATGAAATGTAACCAGATAAAATGAAATCCATTCCAGAAAGATTAATGTTACAATGATAATGCACTGGATGAAACGGAGAGACTAAACCCCTGTTTTTTCTTAAAGCCATGATCGGTCCTAAGAAAAGGAAATGTTGACTGATGAAATGAGCAAATTTAGCATAGGAATCAAAAAAGTATGTGTGTCCTTCCCACAGATGTACATACGGTATAATAGAAATGACACGCGTATATCTCAACTATATATTCTATCCGCTTCCACTAAATGCAAGCTGTAGAATAAATATACAGTACGCACCCTATTTAATCTATAATGCATCATACAACATCATATGAGAAATGCACCTTTCTTTTTAGGTAATCACCGTGACATAATTTATTTCAAAAGAGATCACAGCGCCACAGCTGTTACTAGTGATTTAGTAATTGAATCAGCAGCAGCATTTT
Organism: Pluvialis apricaria; assembly: GCA_017639485.1. NCBI lineage: Eukaryota > Metazoa > Chordata > Aves > Charadriiformes > Charadriidae > Pluvialis > Pluvialis apricaria. Next base: position 10,265,647 of record CM030009.1, on the reverse strand, counting down.
ATACATACTCATATTTATTAAAACCCTTCAGAAGCATTAGAACACGTTTCAGTCCTATGGAATGAATGAAAAACATGTCTTTAAAGGGGCAGTATAGACTTTGTTTTATGTTTATTGGAGACTGCAGTATGTCATAGCCAGTCACAACTCACTGTAACTCAAGCAAATAAAACATGCATATAGCCCTCTACCTACAGCATAGCATACCTTCTTTCATCATCATTGTTATTGTAATATTCCCACATGTCATTTTATGTAATGATCTGAGCATGTATACATGCACATGGATAATTTGCAGGTGCACATTTTTAATATGCACTCATATGTTCATATCTCTCTATTTATTGAATGCTTACACAGTATTGCTTACTGTGATATTTATTTCCTGTATTACTTCAGCAATTCTAGATTTTTACACCAAAGTGGAGGTTGATTCTTACGTGCACTACGTATGTGAAGAACTCGTTCCTGCTTTGGATTCTTTATGTGGCAGGAGCATAACTGAGAGCTAACTCGTTTAAGAGGAGGGTTTCAGTAAAATGTATACATTTTTACAGTAGGACTGTTGCTGTAGATGCCCTATGGATGTGAGAGATGGAAGGATTAGGTAATTTCCTTTATCAAATGTGTTGATATACCCAATAAATTAACATGTCCACTCTTTCAAACGATCAACTGGTAAAATAAAACATTCTCTCTCCTTATGACCATTCCTTCCCTTATATTTTTATGCACAGTGCATTATAAAGAAATATTTTAACATGTGTGGATGCAGTAGAGGCCAGATTCCACCCAGCTGGCTGTAAGGAATCAGCTGATTATTTATAAACATTGTGGCAGAGAGGGATCTAAAGGAGGGATTTGAGAGAGGAGATTGTGGCCTTGCAGTCTGGGAGTTGTCATAGCTATCAAAGCCACATAAGCTGCCAGTGATGCATTAAAATCTGAGTAGATGGATGGGGAAGAGGCAGAGTTGTGAAGTTCCATCAAAGAAAGGGTAAAATGCTTTAATTTCTGGTGATGATGCCAGGGAAGCTGCTGGAGTGATTCAGAGAAAGTCTTAATGAGTTCATAATGATGGATAAGAAACATGATCTCAAATGCCATGCTTGAGATTTGTTTTAGGAGTTTGTAAGTACATTGGGATTGGGTAAGACTGGCCCAGAGATGCTGGAAACCATTTCAATAACCTGACCCTGTGGAATTGCAGAAATGGCAAATGTGTTCAATGACTTCAGGTTTGGGATACCCAATTTGGGTGCTCTTAAAAGGTGCCATTTTCCTGAAAGTGCTGACCCCTCCTCAAAATTCAGGAGCAGTAATAGCATTTTTGATTGTGCCCCTAAAATTTGAGGTATGCAAAATCAGTAGCCACTTTAAAAAGTTTTAACCCAGTACTCCACGTGATAAGACTGAGGACTACTGAAACTTGGGTTTCAATCCAGAAGGAAGTACTGTTATTTATCTTACAGGCTAACACTCCAGTGTGTGCATATATATATATATGCACTTATGCACAGATGTATCATTTTAGAGTCATCAAAAATTTATTTTCTGCCCTAAATGCACTATAACTTTGCTTACTCTCAAACTCTTCTCACAGGGACTTCGTTGAACCAGCAGTCACGCGCTCTCTGTAACAGCAGTCGTTTCCCTAAATACATGGGGCGCTGTGGGGCCAGATCCTGCTGTTCTTGTTCTGGAAAGATACAGCAGTACTTCACGTGTAGTCTGTTTTGAAATGAATGGCCTGAGATGAAGACTTTCGATAGAGAAACTGTGTCTGCAGTCAGAATATTTGTAGTACAAGCAAACTGCTCTCTCTTTAAAAAATAATTAGTAATATTCTAATAACAGTAGAGGTATATTTGCTTCACTATCATGCAGACATGGTGTCTCCTCGTGTCCATTCTTCTTTGGCACAAGCTGGTTAATTCCAACAAGCTGGTTCTCTTTCTCCCTTCTGACGTGGGACCTTGGTTTAACTCATCATTAGGCAGAAGCCAGTCCAGTGTGGAACTGGGAGAACTGTTGTTTTTGAGGAAGGCTTTTGATGTAAACAGCCATTGGGGTAAATCCATTTACTAGCACACAACCTGAATTTGTATTTGGTGAAGTATCCAAGCAAGACAATGTGTGTAACATAAAGCGTGTGGCAATGTGAAGGAATCCTCCTCCATCCCAGGTGCAGGGGTTGCCTGTGGTGGACAACAGGACATTTCATCTCAACAGAGTGTGCAGCATCTCTCGTGAGCCCATTCATGGTGTGGATCCCTCCTCTCAGGGAAAGACTTTTGTATCATGATGAGCAATGCTTTTAATGGCTCTCACTAGAGAGTCTAGCATGGTCCCGTAGATCTGAGCTTTATTTGTATTCCCAAAGATCAGGTGTGATGTCTTTAATGTCAAGAAAGGGCTGTTTCCTGTCTTTGTTCTTAGCTTATGACAAAAAAATGATAGCATCGTATTATGCTATTTCACTGTTGTATTCAGTTGGTGGTATCTTGTCATGATGCCCTTGTCTGGAAGGCATCTGGTCACAAATGCTAGCTCTTTCCTAGACCTAGGTTCTTTTCCTGTAGCTGTACACAATGCACTATGGGTGGTAAGCAACCCCCTTAGAGCTGTTGAAATAGCCTGAGCACAAGGCTATTTTGACTAATGCATATTTTTTTTTCCTGAAAGGTGTTGGTATTTCATGCAGTGTGTGAGATGCAATGCTTTGTGATAAGCCCTATCCCTCTGAGATGGGAGAGAGATGGGCGCTATGTGGGCGCAGTGGCTCTGATGCTGTAGCATATATAGTAGTTAGCAAACGGGGTAGCCTTACTGTGGCTATAAGGGCCGCAAGCAGCCTCCTAAGCTGTGAGACGTTCTTTTTGTCTACAGTCCCTCCATGTAGTGATGGATCCCAAGAAGTGAACTGGAAGATTGAGAGGGAAATTGGTATTACACAGTTCCTGCTGAATGATGTCTCTTTTAGGATGTTAGGACTTGTTTTAGGACAAATGTGTGCTGTGTTGTTCATGGATATTATTGTCATAAGCACCAGGTGAAAGGATTACCATCTGGCCTCTTTCTGTGGGTCTAACAATGTGACAATGTCTGGGAGCTGCTGCCTCTGCTGAGCCTGTACACCCAGTTTGGCAGGCAGGATTGATGGGAGCCATGTCAGGCTCCCCGGAATGTGCTGGGGGCACCTCCTTTTGTCTCCAGCCTATGTGCTGGGTTGGACCTGTGGTGTCCAGAAACACTCATCATTTCCTGATCTGGCTGTTTTATATACGCTGTACTTTTATCCTTTGTCTCCTTCATAAAAGCAGCTGAAAGAACCAAGTGTGAGGAGGATCAGTGCCCATGATTAACATTAAAGAGTTTCCTGAATTGCATCCGGCAGTAGCATCACATCCTAAAATGATGTTAGAATTACAAGATCTAGAAATTGTATAGCAAAACTGTGTAGCAAACAAATAGCCATGCATGGTCTTTACTTTTAGGATTTTTAACTTTTATCACTATAGTTTTCATATGACAGAAGCCAGAAATGCGCAACCAGTGTTTAAATCCTTTGTTGTGGTGATGCATGTGACAAATGTGAGATAGCTATAGTGGAATAAAACAAATTTTGAGAAGTTGTTTCAATTCTTTGTTGCTGTTGCATATGTATGTATTTTCTATGTAGTATGTATTTTTATAAAACCTTGGCAATTTTAAATTAAGGCAGGTATTACCTTTAATTTATTGCTAGATAGAAAGCAGACTTTTTGTACTCAGAGGATTTATTCAACTTAACTCTGTAATTGCTAGCAATATATGAGCTCATTATATTACAATTTAGTACAGTTAGCACCAGCTGTTATGGAGTTAATGGCAGAGCCGGTAGAAAATGACAATATAGCACATGATACATTTAACATAGATTTAATAATAATAACACGACAAACATTTTTTCTGAATCATTGTCCATATTAAATTGTAAAATATCATATAGCTATTTCATCAGTATGATACCTAAAGGAGGACTCACTTGCTTTGACAAGGAGCACTGTTTGACGTGAAAGGCTCTACCTTAAATAACTGCGCTCCTTATGTGTTACAATAATTTTACAGCACATCTTGAATCAGTTTGAAAGTAGCAGTTCTTACAGAATTTTTCAAGGCTTTCACTAATGTGGGGAAAAACCTGTCAAAGTGGGGGTTTTGTTTGTCTTTTTTTTTTTTCTTGACATGCTAAAATATGATTGGCTGAAGACATATTTTTAGTGGACTGTGAAGGTATATCACAGCCTTCATTTACACTGTGACGGGGTAATAAGATAACAGGTCTGACAGAAAGATTAGCTGAGAAGAATCTTCTCTCTGCTCTACCTGCTTCTGAAAAGCATCAGATGCAAAGGCCTCTTCCCTCAGATCTTTATTCTTATAGGAAGTTCCCCTCAAATGTATATGAAAAAGCCTTTGCATATTAAACTTCTAAATGCATACATGTTATTGCTATGTATCTTGTAAATTTGAGTTCATATTTACGCTACATGCTGTTGGGGTATTTTTGGGGTGGAAGGATTAAATAAAAAAAAAATCCAATTTAGAAAATCAGCAGAGCAGAATCACCAAAGAATAGTTTTATCAAGTAATAATACGTGTACGAGTATATTTGCTTTGAGAAAGGGAGAATAGATTTTTTTTTTTTTTTTTTTAAAACACTCCGTAGAAGTCCTGTTGAAGGTCCCATCAGTTGTCAGTTGTATGTACGAGCAGACAGTAACACTGGAGAAGCTAGGGTCACAGGGCTGGAGAGTATTTAAGAATGCCCAACAAAATGTTTATTTGGGAGGGATGTCCATGTTTAACAATGCTATAGGTATATGCTTAACATTTAGATAGTGACTTCAGTGTATGCATATGCATAAGTTAAATTTATACACTTGAAATGCTCTCCAAGGTGGAAAGATATTTGTAAGGAAGCCTTATTTAAAAAAAAAAAAAAAAGGAAAACAAATGTTTCATGTTTTTGCAATATCTCTTCTCTCTGTGAGAAGTTGGAAGAGATTGTTTATCTATATTTCTTTGAATGATTACTTAGTCACTCAGTTAAACTATTTTTTTGTTTTTGTTTCTCTATTTTTCTTTTTTTAACTTCTCCATCTTATCTCTTCTTACCCATATCCTGGAGGTATTTGAACTATTGTGAAGTGAGGGGTCTTATATTGCCCTGAACGTGGCAAGATTTGCGACTTTTCTAATAAGTTGTGACAGTACGTTCCACACCCATGGCCTTTCTGCCAGAAAATCTGTGTTTCCTATTCTTCGCAGGCATCACTGTTGCTTTAAAATTTTATTATTACTCATGATAGCATTTGCATTGTTGGAAACCTAAACATTAAAAAATCATGAGGTAGGGCTGCAAATCACCTGATTTCTTTTTTTTTAATGAATACATTGTTGGTGTTGGGGTTTTGCTGTTTTTTTTTTTTTTTTAAAAACCAGAAATATATACTTGGGACATAATTACGGTTTTTCTGTGTAACCAGGAGGGCTGTACATTTTCCACTTTTTTTTTGTTTAAATTTTAAAGGAAAATTATAATGTCTTAATAACAAACAGACTCCAACAAGAAAATATAGGTCAATGTTCTGTTTTGCAGGGGGACACCAGCTGGGTCCAGCCCATGCTCAAGCTAACCATGTGTGAGTCATGTCTGAGCCAGGTGCTTGTATGACTGTGCTTGGTGAAGCACTGAGCCCAAGCAAATGAACTGGTCAGTCTGCCACGAGACAGACAGTTGTACCCCAGGGAAAACTGTAGATACTGCGAAGCTCACCATTTATTCCCAAGAGTTTACACCGATGTGTTTGTTAGGAGAGGTCCTGTTTGGAAAGGGCAAGTATTCCTTGCTGCAGTCTCAGCCTGACACATCATGGTAGGCCTTGAAGATCAAGGCTAGGACACTGAATTTGAATTGCTCTGCAGAGGAGCTCTGGGATGCTACATTCGTACCAGCTTGTCCTCTAAGCAGGCAGGCTGCCACATTCAGTAAAAGCTGGAGCTTTTTCCATATGAAGAAGTTTTCAGTGACATGAAGTCGTATCATCAGAATTAAAAAATGGTCCTTGCCAGAGACTGAGGGGTTCAGTTTGGCTTCTGCTAAGACAGATTTTTAACTATGTTTTAATTAGCTTAGTACATGTTTTCATTTATCATATTGTGCTGAGTACATCTAGTATTAGAGAACTGAAGAACATGATGTGAAATTGCACTTAGGTTAAAACAATGAAAAGCTAATTAGATGAAATAACTATAATGTATTAATATTTATGTGTTATAATATGTAGGTTATGGAAGTTGGGTTAATCTAAAATGGTGCTTAATAGAATTGCAAGTGCTGTCTGACTCCTTGATACAGTCTATGGGGAATCGAAAAGAGATTTTGCTGGAAATCCAGGAAATCTGCATTAAAGTATAACATTTCCTGCTGAGAGGGAACCTGTAAAGCAGGGGGGGAAATACCCAATGCTTCATTGCCACTCCCTGTTAATTACATAGGAATGCTGTTCTGTGCCTGTTCTAGTTCACTTGAAAAAGCCTTTGTCAGTAATGGAGAGTAATGGGTGTTTTTATTTCTGTCCATGAATACAGTGCTTTTAGAATACTGCGGGGTGGTGGTGGTGGTTGGGAAATCTTTAGAGAAGGCCGGATTCTGCATCACTGAAGACAGTGGGAGTTTGGGTTTTAGCAGCAGTGAGAGCAGGATTAGCAGGGCAGTGAAAAGGGATCATCTCTTTATATTTACTGTCTAAAATTATTCTGGATGGAGTTCAATTGGTGCCTGTGAAGTTACACCAGGCATGAATTTGCCCCACTCCAACCTGTTGTGCAAATGTGCACTCTCATTCCACCTGGAAGCATTCAGATCTCTACAGCTCTGAGTGTCATACTATGGATAAACCCACGCCATCAGTGTGCAGGATTCACCTCCTGTTCTCAAAGGCTACAATTTTGCGCGTGCAATTGCAATTCTTCTGGACTCGCTGATCTGTTTGAATGGACTTTTGGACAATTAAGTGTCAAAGTTTGTTGGTGTTCCTGGCTTCGGCTTAGGATGACCAATTGCATGAATGGCTCTTCCCATCACAGAAAACAAACTTGCAAAGCAGGGGGTTTTAATTTTTTTTTATTATTTTTATTTTGCATCTCCTCCCCATTGCCTGTACTAACGCCTGCACTTGTTTGTCACAATCCATATAAAAAAACTTTAGGAGCGGAGAGGAGATTGCATTGATGTGTGCTGTGAGACAGTTTCATCCTTTAGCAATAAAAGGTATTCCCAGTCACAGATTACGTTGCTCCCTTGTTTGAATTCTTAGGGTTGTACGTTTTCTGTGTGGTTGTTTGTTTTGGTTTGGTTTTTTTACACAGCCCTATTCTCCCAGATTACTAAAGGCTGAAACGATAAATTTCTCCAAATACCTGTAACTCAGTCGTTGTTCTCAGTAGTTGTTTTATTCATCTTCAGAAAAAATACTGGAGGTCACCTCCAGATTTCCTTTACACCCTGTGACGATCTTGTTCATGGGAATTTACATTAAAAAAGAATAAAAAAAAATATTTGCTTTTTCTTGTTTTGACGATGCAATTCTGACCCTTGAAATAGGGCCATTTCTGTAACTAAGTGATAGGAGTCTGACTTCAGAATTTTTCACTTGCTTGTAAGAATGAAGCTTTTGATAGCTCTAGTTAGGCGGACGCTGAGTATGTTTATATATAAAGGGATTCATTGCTATTCATGTTTTCAGATTCTTGAACATTTTTTAAAAGATGTTCTGCAATATTCCTTTGAAGAAATAGCACTCTCAATAAAAATGTTGAAGCTATAAATGGAGATAATCTTCCACAATTCTTGTTTGAAAAGCACAGAGAAAAGAACACTGTGTAAATGCAAGTATGTCTCAGACCTTTGGATTGCCTCACAGCTCAGAAACCTTTACCTCTCTGTAACACAGCAGCAGTGATTTGGAAGGGTATTTTAATTTTTGGCATGCACATCATCACACCAAGTGAAGATAAAGAAGATTTAGATCTTGGCTATTATATTCTAAGCAGGCTACCAGTATGTCTTTGTGAGTCGGGTGCATTTTGAATTGTCTCCCTGCCAACGCATATTCCAAGCATGTATTATTTACTTTTTACAAATGTCAGTGAAATATATTTTTTTTTTGTATTTTGTTCTAGAAAATATTTCTCCCCTAAATTATTTTTGCATATTGTTTCCATTAAAAAAGGATGGAAGTATTGTTTTGCTAACCCATGCTTGTGATTTGGCTGGTAATATAATAAATAATAGCATTTTAAAATGTTTTTTTGAATAGGCTATAGGATAATTTTCTGGCCCTGTTTCTCAGAAGATAATTAGAATATTATTATGAATCAAAGTAATAGAAGCCACGAATAAAAAACGTTTCTTAAATGTAGTACCTAGCTTGCATTTAAAAATGCAAATCAGTGATTTAGTTAAAAATACATGTATTGGGATGCATATTACTTCAAACTTTGGAGGACTAAATGATTATAGACCTCAAACCAGGACACGTGTACAGTGTATGGCTTTTTGGGGCAGAGCAGACTCTTACATAGCTACATTTCCACAATTACTCTGTCGTTTTTTTTTTTTAAAGCAATTGGAAAACTAAGCAAAAGTGTATGCATGTGCATATGTTTGAGCATACATGCGTGTAAACAGCATATTTGTAAGCAAACATATATGTAAGGTACATATATGCAGACTGAAATTCTATCATAAGTATTCAAATTATAATCTGAAATGTACATAGTCTACATGTATTATGCAAATATATATGTGTATTCTGTATCAGGTAGATAGAAGTGTGACCACTGTGAAACAGAAAGCATATGGCATCTCAGTTCTGCTTAATTTTGTCAGGCTCAGGAGTTAATTTAGGACACTTGATGTGAATGCTTATTTTTTTTTGTGCTTATAGCATGTCACAATTTGGATGATGCATAACCATCGGTAGAAAAATGCATTTAAATGTTTTGGATATCTTTGTCAGTGGGAGTTTTGTCAGCTAATAAAGACTGTGTGTTTTGGCCCTAACTCTGTTAAAAATAAATTACATTTTTTTTTGTCTAATGTAAAATTAAAATGAATAAACATTATAAAGCTGAAACCTATCCTAGTGGCTGTTTGAAAATTCCAGAGATGTGGCACTAGGGAGCAACCATCATTCCAGTGCAAAATGTGCCGAGCTATTTTCAATGGAAAATGAAGAGCAGAAATAGAAGACTGAAATAACAATAGGCTGATTGCTTTCATTTTTTTGTGTAGTTTAACATTGCATTAAAGAGAACAACTGAGTTTCTACATTTTTTCCTATTTTCTTGTCATGGATATATTAGCATTACATGATGCATACTAATTATAAAGTTGGCTGTAACAAGAGTTCCTCTTGTGAATCCATTTAAGAACTGATTGTTTACTATCTTTTTCTGTAAGTATAAAATTTTAATTATGCCACTGACAGGAACTGTGCGTGATACAGTGCTCTACATTTATCACTGGGAGAGGGCCAGTTGCAGAGCTGTTTGACTTTGGAGAAATCCTGATGCGCTTGCAATGTTGAGCAGCAGGTGCCACATTATTATGTACAGAAAAGCAATTAGGAAGCATATTGGATGAATGGGGAGTGCATTAATATTAGCAAGTACATTTGTCAGTGGTTTTGATGCGAGTCTTTTTCTTTTCTTTATGCAACATTAAGATTGTGGCTCTCATAAATTCTCCCCTTAAATTGCCATCTGTTCCCTTGTCATGCAGTAGTGAGGTAGAGAAAAGTTTTCTTGACAAAATGAAAAGAATTTCTTTTATTTAAAGTAGAAGCAAAGGAGCCTACACAAAGTGGGAGAATTGTAGGTTATGCAATTGAGCTTTGTATGTGTTAAGTAATTACTGTTGAATGTAACATTAACTATGGAACAGTTAGGATATCCCCCCCCCTTCTAGATTTCAGTTTTTCAAAGATTTCATGTATTTTTTTAAATATGGTGTGAAACAGTTTCAACTGAATTGTGGAAAAAAACCTGACTGCCGAAACCAGGTGTCTCTACTCCACGGTTTTAGTGGGAATCAGGAGCATGCTGTTGAAGTGCATCACCAGTTGGCCCATATCCCATGCTTTGGTTCATGGTGCAGAGCAGTTTGGACTGGCCATGAGCTGCATGAAACTAAGCACAAAGGTACACTCCACATATGCATGCGCCACTAATGTTTTGAGACCAAACAGTTTTCAAGTAAATGCCCCAAAATGTGTATGGGGTCCTCGGCATCAGCCATTGCACCCTAGAGAGCTGCTTTTTGCGGACTGCGGTATCTACTAGTGTAGATGTGGCTGCCATGTCCCAGTCTTGAACACCTTACGTAAAGCTCTTCTGATAACTTCCGTGGGTGTTTTATCCAAGCAGTCCGTAGAGCAGAGAATGTAAGCGACAACGATGCACTGTTGCCATCTTCAAAACTAGAGAGACAAAGTGTGTCAGAGCTGTGTTCAGGCTGTGAAGCAGTGATGTCCGGGCAAACTGCTCCAGGTCTTCAATTGTTGACCTCTGTATCAAACACTATTTATTTTAGAACAGCTTTATTTTACAGCAATTTTAAAACTTCTGCTTATTGTTCTGGCAACAGTATTTGTCTTGAGGGAAGATTGGCATGTGTCTCTGTGAGAAAGTAGCTACCTTAACAGAAAGGTTGGAAAACATCAAAAAAGCAAGGCAGAAAGCAATTTTTAAAAATGCTGGCACAAAAGAAGTATAACTATTGTGCTTTTATGGAGACATGCAGGAAAGATAAAGTATTTCTGGGTCCTTTTTTTTTTTTTTTTTTCCAAAAAATAATGTAAGAGGGAATGGTACTCTCCTCTGTATATTGTGTTTCTTTTGTCCTTTGCTATAAATATGTTTAGTTTGATGATTACAGATTGATGTAAAACTGAAATCACTCATGGCCTAGAGAGGACAAAACAGTACAGACTCCTGACAAGTGCCGTTTTCACGTTGCGGTTCATTCTTTTGTGTGTGTACATGCGTTTGCGTTTATGGAGAAGGAGTGGTTCAGCCTGTTTGGGCTACCTACTCTATTTCTGTGCCAACCAGCACTTACGGGGAATAAATCCCTAAAATATGTTCATGAAAAAAATGCAGTGTCAATTCTAGCAGACAACTTAAGTAAACCAGTCCTACTTCTGATCTCTATCAGTAGCAGAACTTAACATCTTTTCCTTCTTTGCTCGTCTCCCTGTTGAGTAAACTCTGCAAAGCCCAAGATAATCTGTTTTAGAAATACTATGAAGTGAAGAATGAGCAGCATGAGCTACAAGCGGCCGCAGCAGCAGTTCCAATGATACTTTATAGAGTCAGATCGTGACTGCCAGCGTGGCTGGTTACAGGATTAGCTCAATTGGCAGGCTGTCTGAATAAAAAGTAATGGTTTTCTGTGGGACTAAGCCCTAACTCTTTGGCTATTCCTTTACTATTTCTGCTCTCTGCTTGGCTAATTACGAAAAAAACAGGTTGTTATTCTTGTGTGGCAGACCTGTTTGATTTCTTTCTATTCTCATCTGGTTGTGGGCCATTCCTAGAGAAATCCCTGTCCTTGGATGCTAGACTGGCCCTATGCTGTTCTCTTTGAAACAAGAGTTCGTATCTGTTTCTGCTGTTTTTTTCAGGTCTTTTATTATCTTTATCTTTGGTCACAATTAGTCTACCTCACAGGTTGTTTTTCCAATATGTCCTCAATCACTACCTAATCTTTACACACCATAAGGCTGTTCACTTCCCTTCTGTTCCAAATTTTTTTTTCCCAACAACATCTTTCTCTCACGCCCTGGTGCATTGTTACTCTCTCTTCTGTCAATGCGCAGTAACAGCTCTTGTTCTTGGTGTATGCATTCCTGTTGCTTTTGATATCATTGGTAAGATCTGATTTTTGTCGTCTGCTGCAGTGGCTTTTCCCCTACCATTCATAGAACATACACACTCTTCCTCATCTCCCTACACGGCCAGATTAAACCTCTTGTACTGGTTTCTGTATCTTCCTTGTACCCAGTACGCTGCAACCCCTTCAATTCAGATATAGCTCATCATACATGAACAGATTGCATCTGTTCAAAAAAGAGCCCCAATCCACATAGTATTCATTTAAACAACATTGATAGTAGTGAATTCATTTGAGATTCATATGGATGTCATATACTGAGTTACAGTGTAAGCATCAGTTAATGGACACTCGCAGTAAAGTGTTCCCTATCAAATAATACATCACTGAGCTACATGAAGTGGTTTATATAATTTTTTTTTTTTCTTCTATGATTTCATCATGGCTAAGGAAGGTATCTAAAGGTATGATTGCCTGGCCTTGTAGGATATTTCTTTAGCAACCAGCATTGCTTAATGTTTTATTGATGTATTTTTAAATAATTTATCTTTAAACCTTTGTTTAATGGATGTATTTTTATTCAGAACTTGATACCAGAGAAGGTAGGTCTGACAGTTCGTGTTTGCACTCTGACGATATTTCTCTTGTGAACTTTTTACGCTCTCTTAGATAAACAGTAATTTTACATTTTTTCATCTCTTTTTTTTTAATTACAGTCTATCATTTCAAGTGGCTCGTATTGATATTTAACAAATGTATTAGGCAATGTGAACAACAGTTTATTTTTCTTCAGCTGTACTTCAACTTGCACTCAATGTGATAAATATAAAAATAAACAAGAGTTGCTCAGAGCACTATCATTAAAATCCTAGGTATCTCCTATAAAAGGAGTGCCTAATGCTAATAGTGAAATATTCTATAGGTGGGATTTCCAAAAGCAGTCATTGTTTCCCAAAGCTACCTCCTCGCTGAAATGAAGCCAATACCAGAAAGCTCTGATAATAGTTAACGCTTGACATTTGTAGGTTAAAGTATGTTCAAAGTTTTTTGAGTGCTACCAACTTCTTCTAGATTATATGTGGTAAGCATTTATTCTTCAGTTGGGTGATGTCCTGCTTGCTTTCCAAAGCACCTTCATTGGCTCTGCATAGCTTTTTCCCCATGGTTGGTGCAGCAATGGGGCAGGAGATGGGGGGACCGCAGGGTCTCCTCGTTCCTGGCAGCGAGATGCAGTGGGGCTCCCTCGCTTGCCAGGAGCCAGGCGCAGGCTCAGGTGCCGGATGAAGAGAAGTACGTTTGTAGTCTGTGCGCACTGGAGTTGAAAAAAGCACAATGAAGCTGTATTGGTAAATGGATATACACGAATAGGCAAGATGAGAGAGAAATACACTGAGTATCTTCTAGAGAAAATCTCTTCCTTTAGTGATATAGATCTGAATTCTCAGAATGCATTTTCTACCTTGGAAAATGCACAGAGAATAAAAAATATATTCTGTATGTATTTACATTTGTGAGATTCTTATGTTTTGCCAGTGTTTCTGCTAGGTTTCTGTGTATTTAGCCTTCTGAACATTTCAGGCAGTATTTCAAATACAAGTAAGAAGTATAAGGCTGAGCTGATGTTTTGGGCACAGCTTGCTATAAAAATATGAACATGCACTTCTTATCCTCTCGAAATTTTAAAAATGGAAACAAATTTAAAATGTGCTGTCCAGCCTGTATTTTTGCCTTATTTTATTCAGTATAAAAATAGTGTAGACATTCATCACTTCATCTATTGTACAACTTGGCTATGTTTGAACTAAAGCCCCACCATCTTAAGACAACACTTTGATGTGGGTGTTTCTTTAAGTCTTAAAGGCACACACTGCACCATCAAAGCTATGTGTGAACTTTGGGGTATTTACCTTGCTTAATGAGAAATGTTTTCCACATTTTTTTTCACCGTGACATTTTTGTACTGCACAATGTTTCTGTGTGTTCTTTTTCTATTTAAAATTTAAAGAGCTACATTTGGGAGAGGAACAATGTAGGTAAAAGAGACCCCTGGAGTGTGTCTGATGTGATAGTTCTCTTCTGTGGCACCATTTTTCCTCCTGCTGTGGGAGAGCTAAATGATAGTGCCTTATACCTTACTGAATAAAGCCTAACACTGTTTCCAGCTGTGAACATGTGATCAGGTTTTGTGTTTGATTTTTGCACGCAAGTATACTACTGCAAGCATACCCACACACTCCTATGCAAACACTCCGTATGGGAATTATTGTTGACTCAGTCATTAATCTACCCTCAATTAATCACATTAAGTATTAAGGTGCCTTTCTGTGCAGAGAGGTACGACAGCCTTTCTGTTTTACCTTAGTGGAGAATTGCTACACGACCAATTTACTTTCTGGCTAAAGATGTTGAAAGATGTGTTGAGATATGTTGTTATATGAAAACTGAGCAGAACACTATCGTCTGATCCTGAAACCCTCTGAGGATTACTCACTAATCCTATTGATATTGTTGGGAATAACGGTTGTAAGACCTAGCCCCTAATTGTTACATATGTAACAAGAGTAACATAACGTTTATTCTGGTCTTTCATGTGTGTTTATTTTTTAAAAAAATGCAGTTTATCTTTGCAGCACTGCTCATAAAACATAAGTGTTTTGTTCTTTGGACAGAGCATGACTTGTATTTCAATGCTCTTAGGGTGACTATGACTACATTTTGTACTTAACCAAAAGATAAAAGAAATTAAAATAATGCCTTTTATTTTTGCCCCCAAAATGAGATCCATTGTTGTGAAAGCTGAAGACCTGCACTTGTATTCTTCAAGAGTGTAGCATGTCATGTTGTTTGTTAAACACCCAGAACTCATAATATTTTTCTCTCTGGCTCACTGAACAGCAGAAAAAAATGGGTCCTGAAGGAATACATTCAGAGACAAAGAAGAAAAGTTATTTTATTTTTAGTGATCAGATGGCATAATTGTTGGTTGGTGTTAAGTGGCTCTGAATACGAGGGGAAGGAGGATTAATTTCTGAGAAATGAGTGACATCTGAAATCACCAGAGGGGCCTGATCCTTTTAGCACCAGTGATGGTGCAGTTGTGCCACTGATTTTTTTTTTATTTTATTTTTTATTAATTTTTTTATTTTAAGAAAGGAAAAAGCTAGCGGCTGTCATGAAAGACTTCTGCTCCTCAGAGTGAAGCAGCTTGCTCCCTGCAGGCTCACTGGATCTCAGTGAGTGCGACTACTTGTACTTTCAAGACTGTTTGCCAGGCTTTGTATTATGTACTCGTAGACAGACACCCCTGAGTTCAAGTAATGCTGAGAACACGACGATCCCTGTCAACAGAAGACGAGATCACTCACAGTGAAGGACAAACGAGGCTCATGGTTCACAAGTTCAGCTTGTTTTTGTGGTGCTGGCCATTAGCATTGGTTAAGTGTGGGTTTTACTTTTTTGTGTGTGTCATTTTCCTTTTACATGATGAGGATGGACGGTTTTGAACTTTGCAGCAATTAGAGATGGCTGTAGGGGTTGTATTTTCAAATTGAAAGGAGTGTTTGCTTTTGTGAGAAAATGCAGATTTGGAAAGCCTGTGATAGAAGCAGGAAGTATAAAATGATCAGCATATCCACAAAGGTAGCAGTAGCAGCAAGGATGTAAAATAGCAGCAATCTGTAGATGCCTACCACAGAAGAGGTCACAGTGCTGCAACGAGGTCTAGGTGGACCACTCCATCCCCACGGCCACCTCGGATGTCTGCAGGACCAGAATCTGGGCTCAGGGAAGCTGGAGCCAGGCAAACAAAACAAAATGTGGCATGAGCCCTGTGAGCTGCTGACCAACAGTGTCCATCCTCCACTAATTAAAATGATTAAATATTCGTTCTGCCACTACCGAAGGAATGTATTATGCACTTCAGGCATGAGAGGAAATAGCAGAATAAAAGCAACAAGCAGCTCTGGCAGGAGCGGAGTGAGGGCTCTGGGCAGCAGGTGCACTTGGCGAGAGGGTTGAAAGAAAATGCTGTGGCTTTGGCAGCTGCTGTTCAGTATATGCACAATATGTAGTCGGGGTAGAGCCGGTGACAGACCGTTACTGGAGCACAGAGCACAGCAGCACCACCAGCACGAGTGCCGAATGGTGCTCTGATTCACCATTGCCTTTCCCTTTGTATTGTTATTCACACCTGTGCAAATAAGTACACAGAGGGTGCTACACCAAAATATAACAGTAGGTTTTTTTACACCTGCTAGTCATTTATGAATATTTCTGTTCAAAGTGCTATGCCATGCCTATGTAAGGGACCTGACAGTCAGGTAAGAGTAGGAGAAAGGGTGATTGAGGACACTAAAGGCAAAAAGGCTTTTTTTTCCTGTCACAGGGATCTGCATGTGTACTTGGTGGTTTTTTTGGTTAGTAAGGCCATCTTCTTTCTTTTAGCCTGAGCTTAGACATGGGAGGTTTTGGAAGGCTTCTAGCAGAAAAATTAGAACTTCTGGATCCAGCCGCCATTAACATCAGCATCAAGACTCCTACTCCTTTTATAGGAACCGAATCACGCTCTTGACGTGATTGTAGCTGTCAGCACTGTCTGTGTCTGGCAGATGCAGCCTTTATAGCAGTAGCAGAAAGATGATTTCTACCAAGACTGGCTCTGAAGAAAGCAGAAGCAATAGAGTCCGAGAAAACAGTGACAGTATTTGTTTTCATAGTAATAAACTGGAATGTAGTGGAAGAAACAGGGCGGATGTTGCAGGAGGTAGCCCCAATCACTGCGTAGTCAGAATTGAGTGTTTTCTTCCTTATGAAGTAGCAGTTGGCTGTAATTTTATTCTTTTCTCCTGTGTACTTATGAGAGACTTTATTCCAGATTCGCAGGCTCTTAGGACTACCAAGGCATATGTAATATCATAACCCCCCCGCTACTTTTCTCTGTCCTTTGGATAAGAGATTAACTTTAACTTTCATGCTGTTGTTCAGCACAGAATTCCCCTGTGCTGAGCAGCTGGGTTAGGCTTTGCACCATGTGGCCTATTTTTGACACGTTTTTGGGTTTCCTAAACATCTCCAGTTGGGTTGAATAGAGCTGCTGTCACTCGTCAAGCTGCTTGTGTCCCAAAGCAGGTATCTCAAGGCACTAACTGCTGAAATAAGCACTTGGTGTGCAGTCACTTTCTTAGATGCATGTACTTAGTTGCAGTTAGTAATATCATACGTAGACGATAATGTGTTCCTTGTGCTTCAGACAGACTGTTTCACATGTAACTGTTTCAAAGATTTTTGTGTGTTTGCCCAGAAAGCAAGAGAGCAGCACTACTCTTTGTGAATTTTGGCAGTCTCTGGACTGCAGCAGATCCACATGTGCGTTCGTGGCTTACCACGTAAATCCAGTTTATTGCAGAATAATTTCTTCAGAGTCCCTCTTAAAACCCCTTCTGAAGTCTTCATTTAAAGCAAGCACAGTACAAAATAGGTTTCTCAAGAAAATTAGCACCTTAAAAAAAAAGTCATGTCTGTCAAGAACTCAGAGCATTAATTTATTGCTCAGAAAAATGACTGTCTGGCTTGCCCGTGTGGAAAAAGGCTTCAATTTGTGTGTGGTCACTACCAGTTGGTGCCCGACAACTTGACTCCTGCCTTCTCGCAGGGCATGCTTCAAAACTGCCTCAATTTTGAAGCAAAGTCCCATGTAGCGGTTGGCAACTGAAGCATTTCAGTTGTCTTCCATCTTCATAAATAACATATAATTAGCAACAGTTTTTTTTCTAGAACTTTCAGGAAAACCTGCAGCAGGGAGCTTGTAATTGGTGAAATTTATTCATTGGACTTATATGCTGGATTTTGCTCGAATTGAAATTACTAGTGTGAAAACATTGCTTAAAAGATTTAGGAGGACTGGGCTAGGCAAAAAAATAAGTGCCAAGTTGTTGAAGATTAATTATCAGAGAAATGAGGTGTAAGACTTGTGTTGTCTTGAATAATATTTCCCAGGCTGGGGCCCTAATGGATCCTCCTGCCTTTGTGTCATTTTATGGATTGCCGAAACAGGCTTTGAACATGCCAAAACAACTCTTAATAATTTAATGTCTGAGTTTATTTTTTGGTGAAAAATCTGTGGCTTCGACAGCTGACTGGCAACAAGTAAAATAGAGAGGAATACCGGCCTTGTGTCCTGAACAAGCTGGCAAACCTGATTTGTCTGGAATCCATTCAGTGCTATTCCCATGGAGCTGAAACATGCAGAGTTTCTGTTCTGAACATAGCCAGGAATTTATGTCATCAAGTAATTATATGACTGTATTAATTCAAGTAGTTTTGGAATTATTTGGTGACTAGAGAGAAAATTGAGGAATTTGTTTAGCATTATATCAATTTCAACACTTTCAATACTTCGGACAACAGGATTTAGAGGCAGAATCCATGGATGTGAGGTACAATTGAAATCAATCAATACTGAAGTCAATGGAACAATAGCAGCTGCTGAGAATTTGCATTGAGATCTTCTAACCTCTGAGTTGTGGGACCAACTCTAGCATAGAGCTGTATTTAATGAAAATCATTACTACCTGTTTTCTCTAGGCTGACTGAAATAATTTGTGAGAGTCATTCTGTCTTTCAGTAGGTATATGTCTACCTCATATTGTACCTAACTTCCACCCGAAGAGAGGTCAAGACTCAACGTGGAAAGAAACTGAACTCTTCTTTTACTGGCTAGTCTGTGAAATTTGCTCCTTAGCAGTATGCATTTTACATAAAAGTCCATTTTCTCACAAAGGAGAGGGTATGCCCTTACAGGGTTTTAGAACAGGATGTAGAGGGAGCACGGAGCACTGTTTCAGCTCATAGTACAGATGGTGATTCTGCTGACCTATGCTTATATAAAAATGGGGCAAAAGTTCGTGTAACAGATCTGACTAGTTGGAGGGGACGAATTAGATTGCTTGGAATATTCTTTAGCCCAGTATTATCTTTGTGTTAAAGAGGATTGTGAAGGTTATACAGAATGTTACTTGACCTGATTTCCGCTCCCCCCCCCCCCCCCAACCCCCCGAGCAACCTATGATGTTATCTTCACTTAACAGAATTTCTTTGAGAGTTTTTCACAATGCGTAGTTACGCACTGTTTGTATAATTGTAAAATTAAGAGGGCAGCTGTGGTCTCTCAGTTGTGTGGCTGGATAAAAATAAGGAGAAATTATGAATACAAGAAGTAAGAAGAAAGGGGGACAACAAGCAGTGATGGGTTCAATAGACAGTTGATGGTACCTTCTGAAACTTTTATCAGTTGCAGTCTTTCTGGAGGGGATGGCTTTGCTGGACAATCTAGCAGAGATTGTGTGATGGGTTTCATGGCTTTTAAGAGAACGACAAAGTAAGCTTGGAAGGTGTGGCAGCTGGCCAGGAGGAATGGAGTGAACGTGTGACTAAGTTGGGAGACCAAGTGGTTTCCAGAAAGAGATGAAAAGTAGCAGCTGGTGACTAGAAAAGGTAAGTAGGAGAAAGTGTAGAAAGGAGCTTCTGTATGGGAATTCTAAAAAGAGTATGGAAGAGCCTAAAATAGCAGGAAAGGACCGTGCCGTGCCATTGCAATGCATAGGGAAAATGCCATTTAAAAAGCAGCTGAACCAAATGAGCGTTAACTCCCAGAAAACGGAAACAAAGCTGAGGTGCCAGAGTCCAGTGAAATTACTCTACTGAAACCATACTGTCAGCTGGCCAGTGATCTCTGCCATGCAGTGAAGGTCAGACCTAGGGATGTGGATGATGCCGCAGGGCAGAAGGAGAGCTGTCAGGGACCTGTGTGCCAAAACAGGGCATTCTGCTGTCCTTTGGGGGGTGTAGTTGGTTTGGGGAATCCACCCACTTCATGCCGAAAGAGAGTTTTCTTCGGTAGAAGGGAAAGCTTCTTTCCTTACAGCTTGCTGAGAGAGCCTCCCGAGCATGAATTGAGTGATGCTTCTTCTGAATTTGCAAATGGTTTGAAACAATAGCTCAACAATGCACATGTATTGTCCCCTCTAATCATAACAGGCTGTTAACTATAAAACCTAATTAAGCAGTTCAACAGTTAATAACAACCCATCAGTTAGCAGGAACATCAAGATAATATGTTTGTCCTGCTGTCTCAAACTACCTTCCCAAGCTCTCTCGGGTACAGAAGTCCCAAACACTATTTGCTGCTGGGATTGTAGATTGTATTCAGAAACAATAGAGAAAATTGTAAATTTCTGTTATAGAACTGGTCAAAAATCAATGCAAGAACTTTCTGGCATACTGAATATTGAAACTGTGGGGCTAGTAGAAATAAAAATCAATTTGGTTCCAAGATAAATGTTGTCAGGTTTAGGACGTTAATGTTTGAACTTACCAAGTTCAATAAAACTTAAATTTCTTAATTTTAATAGGATCATCCTGGAGTTGAAGGTATTTTGTCTCAAGGAACTGTCTGTTTCAAAGACATTGTGGATAGAGCGCATTGTCCTGACCTGGGCATTTCTGTTTTTTCCTCCTGTTTAATGCAGGCACTCTGTGTGACATGTATGTTGCATTTGCCTTTATTTGAGGCAGTTTTTACAATTCTCCATTCTGTTCCAGGCATTATATACTCCCTGAGGTCATCCTCCCTGCACATCTCCTTGGGATCCACCTGAATAGTAGACAGGTCTGTTTACACTCACCCCTGCATGACAGTCTCTTGATTTCTCTTCTGACCCTCCTTTTTGTTCTGTGCTGATTTTTTCCAGGATCCATTCCATTCCATTTCATGACAAGCTCCCTAATTTATTTGACTCTAAAGCCTGAATTCGCCATTGTCTTTATCTGTTCACATGCATTACATCACCTTGTCAGTGCCTTCACGGATGTTATCACCGCTATGAATATAATTTCGCTAGTTTGAATGCACATGTCCCAGCGCATCCTGGACAGCTTGTTCCCTTTCCTGATACAAGACATCTCTGTTAGTGTGTATCTACACTGTTGTATTAGCAGAAGCGTTATTTTTAAAATCCCAAATTTGAAAGTATTACAGTAGTAAAAACTAAAAGGAGCTTTGTAAAGGTTAGGTGAGAGCATCAGTGCAAGTCAGTGCTATTTCAGATCCTAAGGCACTTTTGTCTGTTTCTAATGCAAAACTGAATAATGTCGAGCAATAGATCAGTTAATTTCTTCTACACCAACTGCAGAATACTTGGGATGTGTCATATTCGTTTCTTCCTCTCCCTAGATATACTAGTTTATTTCTGCTGCTTTAACATTAGCCAGTTTTATGTCTTTCTTAATATAGTAAATAGCGGCTTTTGTATTTCAGATTCTTGCTTAGTTATCTATTTGATGTAATTAATGCCATACATACATTGATGCTGTGTTACTGTTATTGACATCAGTGTGTCTGTATGAAGGATGAAGGAGGCCAGCCATGTGTGCATGGACTGCATTTTGTTATGGAATTAATTTACAAGTAATAAAGAAATAGGCTTCTTAGACTTGCCAAAACATGCTGCTATCCTCTTGAGCTGGATGGGAAAGACAGAAATGCCAGTAGGGCAGTCACCTGTGTTCTTTAAAACTATTCCTCAGAAAAGGACTTTTTTCTACAGCTTAAAGTACTGTTTGCTTGTGCATACTTTAAAAAGCTTTGCAAGAATCGGAATGTGAATCTATATGCATTTTCTTAGTCAACAAGAGGTAGACGTAATATGAGAAGATTTCACTGAAGCATAGCTGTGAAAAATTGCACTCTCATTATAATGATCTAGGAAGTGAAATTCCAGCAACTGACTACAGGCAAGGTAAAATGCACTGTGTGATAGGCTATTTTGCTGCTTTTAGGGTAGATGGCTACAGAGGGCTTACGTATATCAGCCAGTGTATTGTCCATCACCATTCTGTCTAGGAGAGTTGAAGATACAACATATAAAAACATAAATCTAAAAGTCAGAGGAAGAATTCAGTGTGGTAAATAGCATTCTTCTAGTAAGTAACATATTAGAGGTGGTTTTATTTCGATGGTGATCTGAAATAATTGTTGGGTTTTGTTGGTGGTGTTTGTTTTGTTTTTTATTTAACTTAGAAACCCCAAGAATATAAGTTTTGGTTTTGTTTCTTTCATCAAAAATAAAGCTCCAAATTTACAGAATCCCTTGGGATTATCTTGGGATATGCTGAATATACTTGAACTCCAATGGGGTCACTGAGAACACCAAACTGAAGTTAATAGGAGCTAAATATTCCAAACACTGATACTTGAGTCTTACACGTGCTTCATGTGTAACTGAAGCAATGGTATGTCTGTAGCAACCATATTTGGATCTGCAGTATACTTTACAGACCACCACTCTGTGGTCTGGATTTGTCCACGCCCAGGGCTGACCCTGGCATTGCAGCACAGTTGGTCTGTGGTATCTGCAGTGACCACAGTAAGACAAGGTCTTGATTGTACTACACAGCTTACCCAGAATATGATAATGATCTCTGTTTTCTAGGCCATTCATTTCCTATTGAGTCATAACACCATTACATCGCTGAAAAGTTTTGCAGTATACTAATTTTATTTTGCTGGTTATTCATTCCCGAGTCTTGTTATCTCTCTTTGGCATAGAAGAAAGGCTGCAGCATGATATCAGAACCATTTTTGGTGCATGTGCCATCCATTTATGCCATAAAACAATGATGTCCTATTTCAGGTAGGACTGCCATGCTGCTGTGACCAGCTGATGGAGCCATATAACAGAAATGGCCCAAAGAGAATTTTTTTTTTTCTCTTCCAGCAGTCTCCCAAAGGCTTGGAATCAGCAGAGTGCATTTGTACTTCCTCGACTTTAAGCCAATGAGTGGTCCTATTAACTTTAATGGAGCAGTTCTTGGGTTTAGTGTTAAGCAGGTGCTTATGTGTTTTGTTGTGTCAGGCTGAGCTTGGTAACCCTGTGAGAATTCCCGTTGTAGCATACTGACCCTGTTTATTCTTTCTTTGCTGGAGGACATTTGATGAGATCACAACCAGAGGTGGCATGGCTTCAGAATTTCCTGTGAAATTATTTATAATTTAATGCAAGCAAACTGCAGCCAATAATTGTAAAGGACAACTCTTGCTGTTCACGGACAGCCCGGACGTCTTGGGGCAAGAATTTGATGTCTCTACTAATTTCTGATGAATCACGATGTTTTACATCAGGCAATGTCATTTGTCAGCAAGTTGTGTCCTTACAGATTGTGCCACTGTAGCTGAGATACTGAAGTGTGATGTTCAAGATTTTTCCTAAAACCAGCAAAACCAAAATGCCTTCCTGTTGGGTCACTGTTATCAGCTGAAATTTATTGCAGTTGAAAGAAGCTGGGCAGATGTTAAAACACTTGTGCTACCCATGAGCCAGGGGGTTCCTCTGTTTATTATTTCCCGGCTGCTTGGCACATTCTTGTGACACACAACAAACCCCCATTATGAAGGATTATATGATGAGGCAACAAGCATGTGAAAGATAGCAACCAAATGGTGACTCCCAATTACATGAAAAATTACTATAATCACCCCTGCTGTAACACCCGTCTGTTGGCAAAGTGGTTGATCCCCTTGAAAAGCTTTAGAAGACCCACTGTATTAAATAAAAATCTCAGTTCTGTGTGTAATCATAAAAATTAACACTGTCACTTTAAAAAAATCAAATTGGTGTCCTAAAGGGAAACCTACTAAGCTGTGTAAAGTAGCTATTATGAAAATGTTTAGCCTTTTGAATGTATTTCAGACAGCATTTGTGTTGCCAGATTTGTCAGCCAAAAACTCACTAAGCAGATTTGTCAGTAGCTGAGGCCATAATCTGTAAAACAGACATTGGCATAGAGATTAAAGATCAAGAGAATTATATAGTTTTTGTTACCATATGCCAAGATTCTTCTTTTTTTTTTAAAAAAAGGTTTATTTTGTGCGGGCTGTATCTTAAGGGCTGCTGCTCTTTCTGTTTTGTTGTCTTAAACAGTGGAATTTCCTGTCAGCAAGGGGAAACTGTTTTTATTCACATACTTCAGGCTCCGTGTAGCTGTCACCCTTATGCATTGCTGAGTTTTGCATAGTGTTTCACAAAATCAAAGTTACGTACCGCAATTCTCTTGCTTCGTGTCTGTAATATTTGCATTTCTTTAGGACTGCCGCCCTCTCCAGCAGAGGCGACTGCTTCCCGAGCTGACGTTGTGGGTCAAACAGGAGTTTCTCTGGTCTGCAGGCAGGCTGAGAAAGCTGGGCTTCTTCAAAAATAGGCTATGAAGAATGACTGGCTCATGATACTGCCATCCACTGATGGGTTACTGCTTTCAGGATGGAAGACTCCGTATTGGGGCATCGCGTCTTTGTGGGCAGAATTGGAATAAATTCATGGCCCACTTGGTACTCGGACCTTCATTGCTTTCTGAGCTCTGTACCTGCATAATAGGGCAGAAATTGGGTCTTTGGGGTTTTCCTGCTCTAAAATAACAGACCTTGACTGCTGCGGTCATTTGTGCCCTAGCAAGGTGGGTCTCTCTTAATTTACCCACTGGAGAGTGTTTTTTGAAGGGCTTCAAGAACATTAAAGTAAGAATGGGGAATAACTTTTTAAAAGCTTAGTAAAGGTAAACTTTATTAGAGATCTTGAATGCAAACTCCATTGTGTATGCAGTAGGCAGTACTGCTGCTGGGGCAGTTCCAAATTTTTCTTGGAGGAATGACTACATATTGAAGTTAGCATTGGAGATAGATAAACAGAGCAACACATTGTTAGAGGTACTGTCTATAAGGAAACAATCTGCTGTGTCGTGTTCTGAGGGTGGGTTTTGCTGTTGCCTCAAAAAAGTTTTTGTGGCACCGCACTTTCCCTGCCTGGCCTAAAAGAGCTTATTTGGAAGGGGAGTAACTTGCTTGAATCATAAAATCTATTGTCTGTGTGCAATATGCACCCTTGACTGTTTTGATTTTTCCCACAGAGCAGAGCAGCTTTGAACCCAACACCTTTCTATCACAATAGTTTAAAAAAACAGCTGCTGGATTCTTGCTGGAGGGTTGTAAAACGTGCTGAGCCCTACCTGATGGAGTTCTTACCTACTTTATATTGCTTCAAAGAAATAGTAAATTAGAACCTATAAAGCATTGGTTCAGGGTTTCAAAGGAATCTAGTGGCTTTTCTTATACAACTAGAGTTAAATCAGTCAATGTGGAAAAACTAAAGAAAAATGTATCTACAGCCTGCTTTGATAAGGCTGAGTCTGATTTCTGGTGTTTCCTGTTCACATCATTGAAGTGTGTGAGTTATATGGGGATAGGAGCAGAGGAATAGTTTGAATACCTGTTTTCTCTTTTTGGGGTGTTACAAGCCTTCCCCTAGACCAGAGCTCCACTCTGTAGGAGGTCTAATACTGGCAGATCATTGCCAAGTGCAAGCTTTTTAGTGGAAAAACACGTATAAAGTACAAACTATTTAAATATGTTTACATATGGCGCAAGATGAAGTGTGTAAGATGGGCTATGATTTTCCCTTTGGACAATCCAGAAGCCTAGCAGTATCTTGAAGAGGTTCTGTGCTTTATTATAATTCTTTGGGTTATCATCTTTCTGCTGTGTTTATGGTGAGGTTGACTGCAGTAAAACAGAGCAAAGTTATTCGCCATCGCTTTATGTGTTGCTAACCTTGGTGGTACCACAGGTTTGGTCACGCTGCTACGGGGTTCTTGTTAGGGATGTGGCTGTAATAAAGCGTGCATGGTTTTCCATAGCAGGTTGTCTCAGCCTTCACCAGATGGCACAAAGTAGCAACCTGTGAGAGGGTTTCTGCATAGCCCCGCTGTGGTTGCGTGCTGAGCTCTTTCCTCCGCTGCGAAAGGAGTACCCAGTACTGCTATTTGTGATTACACGCTCACAACGTGCAGGAACACTTCTGCTTACATTAGTCTTAAACATACTTAGATGCTCCATGCATGCTATTATTTGTGTGATTTATGATATTACATGCTGCAATGCTGTAGGCCAACAGAAAAATCACTGGTTTGTGCAAAAAAACTGCCTTTGTGTAGAACCAATCCATGGATGTGAGTGTAAAACCGGGGTGAACTCCACTAGAGGGCTCACAGACTGCTCCAGCAGGTACGGCTCAGCCACTGTACCTGGGGCGCACACTGGAGAATCCCACTGTAGGACTGGGATCTGTGCAGCTGTGCAGAGGACCGGGACAGGCCTTGTATTTCTGCTGCTGTAAGATCTCTGCATCCTTCCGAAGCTTATCGCGTTTTTGGAGGTGGCAGCAAGGCAGAGTTTGTGCATGGTGCTTTTCTTCTACTGCTGTAGAATGGCTTTCTGTTGTGTGTATTCCACCTGCAAAAAAGGTATTTCTAATGTAAGGACGCCCCTGTAGGCCTTTCAAAGGGCAGACATCACACTGAGCTTGGATCCTTTGAATCCCCACAGAAAAGACTAGGCAGAGTGCATCACAAGTATTAAAATAGTAAGATAGAAGACTTCAAAGTTAGTGTAGTGACTTGTTCTGGAGTGTGAAGTGCTGAGTTCTCTTTTAAAAATCTTTAATCAGTACGGTGTTCATCACACAGATGTTAGCAGCCGTGCTAGAGCTCTCTAATTGTAATTTAAGTTATCCCTGCCTAAGGGCTTGCAATTAAATTATTAGACTGTTGCAGTGAGTCCATGGATCCTGGTTGCACCTTGCAAGGGGGTATTTTCTGGTATGATGAGAAACAGTGGTTTCTCCTGGGAAGCAAATGTACCATTATGCACTTATTAGGTCCTTGATTAGATCCACTACTGATTAGCAAACAGACTTCGCAAGAGAAAATATTACAGTAGTTTGTTAGCTTCACAAAGCCATTGTACAATGAAGATGAAAACAAACCAAGTCTAATAGTAGCCACTAACTTCTGTGTTGAATTTAAAACTTGCTCTTTTCAGTTGGATCACATCATTAACTCTTAACATACAATGGGAAAAAATGTTGGGAATTCATACAGCTGTGTAGAAATTAATAAATGTGTGTATATTAAATACACACAGCATGCAAACATGTATTAAACATTGATGGAAACTATCTATATATATGTACACACACAAACCCCCACATATGTATTGATTCTAAAAACACACCTAGATATTTATTCTGAAAGACCTGTATTTTCATTTCTCTAAACATTTTATTGTATTTGTTTTCTTGAGAATTTTGTTTCCAGTTATGGTTGTGGAGACTTGAGGCTGGAGACTCTTGTCACTAGGCTGAGAAATATCTAGTGATGAAATACAGAACCACATTTTATCTAAATGCAGACAATTATTGAATCATTTGTTACATTATTACTTTGCATTGGTGCATCATCTTTTAAAGTAAGCGCCTGCGTAATTATTTTAAATTCACCTTTTGTTTTTTAAAACTTTTGAAAACAAAGACAGCTGTAGGTTGTTTTACTGGCATGCAAAATGAGGGTGATTATTTAGTTTTGCAATAAAACTTCTGAGAGGTAAAGTCTTTTTGGCTTTTTATTTGAATATCATGATTTGAATCAAGTTCATTTCCTGTCATCTTGTTTTCACTAATAAGTCCAAGAATTCTGAGTACTTAGCCTTTGCTCATTGTGGAAGGTACCAAGAATGTAAGGAGAGACAGTTCATTATAAATTGCCCTGTGATACGATGGCACTCAGCTCTGACTTTGCTCCAAATTCATCCCTTCAGTTCAATTTCCTTGAAATCAGTGGAGTTAAGCCAAGGTTAGCTGTTGCTCTCAGACATTTGAGAGAAGAGGAACTTCATCAGGAAATGCATCCTTACAAGCTGTGTTATGTGTAACACTTAGACCCAATGCTTTGCCAAAATCAGGGTCCAGTTGGTAGCCTGCCAGGAGCACAAGAACTATTCTTTAAGGAATTTAAAATGGAGCAGATTGCAATAACTCTCTTCTATGGCACAGGAAAAAGTCCTGCAAAGATTTCAACAATTACTACTAATTTTTGAAGCATTGACAGTGTGCTCAGTATGTTCAGAACATGTGTTGCTCCAGACCGAGCCAAGCACAAGGCCTCTAAGATCAGAAAGTATTATTATTTCTGATCCTAAATAGCACTCTGTCCACAATTTAGTGTAGAGTCTCTTGGCCCTTGAGAGCAATATGCGAAGAATAATGTAAGCTGGGTTTGCTGAAATTCAGACCCTCTTTTCTGTCATTGAAAGGATGCTTCTTAACTAACGTAGGGCTCATTAATATCTGTAACTCTTTGTTCAAACTTTTTAAAAGGGGGTTATCCAACTAACCAACCGTACGGTGGTATCCGACTGCTTGTTATCTTTAATTACCTGGATACCACTTTTCAGATGTAAATGGATATATAGACGCTAATTACTGTTGTTGTCTAAGACATAATTGTTGTTCTTTATTTTCAAGGGAGGTGGAGAAAGTTGGGCTGTCTTTATTCTTATTAACTGAGTAACCAAAGGTAGAGGGGAGCTGGATAATGCCTTTGGTTTGTACCCACAATTTGAAGACATGTTGAGATATCTAAATTTGCTCTGGCTTGAACATTTCTCCTTTAAAGATCTCCAGTACGCTCCCAGGAAAAGTAAATATATCATCTGTCAATGTCCTTTACAAGCACATAATTTAAGTCCATTAGAAAATTGTTCACAATTGTTATGTGAGCGTTTTTCACATTGTTATCCTAATTAAATTGGATTATTCCAATAGTCAAACCATAGACCTTTTAGCTTGTAAACTGAATGAATTTTATTAAGGTAATAACAGTCTTGTAATCATGGCACTAAAATTAATACTTTTAAGGACAGTTGAATAGATTTTTAGTACTTAGTACAGTAAAGGATTTATTATAGCAGACATAACTACCTCCTGTGATAGTTAGAAGTAGGGATATTTTTTGTCCTAACCCCTGTTTGCTATCGTACTCATAACTTCACCTCTTGAGTTGAAACTTCCTAAGCTCTTAAAAAAACAACCAAACCCCACAAAAGCAATACACCTTGAACTCAATGCTCCTTGCCAATTATAGCTAGAAGGAATAGTTACTCAGTTTAAAGAAGCTTATGATGCAGTTTTACTGTTGTGAACTTAGTCTGATGAAATTGAGTAATGATTCCCTTAATGTTCATACTGGACAAAATTTTCAAATATCCTGTGTTCTGAACTTGTCAGCATGAGCACTCCCTTTGAGAAGTCAACAGTTTCTGTTTGCGCAGAAGTGCATGCCATGCAAGCAGGTGTAGGCATAAATGCAAAACCTGAATCACTGCATATGTGCTTTTGCTTGCTATATGCCATTAGCTTCAGTATCTCACGGTGTCATCCCTTGTAGCAGTTAAGTGGTGTAACTTTTGGGAAGGAAAGTAGAAAAGAACTTTAGGTTTTTCCATCTTCTCATTGTTCTGAGTTTGGAGTAAACTGAGGTGAGTCCATTGGCAGCACAGACTTGCTGACACACAAGTGCAACTTTCCCGTCCTGGGGACTGCAGAAGGGAAAGGCAGTGTTTGGCCTAGGGTTTTACCCTAAAGTAAACAAACCTAGGTGTTGTTTCAGGTTTCTGTTTTTTTTCTTCTTTCTGCTGATGTGAATGCGTTGTATACTTGCTGCATGTTTGCAGTTATCACTGGTGCCATGCAGTGAAACACAGGGTTCAGATATGTGTGTGAGATAGAGACTGTGACTCCTCCCGAGAGCTTAGGTTGGTGCAAAAGACAGGATGCCATTTGGTCTTGCGATATATTGCCTTGACAGAGGTTCACTACAAAAAACTCCTCTGAAATACTTATGGGAATTAATGTTTATAGGTTATACTAGTAAGACTGCTAGGACCTTGTGAAAACAGTGCCCTGAGTTTCTTAAAATGAAAATGTTTTTAGAACTAGACAAGCTTCTGATCATAGGAAATGAATGTGAATATTGTATCGTGATTTCAAAGGATCTGTCTGTAGCATCACAGTCTTTTTTGGATGAAGAATATATTTCATGGTAGAAAAGATGCAGAATTTGGAATAATGTTTATTGCAGATGTTGTCTTCTGTATTTTTCCATGAGATAATTTTTCAGGAAATAGTTCATGAGTTGAAATTTTTGGTACTTTGGGAAAGAAAACCACTTTCTGACTTTGGCCATGGACTTTGAAGAAAATAATTATGGTTTTTTTTTTTCCATAGGCAGTGTTAGAAAACTGAACTGCTCTTTCTCTTGATAGAATACTTAGGTAAGGATAGTCTGAAGTAGCCTATTTAAATAGTTGTATGCTGACTAGAGGAAGGTAATTGGGAAC
This sequence comes from Pluvialis apricaria, assembly GCA_017639485.1. NCBI lineage: Eukaryota > Metazoa > Chordata > Aves > Charadriiformes > Charadriidae > Pluvialis > Pluvialis apricaria. The sequence continues at coordinate 10,235,426 of CM030009.1, read as the reverse complement.
AAATATCTTTGGGTTTTCTCCTCTCTCATTTTAATACTTTAAAACATTTCACTGGTTTTGTGCAATCATTTTTACAGAAAAGTCTCAACTTTGGGCCATTCTATATTTGTGTACTGTTTTAGTTATGCAAATAATATTTTTCCAGATGTATCCTCCCTGCTCCATCATCTTCAGGATAATTAATGAGTAGATTTTCTTACGTGAAGCATGTTTTTCCTGACTGAAAGGGAGTAATTTTATCAATGCTTATCTATCTTTTGTCTTTTTAATCCTGATGTGGCTTAAGGTATTAATAAGCTCTTATCTAATGTCTAGAGGAATCATGTTTTAAAATTAATTTTATAAAATATGATGGAGAAGGAGGAGGAAAGCAGGTCAATGAGTTGAACTGGCTTGTTTAGGGGAATTATGTATCTGATACAGAATTTGGACTTGAGAATGCTGTTGTAACTTTGTGATACGAGGCCAAACGCTTTCAGTGGTAGGCAAATAAAATCTCTTGTTGAATGTCTTTGTAAAAGTTAGAGTTAAATTGCAGTGTCAAGCTTGCATTGGGCACGAGCACCCTGCCTCTTGCTTGCAAAGAGCCTGCTAGTGTTCTGTCCATCGTAAGTTCATGTTATCCAGGTTATTGGGAAATTCCTGGAAATGTTAGTCAAATCCCTAAATTCTTAGATATGTTACGATGGTTTTTGGCTTTAATTCTATGCCTGGGATTTTTGTTCGTATTTCAAACCACTGCTGCGTAGTACTGTATATCATACTATAGTTTTGCATATGGGTATGATGAAATGCTAATAAAAGTATTATTTAAATGTGCTTTGTTCTGTTTGGCTAAATTGGAGAGGAATGTCTGTATGTCTTTGCATTGTTCGGTAGGTTATTGCTGAAGAGAAATGGGCCTTTTAACTTAGAGCCCAAATGAAGTGGGTCAAACTGATTTCCATTACTTTGCTCAGACCATGTGACCTCTATGTCAAATTCTGACGTCTCTATGGTTTTGTGTTCAGGTTTTCACTTACAAGGACGGCTTTTCCAAAACACTGCACCAATTGCCTGCTCTTTAAGGATATGTCTTTAAGATGTTTCCCCCATCTCCTTTTTCCCATCAAATAAAAAAAACACCCCACAAAAAAAACCCTAAACCCAACCAACCCCAAACAAATAAACATTTTAATCAACTTACGAAGTTTGCCAGCAACTTTCAGCGAGTGTTTGAAGTACCTTGCATTTTTGCTTAGACTTGCTGTTGAGCTCTGAATTCTCAGTAATACTGAGAATAGGATGATAAATTCATTTATTCTGATAACTCCAAACTCTTGGATTCAGCACTGTCTTAATCCATTGAGACTGGTATATAATGAAGCCTCTTGGGCAAAAGGGCAGGTGAGATGTCCCTTCTGCCCTTCACATTTAGAAGTGGAAGACTTCATCTATTGTTCCCCAGTATTTGTCTACCTGAGTTAACATTTTTTCAAAGCACGGTAGAAAAGCCTGTGCCCAGCCCCACGCTGCTCAGATTACATAGTTTTTATTCATTTGTTAGAGCTCTTCACTGCAGTCCAGCCACAGAAGTAGATGTACTGTAAATTTTACACTTCAGTTACAGTGACCCAAGACAGGTTCTTGAATATATATATATATATATATATTTTTATTTTTTTTTTCCTCAGACTTGTGGGCATATAGAAAATTCTTTACTAGACATCTGTGACAGGCTGTAGGAGCCTACATGGGGAAGAAAGGAGAGCATTGACAGGCACGGTGACAAAGCAATGCCATGAGAGGAAGGAAGGTGGACCCTCAGCCAGCTGCCCACTAGTTTGGCTCTTTTCTCCCTGTGTCCTCTGGGACTATTGATAGACTATAGATCTTAAGGACATGGTGGAAGGGCTGAGGTTTTGGAGCTGATGCAGCAGCTGACCAGCCAAGTCCTGGTGCTGTCTAAGGGTATCTTGTGGAAGTCCAAATCCGTGACAATATCCTCTGCACAAATAATGCTCCCAGGCCCCTCGAACAGGAATTAATTTCCCAACCTAGTTTGTGTTTACTAAGAATCTCAGCATGCTTCTTGTCTGTGGGGAATGGTGATATGACCACAGCCTCACCACAGGCAACTTCTGTGTGGCTGGTTGGTTGGGTTTTGGTGGTTTTTTTGTTTGTTTGTTTGTTTTTGGGTTTTTGTTTGTTTGTTTTTTGGGTTTTTGTTTGTTTGTTTGTTTTTTTTGGGGCGGGTGGGGTTGTTTTGAGGTTGGTTTTTTTTTTTTTGGTGAAACCTTTTTTTAAAATGGAATTTACATTTGTGTCTGATTATTTTTAGACCAGCAAAACTTTCACTTTCTAAAGCTTACTAGGGTCCCTTGTCTTCTACTGTGTGACCCAAAATGAAAACACCTTTCAGGTAGACTCTAATTTCTATTATTCATTAAAAGCATATTTCCTGATGAGATGTAGATACAGAACATGACTTAAGATAGTGGTCTATGAAGAAAAGCATCTCCTGAGAGAATACTGAATGTGGAGAAATGGATCCATGCTTTTCCTGAGGCCACTTCTTAGAAACTTGTCGGGGCAGTTTTTTTACTGTAGACGCACATGGCATCAGCCACATCCTCCCCTTGTTGGTGGATGAAAGTAACTTTCTTTGTACACACACGTATGCTAATAAATATTTGAATTTCCTCTGGTGTAGGCAGAAATGAAGAGTTCTGTTTGGTCATGGTGGGGTAAAAATAAGTGCATCTCTGCTGTTGGTCCTTCTCATCTTTCCGATTCCCAGAGCAATTTGCAGGTTCTGTTGGAGAAGAGGAACTTCCCCAGGGGTATAAATTACGCTTCAGCAGTATTCATTATTTATAGCCTCATCTGAGCTAGTGGTATAGGCTTAGTGTCCTAAGCCTATGTTTTGTTCAGTTGAGGGCTGTTTTAAACGGTTGTCCACTGAACTAATCCATTGCCTTGAAAGTTTAGGCTTTGTCTCAGTTGTATTATCAGACCACAGGCTGAGCTTTGTGCTCCTCTTGCTTGATTTTGAGTTACAACACCCCCTCCCCCCCCCCCCCCAATTTTGACGCGTGCATTTTTTTTCTGTTTGATTTCTTTTTATTTCTGCTGGGAGTGCAATATTTCTTCAGGTTTGGTGGTACCATTTCATAGCCTTAGCCTTTCCTATCTCACTGAAAACGATTAAAAAAAATTTGTGCTTCAGAATTTGAGTTAAAAAGATGGGTTTTTTCTTAAACGTCTCCTTTCTTTTTATTAAGCACCACTGCTTGCAGCTTCAGAATGTTCAGATTTTCTTCCATAATCTGCACCATTTCTTGAAAGTTTCAGCTTTTGCAACTGTACCATTCTACTGTGTCAACGTGTGTGTGCGCACGCACATACACATTTGTAAGGCTTTTTTACTTTTGGTACCAGATGCTCTTCAGGATTCAGACTGAAATAAACAAACAAACAAAACCCATGACAAAGATGCCTGGCCGGTAGTGGCCCATTCAGACTGCTTCACTGGTATGTTACACAACATGAGATGCTCAGAGTTGTAGGTAGGATTGAAATTAGAACTGAACCACGGTTCTTGATATCAGAATCAGAACAAGTTCTGTACCGATCTTCATCTCAGTTATGCATTTGGTAATCTTATTCTTGGTTTCTTTTTTAATTTCTTTCACTTTCTTCATACCCTAATATTTTCTACAGATTCCACTGACCTTTTAAATACACCAAACTCATTTTTCTGTAATCTTGTGAGTTTTATTTTTCATACCCAATAATTTTTTCCCAACTATTAATTCTTTTTGATAAAGTCTATTTTTCTTAAAGTAATAATGTTGCACATTAGTGGATTAATTTTTTTTTATAACAGCTTAGTTAAAAAGAATATGAACTCAAACAACCATCTTGCTCTTGTGATATTTCCCTAACATTCTCCATGATTATAAAATGCTAAATTTTGTCTGCTGAACTTTAGAAACCACTGCAAAACACTGAAAGGAAAATTCTAATTCTTTTTTTTTTTCATTTATTTATTTTTTTAAATCAGTGGACTCTAATAATGGGAATGTGGCATTAGCCTGAATAATGATTTATTCTTTGGTTCCATCTGCATATCTGATTTAATTATTCTCCTAAGAAGAGAAAGCAAAGGAGATATTATCTTAACAAGTTAAGTTTTAACTTGCACAAGAAACATTTTCCCCTCACTGCCCTTTAAATAGCTATTTCATATCCCCTGATGCACAGCAGGGGGAATGGCATTTGCCATCCCGTGGCAAAACGAATCTGTACTCCTGTGTATGTAAAACTGGTCCATGTGTGAATTAGCTTTGGGTTGTATTGTGTTTCTTATACTAATATAATATTGTTCTAGTGCTTGCCCCTGATTAAAGAAATACATAAATAAATAATTTATAATTTAATTAATAAGGTATAATATGCAAAGCACAGTAATTTCAAACAGCTTGTAATGTCTCTAATGTACTTTCAATTTTTTATTTTACATAAGGGCTATATTCATTATGTGGTTATGATAAACATACTAATGAATTTTATTACAGGAACAAATTTAAACATGTAAATGAGATCAAATATTATTAAAATGCAAACGATGGTGAAACTTATTACAAACTAACCTTGCCAACATACATGGAGGGATGTTACAGAAAGGACTCTAGGAAGTTGCATACTTGATAGAAAGTCAGTACGCTCATTTTACAAAGTCACTGAACACAAGAATTTGTGAACTCTTCATTTTTAGTGTTGTATAAACTCTCCTGAACAAAAAAAAGTTAACTAGAATCCTGGGTTTACATGTAACTTCGGGTGACAATTAAAATCCCTTTTCTTGTTCCAGTGAACAGTAATCTGTGCATAATTACATTCAAATGAGATATTAGCATTTTTTGTGCTTACTCTTTGTTAATTGCAGAGTTCACTCTCCGTGGTGATGCTTTTGATAGAATCAAGCAACCTTATTGACCTGATGCTGCAAGGCATGTTTGGAAATTCTGCTGTATTCTTCTTTTTTTTTATTATTATTATTATTTAATTTTTTTTTATTTTGGCATTTTGAGGAGTCCTGCTGCTTTTATTATATTCCTGACACTTTTGTTAATAAATCATTGCAAAGTTAATGAAAATTGCATTCAGGCATATCCAAAATAATTGTGTCCTTTGTCATGCTAATAAATTGAAAGATGTTGATCCAATGGGTGAATGCGTGCCCATTATGGTGAAGTTTGTGATATGTGTGCCTGTTGCGCTTGTACTTTCTGGCTTGGCATATCGTTCCATGTAGAAATGTGTATGGGGAAAACAAAAGTCAATATGTTTTATTTCAAAAGTTATGCAACCTGTGTCTTAATTATGTTGGAAAGTGGGGAAGGATTGAAATGTTTATATTAAGATGTACAGTTATGGTATTATCTGCAGGAATCAGCAACTGCCTTACACCAGAATATATTCTGTGATGAAAACAATTAAGTATTTCTTTCTTCCTGCCTTCTGAACTTTCATGCTTATTAAACCCAGATGATAAAAGATAGAAAAGACCCTAAGCCTCATTTTCATACAAAGCTGTGGTGCACGTGAAGGGAAATAATCTGACAGTTGTGCAGGGCTTTTTGGAATGGAGGGAGGTGGCAATTTTTATTTTAGTCTCCATTCCAGATATAAAGCTGGAATAGTAAAATACAGGTTATATTAAATTCTGCATTTACTTTCATTGTGTTTTTTAGTAGTAACTTCAGTGACTTAATATCAATTAGAAGTACCACACTGATAAAAATTGACTTAGATTTTTGGTGTAGGATGTATCTTTTATATCTTGTAGCGTAACTAAAAAAATAGGATGGAGAGAAAATGTTGGGGAAATCTTTAGTTGGAAAAATCATATTTCATCATGCAATGTTAGAGCAAAAAAAGTTAATACTATAAAAATACAGGTAATTTTAGTCAAGAGTACTTAATTTATGCACTGGCCCATCATGCTAGTTTTAGGTGGGTATTTATTCTGCTACTCAATCAAAACGCGTAGTTTCCATAACAACTGCCACATTAGATGTAACATGCAGTATGCTGTTTGAATTACTGGATGTTTAAAAGATGTGTTTTGTTGTGTTGTCTGAAAGTGTATTTTTTCCTTTCCTATTTAAAAGAATCGTATATTGCCCTGAGATGGTCAGCTATCATTTTTTTTTTAATAAAGAACAACAATTTAAAGCTCACTGAATCATAATAAGGACATGTAGTGTTTTAAAACAGTATCTGCAAAAGTGCAAGATTTAAAATTTTCAACTCTTCACTTTAATTTGATGCTCTTAAAGTACAGCAAACTCCTTTATACACAAGAAGCCCACTGACTTCAGTGGAGGTATGCACATGTAATGAGGGTGAAAAAAACAGCTAAGAAAAGGTTGTACATTTTGGAGACTTAAAAGATGCCTTTCCAAATGAGCTTGGAAAAAAGGATATGGAGCGAGGGGAAAAGAGGTATGTGTTGCAGTATTGGCAGCACACTTGGAGAATTAGCGCTTAGTTAAAATCTATGACTTCTAAAAGTTGAAAAGAAGCTCTCCCTGAGAGCCATAATCGCCCACTGTGTGATTTTTCTTCTGAAGCATTTGATAAGCATTTGGCCAGTGATGAAGACTGGGGGTGGAATTAAGTGAAGTGGTAGTCTGATCCAGTTTTATAAGTGTGCTGTATGGCTCTGTGTTTGTAGCAATATAATTTACTCCATTTGCGGCACATTTATAAATCTTAGAGACATGAAATTATTAGACGATAAAAACAGTAAGGTGAAGCAGCACAGTTTCAAAGCAGGATGAAGGAATGTCTCGTTGCTCCTCTTTATTTTTTAACACTTTCTCTGTAGGACAGAAATGGATGGGCTCTTTCCCTTCTAAATAGACTCTGCAAAGATGTATATTTCCTAGAAATAGGTATCAAGTTCTGCGTGCGTGTCAGGGTATTGACCAGGTCAGATCATCTGCCAAATTTAGATTGAGGGGTTTAGATCAGTGAAGGGCAACAAGTTCAGCTTTCCCACTTGGACTCCTTGCAACTCAACTGGAGGGAAGACTGACTGACTTTATAAGGGTAGAAATATGTTCCCCTGCTTCAGTATTTGCATCCACGCGGATTCTGTTTTGTTCTCCCAGCCACTGAGGAGTACCAGCCTGTTGTATTGCTGCCGAGCTCCATCTCTTTTTTGTACACATTGGCATAGGATGTTGAATTAGTATTGCAAGACACACCACTTCGACCTCCTCACAGCAATTCTGTGTGATCCTGACCTAACTACAGGATCCCGGTGATAGCACAAGGTAAAACATTATGGCAGCCCTGCCTGTGTTAGTGTGATTCCTAGACAGAGTTTCACCATGGTGATACTTGCTGAAAAACAGCAAATCCCTGCCATTTGTGCTTTTAAAGCAATGCTAACACTTCAGCAGATAGTGCTGTAATGTGTATCCTGAGAGTGTTCACTGAGTCTGAATGAAGTGACAATAAAATCCTCACCGAAGTATAAAGAGGTTACTGCAATCCTCTTATAGCTGGAGTCTGACGACTTTTCCTGAGTTTCTTCTTGTTTCTTCTGTTCTTTTTTTTGTATTTAGGCAATTCTCATTATAAAGTTGCTAGTGGTTGTTTCATGGTGACTGAATTGTTAGCTGTGTCATTTGTACTTCACTGCAGGTGTTCCAGTGAAGCGTTTGTTGCCAGTTTTTTGTTTGTTTGTTCATGTGAGTTCCTTCACCCTTACTTGCAACTCTGCCCACCAAGGCATTTTAAACTGATATGGTGGACTACAAGAACAGAACAGGCTGGCTGGTCAATAATTATATTTAATTAGCTGGGGATGGAACATGTTTCTGTGCGTCAGGTCATTCTACATACACTGCTCTTATCCCACAAAAGACTTTTGAAAAGGGCTTGTTTTTATTTAAAAAGTCATTTTATACAAGAAAACGTGGCTTTGTAAAAATAAGATAGATCCTAGTCCAGCTGCCTCCAGAACTACAAAGCTGGTTGTGGTTTGGTTTTTTTTTTTTTGCAAGTGTGTTGCATATATCATCACACCTGTAATGCTTCTATCACATGTTTAGGAAGTTTACAGTTTTGTTTTACAAAGTGTTTACATTATAACTCCCAGCTTTCTCATGCAGAACTTGTTACAACTTTTATCCTAGAGGCCAAATTCTTGTATTAAATGCTTATTCAAACTGTAATAGAACAGCAAGCAACGTAGAAAATTTTTTTTGGGGGGAGAGAATTAAAGAGGGTGAAGAAAATGTTGCTGTACATTTTTTAAATAGCGCAACATGAAAAATAGTTGAATTTGGTATTCAAAGCATAGTTTGGATCTTATTTCCATTGAACACTGCTGAGTATTCCTGGTGTTCAGTTTGAGGAGAGAAAAAAAATTTTCAGGTAATACAATTAGTATCTCTTTGACTGCTTTAAGTTTGAGGTAAGTTTACAAGAGGTTTACCTTAAGTCAAGCTAATTTAGAGAGTCAAAAAGCTCAGCTCACTTTTCCGAGTAGAGAATCTTGTGTTAAAGATGGGAAAATGAACAAGCATAATCCAGGAAAAATCTGTCCTCAGAACAGTTGCTAATGAGCCTTTCGGGGCCGATAATGACTTACTCTGACCTAGTACTGAAATCCCAGTTTCTCTAATGCATATTCCAACATGTACAGGTATCAGTCTGCTTCAAATTTAACAACCCAAGGGTTGACTCAACCAGTCTTGACCAAGTGAACGTCTGTCTGGGCTCAGATCAAGTCATGTCAGTACTCTAAAGGGAGTCCTCGTGCAGTGCCAGGGAAGGGGCAGACAAGAAGAGACTCCTTTCTGTGGCATTTGGGGGCACTTTGTGGGAAAGGCACTGAAGCTCTGGCCTCAGTCAAGGTCGCTGCATCTTGTTGATACACATAAAGCTTGTCAGATGGCATCAGCACGTCCTGCTGAGAACTTCCACAGCAGGGGTGGTTTGGGTCAGGATAAAGGAGACCTGAAGAACAAGGAACTTCCGAGCGAGAGATGGCAGCATTTTAATTTTTTTTCCCTAATGGGTAGAAGAAAACAAGAAGCCAGCATATGCTTAAAGTGGAGAGTCTGTGCCCCCAGAGTAATTTTGTTGTTTGAGAAAACATCACCAATAAAATTTAAATGGTTGCCACCTTATATGGGTGAGTTGTGTGTTCTCAGTTCTGTCTGTGAACAAAGTCAAAAATAAAATTTTTTTGGCAGTCATAGAAAGCAAGAGACAATTCATCATAATTTATAAGAACTGTAGCATACAATGCACATTTCTTTTGTTATTCCTGTCTTAATTCATCACATATACAAGTTGCTCACAAACAAACTGGTTTTAAGAGGTTCTCCCCCATCGTTTATTATAAGTACAGGGCCTCTCTCTGCCCCTCATTTAAGAGTGTCTTATAATTCCCTGCAAATCTTTCTACTAAAAAAAAAAAAGCCATGTCACACTTGGAGGAAGTCCAAGACTATCATAAAAATAATAAAAATAAATTAAGTTATTTTAAAATTAAATGCATCGATAGCATCGATAAATAACCCCACCAGATCTTTGGAACTCTGTATTTTAGACGAGCTAAGTAGCTGAATTGTAATAGTACTTCACAGATAAGTATTTCTTTTCCCCATGCTGGTGCACCTTCTGTGTAGTCAGTGTGTACACGGCAGCATCTGTTTAAAATCTTCTGCTGGAGTGCCTCAATAACACAAATTTCTATTGATTTTACTGCATGTTTTGTGAATGGATATACTCCAAAGAACTGTAACGTTTCAGACTTTTTGGAGGAGTTTTTTGTTTTGTATGAGGAATTCTAAAATTTAAGAGAAAAGGAAATTGAATTCTTCCAATAAAAAAATCATATTCGTATCCATGTAAAATCAATTATTTTGTATGTCTAAAAAAAGATATTACCTCACCCTACAAACCTTATCTTCCTAGAAGACTTCCGTGTGTGTAGATTCACACCAATGTAAATCCATCTTTTCTAATAAGCTCCTCTCCTTATTCCAATGTACACACACAGCAGTTTAATATTCTTTCTAAACTGTAATTGCGTATTTTCTTGAGATGTCTTGGTGGAGTATCTTCTTTTTGTGAAACTATGGATCCTAGCTCATATGACTGTAGTCAAAGTTAATGCTTCCTAAAGATTATGGCACCTTATTGTCCAGTTCTTAGCAGAGGAAGTATCAATGAAAGGCAGAAATGTAGAGTGGTAGTATTTGTTAGAGGCAGTAGTTTCAAATTAATATAGATATAAGTCTTTAATACATGATCCTTTGCTAGGTTGACTTTTTGGAACTGGACATTTATATTTCTACTTTGATCTTTATTTTTTGCAGTCACATGAATATGGGAGGGAAGATGTTTCTTGTTATTTTCCTTCAGTCCCTTTCCCATACTCTCAGACTTCTTTGAACACGGGTAGGAAGTTTGAAGTTTGCCCTTTTAGCCCAAAAGAGCAAAGTTACTGCAGCCCAAATAAGCACAGACCTGCTATCTACTTGGCGGTAGCTGAGATTTCTCTGTGAATCTCGGTGTATATGCAAAAGTGATGGATTGCTGGTCCTGGCTGCTCTGAGTTGGGAAGGAAAACGACAGTGGAGCAATACCTCAGGGCACTGCCAATTTCTTGTTTTATAATTAGCCATAGCAACAGTTTTTCCCACCGGAGGGCACGGTACAGGCCTCCTGATCGGTTGCAAACTAGCAACAACGCTAAACTGTAATTTCTGTGTAATTTCATGCTGCTACATGATAACTTTAAACCATGCTTGCTGTTGAAAGTTCTGTAATTGCACAGTTGTTTCAGTGAGGTTCTAAAAACGTTACGGATGTGCTGCCGTTTTATGGGTCACCTACAATAACCCTGATGCTATTCTACATATCCTGGTACGTGCAAATTACAGCAGTTGCATGTTATTTTATTCTGATTGTCATGTAGTTTGCGCCATGTGCTATAAAGCTTTAAAAGTATACTTTGGAGGTTACATAAATGAGAAGAAACCCAAACAAACATTGTTTTTGGTGTAGGCATCTTTTCTGGTTTTCTTTCAGTTTTTATTTGTCTCCAATCAGCCTATTAATATCTGTAATTAAAACATGAAAGATCATAAACTGTATTCCAAAGGTTAGTTACATAAATTTTAACATTTCTGTATATTCTCCTGATATTACTGTAGTTCATGTGGTTATAGCATGCACTCTGACATCCGTGTCACGTCATGTTTGCTCAACTGTTTTACTACTAGTCAAAACTAAAAGTTTTTTTTCCAGTTCTCTCTCTGTAGGGTCAACCCAGCTTAAAGAAAATGAAGCTGTCTGCTATCGGCTTATACATCATCACCAACAATAAACATGCCAAGTTCAGAACCTGTATTTTGTTGTCTGACTATTGTTGATAGCAGAAAAAAGACAGCTTGATTTTCATTAGCAGGGTTGACCCTACAGGGCTAGGAGCAAGGGAAAAAAATGTATTTTGACTTGAAGTAAACTGAGGAAACATGACATGGAAGTCAGAGAGGGATTATGTATGCATCCCTAAGGTGTCATTTTTAACAAACTGTCTTCTTTCACTTGAGGAAATTCTGAATAAGCCACTGGAGAGATTCCTGTAGCTGTCCAGTTGGCAAGGGCTAATACTTCTGACTCTGAATTATGCATTATCCTTTGCTGCTTTTTTTTTTTTCCTTTGGTAACTGTTTCTCTTGCACTTCTTGGGGATAGCGATGAAAATATAGTTTTTGAAATGTGGAAATTCAGACTTTTTAGATCTATTGCTCATGTAACTCATTCTAAGAAAGCATTTTAGAAGCTTGTGTAGACTTGCCTTTTAAAAAATGATTTAATTTTCTTCATCCAACATAGATTCAAATAAGAAGCCCATCCTTATGCTCGTTCTAAGGCCAAGCAGTAGGCTGGGAGGACTATTTCCTTCTGTCCCAGTTACACTGTGTTCTTTTTTAAATTCTTCTATCACTATGTATATTGTTTGTTATTTCTTGCCCTGGTGCCTGTATGTGTTAAGGATTGGGGAGATATTATAGAAAGCCCTTGATTTGGGCGGAGAGTGTCAATTCAGAGCTGTGGTTAGGGGAATGTATATAAAGTTATGTTTCTTCCCCACCCTTCTACTTTGTAAAGCCTACTGCTAGGCAAGCCTGGAAGCTGCTGCCATCGTTCTACTTTTGGACACTGCTGGAGTTCCTTTCTGAGAGTGTTTGGGGATATGATGAATAGTTTTATAAGAACAAAATTTGGCCCTAAATCTAAAGCACTGTAACCCTGTTTGGTAAGTGATACCAACTGTTCTATAAATCAGCCAGCAATGTGCTGTCAGTGCTGAATTTTACTTTTAAAGCACAAGTCCAAAATAGAGGCAGATTCAAGGGAGTAGAAGTTTTGCCAGAGCTTTCTGATGCAATTTAGGAGAATGGTCTGTGCTGTGTGCCACCAGAAGATGCAGCAGTTGTCCCTTCTGCGCTCTACCTTTGCCTCCTTGATATGTCTACCCATCTAATTTGTGGTGCTTTCTGCCCTGAGCAGAAAAATGGGTTTTCCTATGCTTACAGCATGCTGAAGTGAATCTGTTAGAATTTGCTCAAGAAGAAAAGCCAGTTCAGGCACTTCTCACAGCAGTAACAAGGCAGTAGGTAAGGCAGAGGTCTCTGAAGAGCAGAGTCAGGTCACAGGTTTTCCATCCCACCCCATTCCCAAGTGAGCTCCGGCACCAGGAGAGAGCTTGCCCGTTATTCTGATGCCTGCTGCAGTTGGCACTTGTTTTCAGGAGCCAAACAGGGTGTTGAAATGCTGTCGTTCGTTGCAGTAGGTGGCCTCCCGGTCCTTGGCAGTCCTCAGGCACGGAGTTAGCAGACTTTCCAATCCAGGGGTTTACATCAGGTGAAGCTGAACTCTCTGGAATGCTATTCAGCAAACTTGCTATTAAAATGACACTGCCAGCTGTAATCTTCTTGGTTTTCATTTAATTTTAGTGCCAAAAAGTTGACAAAGTCCAGATTGTAGCTTTAAAACTGCCAGGCAAGCTAATCCTGTATAATTTTCTGTAAGCATGGGGGTGCTTGGTAGTTAAAAGATGATACTTGACATCTCTTAGCTTTATTCTGTTTTATTAAAGGCAACTCTTTACATTTACTTGAAGGCAAACAGAGATCTTAATTGTCATGTAGAAGCATTTACATAAGATAGTGTTTGTTATTGAGGTGATAAGAAGAATTTCAGTGCAATTGTGGGTGAGATAGCAGTAGAGAATGATGATATATTTTGTTTAACTTTCTCATATATTAAAAACATTGTCCTTGCACATTTTTGTAGACATTTTGAAACCTCAGACTTGTAGACTGTAAGTCTTCATTTGCTGAGCTAGCCTAATACTATATATCTACACCAACAAATAATAACAAAAAAATTCAGGAAGCCAAAGTGGTGGTTTTATTTTAGTGCCAGTATTTCTCTGAATGGTGTAGTATTGATGTTTGAGTGGTGGAGGAAAAAATATAAATACTTCATACTGCAAAAAATTATAAATACTTAATTGTCTATGTGTAAGATAGTGTCAACCTTTTCAGGATGTTGGTGAGAATATTCTTTTTTATTTCTTTCTTCTTTCCAACAATCTAGAAACATTGCAGAAATGCCCCCTTTCTACCATTAACGTAATGTGAAATATTTCACTTTTGTCTTCAGTTGTTTATTTTGCTAAATAGTAATTGTTTGTGGCTATAAACCAAACCAAAATCATGCAACAAGATAGCCGCTGTCTTTGGAAATAGTAATCAACACTTTCCCATTTTTTGGTGAGAAAAAGATTCTCCATCAAAAGCATGAAGGAACCACTAATCATTTTAGGATTATTAAGTTTATTTTAGTAAAGACATACTTTCACTCAAATTTATCACTTAAGCTCAAAACCACATGAGCTTCTGCACAAATCCATAACAGGAGGCCATTTATAAGAATACCTGATAAATTAAGTAATGCCATTTGTTCATGTTGGCAAAAGCTGGAGACAAAGAATTTTGTTGTTAGAATGTTTTATCTTGAATTTGTGACAGATTGCGGTGGCCTTACAGGCTAAGCTGTTTCAAAGATACAGCGACGATTCAGAAGACAATTACTATGATTTTCCAGAACACATGTAGAAAAGGCAGTGAGTTGGCTGTGGCAGGGAGAGTAACCGGCAATTAGCAGCACCCACAAGTAGCCTAATTCCACTACTTGTGTTTTCCTTTACCCTAGGAGGAGAGTTGTGCATTAGAAAATGCACAGCAGCTGTCTTTTTCATGTCTGACCTGTAATCTTAGCCTATGCAAGGCACGTTGGAGAGGAAGGTGCATCTTTTATTGCAGTGAAGTTTGGGAACAGATTCATTGTATTCGGAGATTATATAGCGTGACTGGAGTGAGTAGGGTTTAAGGCCATGTGCCGGCTTCTTGGCTGCAGCTCCAGCTGCCGTGCGTTGTTTCAACACTGTGCTCAAGGTAGAACTTGGCACTATTTTTCTGACAGAAAAAGAGACCTCAGGAAGTTTAGAGTGAAGACACTACTTGCTATCCAACAGAAGGTGTAGAAGGATAGAAAATATGACAGAAGCAAGAAGCTGGCATGACCTGAAATGTATTTATGCAGAGAGGTCACAACATTTCTCCTGAGCTGTGCTACCTGATAATATTTCTTTCCCCTTAAGAGTTTCCTGTCTGCTATAAAAGATCCCGCATAGTTTTACTTTTTAATTCACAGAATTCATCTGCCTTGCCCCTTGTTTTAGGGTGAGGACACACTAATACTAAACAACTACTCAAATCGGAAACTTGTACTGGTGCTGAGAAATATGATCGTTCTTTTTTTCTAGTGTGTAGTTTTAGTGTCTAGAACAGTTTTTGCCTCTTCTAAATGCAAATCTCCAAGGCTAGTGGTTTCTTTCCAAACTGACATGACCTATACCAGTCAGCATATGTAAAAACCTGGAAAGAAATTAACTTTTGCTGCATCAAACAAGTTCTGGTAGAGTTTATTCTTTATATGAGACTTATCTCTGCTATAGACAAGCATTATTTTTTTATTTTCCTGAAATGACTATAGTTGAACCTGGTGAAAAAGATTATGTCATTTTTATATGTCGTATCTGTGAAATATATGATTATGTATCATATGTGGTGATACATGATGACAAAGTATGATGACATATGGTGAAAATATATGATGAGATAAGTAACTGATATTTCACATGCAGATGAAGAAGTATATCCAAACTGTTCACCGTGGTTGTGGAGGCATTGCAGTTTTTGATGTGCATACACGGTGAGCAATCATTGTCTGTTTGAGCTTGCATGTTTTCAGCCATAGAAAATCAGCTAGCCAAATCCCTGGGTCAAGAGGAAAATAGCAGCTAAAAAAGGAGAGAATTCATTTCAAGAAAAAGGGTTTATAACCACTCCAAAAGATGATCCCTGCTTCAGTGGGGAAGCAAGACTTTTCAAGCATCAGCCATGGCACTGAAGAAATTATTTATTCTAGGACAGAATACTTAAAGACAGGCTCCATTCTACTGTGAGACCAGCCAGTCTGTACTCCATGGTGACAGGAGTCCAACTCTTTATCTTGAAATGTTGCGTGAAGCAGTGGATGTTAGGGGTTGCAAATGCCTTTAAATGTTCATAATCTTGACAGTGAAATCTGTTAATACGCATATGGTTGATTAAGCTGCCACCTGCATTCTGGCACTAGAATATATGTATTTTTGTTTTTCATGCTACTAAATTTTGAGTAGTTAATGTTACTTGTCCCACTGTGTAAAATTTTCTCAAAGGTAAAAATACAGTTTGGTGGTGGGGGGGTTGTTTGTGATTTTGTTCTTTGTTGTTTGTTTTTGGGTTTTTTTTCCTAGTGGTCTTTGATCATCTTCTAAATCTTTGCTATTTACATTTTGTTAGCTTGTTATTATATTGTTGTTATCTGAGTTTTCCACATTGCCCCATATGACCTTGACTATCACATCAGTTCAAAAGTTAAAAATAAGAAATAAAAAAATCGCTTACTCTTATATTTGTCAGAATAAGATTGCTTTGACTCGAACTTGTCAATCTTGTCTTTTATTTTAATGTTTTTTTTCACTGTTTCCCACTAAACTCCAGCTACAAAATGGCAAATGGTCATTGTGAATTACTATGGGATATTTCTATTGTTGATGCTGCACCTTGTGTGAAATACATAAATGCTGCTACTGAGAGACTTTCCATGACCATTAATTATTTATTATGTTGTGATAACAAAGTTGCATTCTTAAATCTTGAAAAAATATGCATTTTTGGAGAGTTTAGAAATTACCAGAGAAGATTCTGGCACAATATGGTTTGTTCACACTGTCTCATTTTAGGCAACTAGCTTAAGTCCATGAAGTCAGCATCTGAGCTGTTTATAAAAGTCATTAGAACATCCACAGGAGTCTTTAGAGTGCCCAACTGGGACCCTACTTATTTTTATTGATTGCATAGGAGACCTACTCCTGCTAAGGTAGACGATGTGAATATATATCTCTATGGTAATACATCAAATTAAAGGTAAATAAAGCCCTTTTAAATTTGACAAGGGCCACAAGGTTATTAGTGTTAAATCTGGTTTCTGTGTCATTGAATGTAGTGGAAGCTGACCCGAAACTTAAGATGTGATACTCATTTGACATATACACACACTAAATACCTATAGCTCTGTTGAAATCAGTCTTATTGTGTGATAGAATTTAATACAAACCAGTTAATTGCACAAGGTAAATATCATACACAGGTGACAACACGAAGTAAACTTTTTTTCTTCTAAGAATGAAAGTCTTATTTTTACTTTTGTTTTCTCTGTAGTGGTGCCACTTATGGCATATGATTAATGTACATCCAAATTAGTCGTAATAAATAATGCAAGTCACTTTAGTTAATTTTTCTTGCTGAGCATATCTTCAGCATGAGCAACTCTTAATCAAACATGAGCATAACATAGAGAAATCAAAGCTGTGAGTTTGTTTCACAATGGAGTTTGAATAGTGATGTGATGACAGTTTCAGTGCTCAAATGAATATTTAGTTTTTAAAGATACAGTTCATTCAGAAGTAGATATATGCCATGGAAAGAGCTTAAAGGTAACAGGATAACGTTAGAGAGACTGGACTAGGATGATGGCCTTGCTATTTTCCCTTTCAACCAGAAATAAGTACACATTGTCCCGCTTGCTTAGTATTTACATCGTGCCACTGCTTAGTGTATACAAAGTCCCACTGCACAATCCCACTTGCTTCAGGAGACTGCCAACCGTATGGCAGGGCAGATATGAGACTATCATATTGTCCTTCCTTTTAAAGATTCGATGTATTTTTTTGCCATAAATACTTCTGTTGTTATTTTGAAACACTGTGGAAAGTGGATGGAAACTGGTGGTACGTTCCCAGAGGTCTACTAGAAACACTGATGTGGAGTTAATTTTAATACCTGACTAGGACTGTAGTACTTCAGGCTCAGGACTGAGTCTGCAGAGGAGGGGGAAATGGAAATAAGAGGAAAAGAGGAGTTCACATTTTAATTCTCTGTAGGAGTAAAAATATTTCACTTTTATTTTTTCTTTAATGCCTATTAAACGTATAACTGTGAATACTTGGATTAAAAATTATATGTAATGACTATTTTAGACAATGTCCTTAGGGTGTCTTTATAACTCCGTGATTGCCTGATCTCTCAAGAGGCACTGGTACATCTTAAAATGGAAGCCAAAGTGTCTGGATAGTTGCTTGATAAATGTTATTAAAAGCATGGAATCCCTGAACTGGAGTCTTCATTACTTGATGATATTTCTGTATTAAGTATGGGACTGTGGTAAAATGCCTTTTTAAAACACATGGTAGATGATAAGAATTAGCTGATCTTAAAATACACATTTCATCTACAGCCTGGTTTATGCATATATGGTAAAGCTCATAGGAGAAAGACAGGGGCCCAAAGAAAAGTGAGAGGTTTGTTTGATGAGCTGTGGAGGAGGCATGGCATGTTACCTTAAGACAGCTTATCCCTAGAACTTGTAGGGAAACTCGTGTCCACCTCCTTGTTAAGACGTCTTCTACACGCTGCTTCCCAGCAAGTGAGCTATAGCTTCCTCGGAAGACATTCCTTATTTCCATGTCATGCTGCAAAAAGGAGCAACATGGACCCCAGAGGTAATAATTTGCTCAAAGAATTTCATCCAGCTGAGAAAAGAGTTAAGTCACTACCTCCTGTTTTTGTCTTAATCTCTGTTATTAATCAGATACCAAAAGAGTCTTGGAAGAAACTCAAGGGAAAAAGAAGGCAAGCTGCAGCATTGCTGTATCCTCCTTGTGACTCCCAGTAGGATTTTCACTGCACTTTTCTCTCCCTGTCCTAAATGTCTTGTTGAATGCTACTCCTACTTCTCATAATTTCTTCAAAATAGGTATTTTTTTCAGAAACTAACTGCAAGCTAACAGTAACTTACTGGGGTGTTGTAAATGGTAGGTGCTTTGTAAAAACTAAGAGTGGACATTGTTTCCTCTGTACTTCAAAAACAGAAGAAAACCTATTTCGCACTTTGGCTCTGTGGAATCACTCTTACTCACGGCTTGGCAGAAACACCAGGATGATTTATTTATTTATTTATTTAGTTAGTTAGTTACCAGTGAAGTCAGTGGGAGTTCTAGTACTGACTTTTTTGAGTCAAATGTAGTCCAGTGCTTGGATTTCAGTACATGCCTGATTCCAAGCTAAGTAGCTCACTACAATACACTAATGCATGTGTGACTTTTTCGGTTTTCTCAGGTTTTCCTACACCTAATGATAAAGCTTTGCAGCACACTATATCAATACTGACAATGGTCAGGCATGAAATGTTGTAGTTATCAGCACAGCATGTAAAGTATCGCACTACAGGAATATGCTTTGCTCGTGGCATTTAATGTGTTCTATAGTACAGCGAGCATTTAATAGTCTATTTTGTTTCCTTTTTCTTAATTATTTTTTAACCAATAAAGAATCTATTTTTTTAAAGAAGAAAGTTTCCTTAAGCCTGTCTTCATATATACAGACGTGTGTATATATATGTGTTTATATAGCTATGTTTGTATGTATATGTGTATATTCAGTAACAAGAAATGCAGACCCTTGGCCTTTTATGTTATCTCTCTGCATTTCTTGACATGAGTTTTTCTCTTCTGAAGCACTAGTAAATTGGATTCACTGGTGAACGTTCTTGATTCAGACAAGAGTGGTCATGGCTGAACTTTTTGAAAAGAAACCTAAATTTAGATTCCTGTATTAATACGTATGTAGTTACCTGTAATTTCAGTGGGGGTGGTGTACGTTCAACACCTTGGAAATCAGGTCACTGTTTAAGGGCTTAAATATGAATAAGATGCCTAAGGTCGAAGATTTTGGCTTGAGTGAATTGCCTCAGGTCACAGAGCAAATCAATGGCAGAGTCAGCATTAGCAGCCAAATCTTCTCACAGTCAGGCACGGTTTACTATTCTGTAGCCAACCCATAAATATGTCTGTATATGCCTCAATGTACATAATTAATTCAGTCCATGGTGTCTTAGCACTTACATCTTCTGTCCTGTGTCGTGGCTGAAGGCAAGATTGCATTTTTATTAAAACCTCTGCAGCCCTACTGCTGACTTCAGTCAGGTCATAACATTATAGCTGAGAGTCAGACTTGATCCAAAGTATGCTTACAAAACAACATCTGCCATTTTCTGCTGCTCTTTCCTCCATTTGTGAAGTATTCAACTTTATGAGGAAACTAAGGTACTTATGTTAAAAAAAAAAAAAAAAAAGTTTTGGCATGGGAGTAAAAGGTATCAGGGAATTGCATTACACTGCGTGCTTCTCAAAGAACAGAAACCATAGCATTCATTTTACAGAGGAGTGTTTGTTTAACTACTGGAGGTTATCCCAGTGGCAAGTTCATCCTTATTTGATAATAATGAAACATAAGTTTGATGTATTTGCTTGAGTAAGATTGCCATCTGGTAAATAATATGTTTTGTGAGTGTTTATAACAATCACGGTTTAAGCCAAAATTGACTTATCATGATTGCTGCAAATAATACTGCAATGTCCTGACTTAGCTTGATATTTTTTCTTTGTTGAGTGGAGAAAATGTATTTTGAGGGCTTCTTGTATTTATTTTTTTTTTAAGTATTTTGTGCAGTATAAATCTTGCATTTTCAAAAGCAATGATTATAGCTGATTATTCTCTGTACTGCGGCTCTAAAGAAGAAAAAGGTTGTTTATGTACTTGTTAAGTATTGTTATATGTATTTAGGCTTTTGAGTTTAGGTTGACTGTAAATTATTCTTTTTGAATTTTGGACTAGAAAGGGTTTGGATTTTATGTTTTTGGATTTTTTTCTAAACATTTTAGTTCCAATGAAGGAAGTAAGTTCAGTACTTTTCTGCCTTGGGAAAGAGAAGTTCCATAAGGCGTGCCAGATCTGTATCATTCCAAGACTGCCCAGGAATGTCATCTTCATTTCTTAAATGTGATATAATCTGAAGGAAAAAAAAAGTTCAAGAAATTCTGTAACTTCTTAGAGTTTCTGTTTATTCCTTTTTCTTTAACATAATACAAATCGAAGATACCACATTGGCTTGAAAAAAGGACAGGAGTTCTGTCTTTTACTAGCTCAAGAAAATGTATTTACCAATAGTACAAACTTTCTCACACCGTCTTAATGGTTGGATTCAATGCAGAAAACGGTGGTAAAAGATTGGATCTTTCCGTTCATTTTCTCTTCTCAGACTGTTTTCCAGCTACTGCCAACTATAGTGTTGTAAGATTTCTGTACAGTTTTTATTTTTGCAATGTGGACATCTGTCCAGTGGGAACAGAAGTGAGAATTTCAGAGTTTAATGGAAACCTGATAACTCAGTTATGAAAATGCTAATTAAGGCATATTTAAATGAGGCCTTTACAAATGATAGTTTTTATGACTAAAATCCCTTCCCACTTATCATCTGCTCAAATGACTGATGTAAAAAATTAACTGTTAAATTTGAAAACAAAAAGACTATAAGACTGAGGAATCGTACACCTATTTCAGTGTCACCGATTTCCTTACATTTACATGTGCTATTCTGTGCTTTGAAAAAAAATTTATTGTGTAAAATGATGCGTTTCAAGGTTCTGTCCTATTTCTATGTTTGCTAGTATGTGTTATCTTTCAGGCGCTTAGGACTTTCAGATATTCAAACTTCCATCAGTTTCTTCATATGAAGTATTTATGGTACTAGGGATTATATCCTTAAGTGGTGTGGATCCATAGATCCAGAAGTGTGGGAGAGAGCCACTGCAGGAAAAAAAATGTTCTCTCTCAAGCAGAAGCTGTTGGATCTTTGTAGATGAATAAATACAAGCACTTTTCTACATCTCTTCCACAGTGTGGCTAACAACCCACTAGCGCAGTGTGATTTTTCTGAATTAGACTCCATTTCACACTCCCCTTTCTGCCTGTCAAAGAGGTGTCAACTTCCAATAGAGACTGATGCTACAAAAGTCGCTGTAGAGTTTTGAGTCCTCAAACTGCTTCTTACAGAAAGATTTAAAGTGTGCTCCCCAATCTAGGGCATTCACTAATTCCTTCTGCATGGAGGACATCCTGAAAATATTGATCCCACCTACTGTATTATAGTCTGGAAAGGGTGACCTGTATGGCCAGTTTTACCAAACGAGGATAAAGTTCTCCCTCTTTGTCTCTCCTCTTTTATGAAATGCTTATGAAAAAAAGCCCCCTGCTTAGCACAATGGATTTAATAGACATGTTTTCAAACAAATAATTTTTTTAAAGCTCAATTGCTTACTTTCCTACCTATCAAGTAGTTCTGCAAACCAAATGGGACACAACCATGTACAGAATATAGGCTGCAAGTTTTAGAGCAGCTCTTTTTGTTTTACCTTTCATATAAAAAAAAAAAAATATCTGTACTGGATATTCATTCTGTACAGGACACACTAAAAGCGGCGTGAGTCCCAGGGTATGGAAAACTTTTTGTTTCTTGTCAAACTTTTTCCCCTTCCAGAACTTGTTTTTTTTCTTTCTTTCTTGAAAACTCTGGGTGAGCCCAAGAAAAGCGTATGTGTTGCAGCATTATCTGCATGTGATAACGTTTTGATACGACTCTGATGGCATTCTGATACAGATTCATTATATTGAATTACAGTGCTTTAATTAACATGGTGAATCTGTACTGCCATGACAGATGACACATAGAAGACAAAGGTGTAATGATAGTCAAAGGCATGGAAGCTGAAGCTAGATAAACTCCAGCCAGAAATAAATAGCAAGTTTTAAAGAGAATTCCTAAAACCGTTTACCAGTGAATGAATTATTTTCCTTCACTGGAATGAATTAAGAAGAAATAGCTGTCTAAAATGACTTGCTCTGCCTCAAATAAAGGCTGTAGTTGCAAAAGAGTAAGGTTTTGTGGCTCATGGCATACAGATGTCATAGACAGAAGTTGATGCTGCTTCTGCTCTTAAAAATTTCTGAATGTTCAACAATGTGCAGTTAAGGTACATGTACAGCTTCTGGTATAGAGAGGTGCATCCAGGACCAAAACAAGCGTTAAAGTCTTTAAAGAACATTTTCAGACCTTTTCTCAGTGTTCCCCTTTATCTAGAAACAGAGGCGTACGTTGTGTGAATGCATATGCATAGGATCGACAACCGTCATATTTGCTTGTTTGACACTTCAGTGCAATAGCAGTACTAAACCATGGTCGTTGTTAGTAATTAATGGGATTAGATATTTAAGTCATTGTTGTCACTGGTTTGGATAACCAACACTTTATATTTTAATCTCTTTAATGTCAGAAGTGGGATTTTTGTATTACCCTAAAACAGAATGTATAACTAGATTAAATAAATAAAAGGCATTAGCAAACAGCAATTAGTTTGTGTTTGTCAGTAACAGCAGGAAGGTCTGTAATGTGCACGTGTATATATTCACCCATTAACAGTCAAGGAAAAATAAGTGTGTACAAGAACTGTTAATGTTTTCAAACGAGAGCTGTGTGGAGTATTTTTTCTGTAAATGTCTTTACAGCAGTGAATTTGTTCTATTTTGACCCAAAGTGCATCAGGTTTTCAGTTCATCTCATGTATTTTTATATCTGGAGTGGGAGCAGAGCCTGGCATGAATCTATATGAAGTCCCTATCACTGTTCGTCTAAGTTGCACCAAGACCAAAAGACTAATGCTCAAAAAGGCTGAAGTTGAAAGTGTAACCACAGAGATCCGGAGAGAAGTGCTCAGAGGGTTGGAAAATTGTGGCTGGTGATCAAGAGGATTTTGATTAAAAAGCACTTTATGTAACATCTTCCATACACTGATAAATGTTCAGCTGTAAAAGCTCTCCAGGAATGAATTCCGTCTAATAATGTTTGTTTATTTTTACCTTATTTTAAGAGCAAACCTCAATTACACATCTGCCAAAGGAAGGGAGAGCATTTAGTCCACTTGTTAGTGGCTTTAGGATTTGATGAAGGGCTTTAAAGGGAACTTGAAAGCTAAGTTGCTCTTGACATTTTGGTTTTCTCTGAACTTAATATATCTGTATTTTTGGAAAGGCTTGACGATGGGAGACACTTTTTTCCATCTTCCAATATCTGGCAGGCTTCTTAGGGTGTTTTGAAGAACCTTTAATGTGCAACTGACAGCTGCAGAAAGCGAGTATGGTTGTTTGGAGTAGTAAATTAGAGATCATTTCACCAGACAAAGCCTCTGAAGATTATAGAAGCTTCTATAAAACAGTTGATCGTCTATGTTTTATATCTTGCCTTCCATCAACACGCATGGGAACATCTCGCATCTCATACACCTAGGTCTCTGTGGAACTGGGTCTGTGAAATCACGCTGGAGAAGCAGGCTTCCCACACGTTCCTATTGCCGACTGGTGTAAACCAGTCAGAGGAATGACACTGCTGTTGCGGGTGATAAGTGAAAAGAAAGGAAAGACATGCAATTCTGAAGGCTTGTGGGAACGTCACAGCTGTTCCCAGGGTACCTGTCCCCTTTCTGTCACTTGTGTTCCTATCCTGTCATTAGAAGTGAGTCTGGTAACAGGGACCTCCTGGCTGCATCAGAACACAGCAGCACAAGTACCACCTCCTTTCAGTTCTTCCTGACCTTTGTATTGAACTTATGATTGCAGGCTCTGTTTTTTCAGCTTAATCTCAGGTCACATACCTGTAGCTACTCTCAAAAGTCACTCAGTAACCTAAGGTAAAGAAGGAGGCCAATTGTCAGGTTGAATCTCATGGTGTGAGTGTCTGACCAGGTTTCTGGGCACTGGCCTGGGACTAGTCTCTGACTAGCTTCTAGATAAGGCTCAATGTGTTGGATTTGTGTTTTAAACATCTGTCTGGATTAAGGTATGTCTACCCTGAGACAAAAGTTCTTTGCTAGCTAACACGGTTGCTGTTGTGATTTATTGCATGGCAAAGTGGCCAAGCTCAAGACAACATTGATAAAAAGTGCAGTGGCATCTCAGGTTTTAAATTCACTTAGACCAGATGTACTTTAGACCCAGTGGGTATCTAAAGCAGACATGTACTAACTTTCTGGGATAAAAGCTAATTGTTCAAGAAAAGGCTGACTTTGAGGAAGATTAAGTTTTCTAGAAATTATAAGAGATCAGAGCGAGTCAAACGGTTGCTTTTTTTTTTTCTTTTTAGTGAGAATCTGTCATTATTTTTTTTTTCGTTTTTGCTGTGGGTTTTGTTCTTAATGATAGAGCCAGGTGCCAACAGCAAATGATTTGCATAGCTTGTTAAGGAGCTTGATCAGCATCGCAGCTGTTACTGCAGTTCTGGATCACTCTAGCTTATGCCAAACTTGCTGGTTTGAAATCAGCACAGTGTGCAGATCATATTGCTGATGTCTCTGAGGAAGCTATCCCAACAAATCTTAGGAAATAGCTTCTTCCGGTCTTCTCCTGGTGGTGGCTGTTCCTTGCCTTCCACTTGCATTATTTCAGGAATCTTCCATAAGTAGAGAATGGACTGTATTGCAGCACATGCAGTGCTGGGAATTTGACTTAGGTAATACAAGCCTCTTCCATCAGTATCTGGCCCAACAGCTTGACTCAGGTTTCCTATCGTGTATAGTCACTAATGCAAGCTTGCTGTAGTCCAACCCCATTAATCCAGTATAAATCAGGCTGCAAATTCTATTTTGGTGTAGATTAAAAAAACTCAACAGGTCAACTTCAGATTAGCAAATTAATCATTCTTGTCTGGTCATGACCTATGTGATTTTTTTTTGTTCCCTTAAAATGCTGCTTGGTCTTTTGTGGTCACCGTACACAAACTCCAGTGGGGAAAAAAGGTGCAGTAACTACTTAACGATTTCTTGCATCTCTAAATAAATGTTGTCTCCTTAGTAAACTTGATTACTTCTCATGCTTTTACATAAGGAACTAGTAAAAATTGTGTCAACACTGTCTGTTTAAAGAGAAACGTTACGCTGTAACCTTTTGAATACTGGGGAATTTCGTGTAAAGCAAGAACATCTTGACAGGGTATAACTGCACATTTATTCAAAATAAAATGATCATTTATTAAGAAAACAATGTCTGCTGGTGGTAACCCCGTTCTGATTTTCTAAATTAGCCCTTCTCCAAAACAGGCTCATTATCTAGGAAATGACTGCTGCTAGTAGAGTATCTGAAGAAAATAGGCACAAGTAGCAGTAAGAATATGATTATTATAGCAGCTCCCAGTAGTGCTGCTACCATTAAGGTTCTGTCAGAATTGTCATGGGAAGGCCCCTCTTTTCCGATCATTTTTATTTTTACATGACTATAAAAACTGGGGCTGTATAGGAAACTTGCGTGTAAGGTCTGAGGCTGGCAGCGTATGTTTGCTTTGAACAGGTCTTGAAAAATAACTTGATACCACAAAAGTAGATGTTCTTTGATTCCTATGATCATGTTAAGGCATGGATCTTGAGCTACCTGGTTTTTCTTGTATGAAACAGGAGGTGCTTATAGTACACTAAATCTACCCATTTTATAATTTTCATCTCTGTTTGATCTCTGCCTGTCTGTCTCATCTTCCTCGCACAAGCTGGGATTCTGTTAGTGTATATGTTTAAGGCAGTGGCATAGGCAGGTTGGTAAAAATGTGACCCTGCTGACATCAACTGGAGTTTACTGTTGACATCACTGGACATCAGGATTTTACTCTGCTAAGGAAGGTTAGTGTTGATTAATATGATTTTGAATGACTAAAGTTTTCGAGCTCACAAGCAGGTCATAAAGCAAATGAAATACACAGCAAAAGTCTCGTTGATTATTTATTTGTACAGTTCAGCTGGAATTAGTTACAGTGTTTCTTACTATGCTGATTAAAATATTTACCCTATTTGGTAAAAGTAGTGAAATGTTAGCTATATTCTTAGAAACTGACAAAGACCTCTTGGGAGTCCAGAGTTGCAACACAGGGAGATCAGCAAAACATGCACCCGTAATCTTGTTGTATATGCCGAAGTGCTGTTTGTGAAAGGAAAGTGTTTGCTGTTTGTTGGCTCCTCCCTGGCTGATGTGTAATAATTTGGAGGCCTTGGTGTGCAATGCTCACTTGTTGAATGTCAGTTTTGTTGAGTGAAAAAAGTCCTTGTGATTGATATTCTAATTAATGTTTTTGTAAAAAGAACTGAGGATTGAATGGATCTGTAAAACTGATCTACCCTTGCAGCTATAAAAGTGCCCCCTCCGAGGAAGAGGAGCATTGACAGGAGAGGAATGGGGGCGGGAAGCCATGCTGCTGGCTTGCAGTAGGTCTGCTCTGTGGACAGACAGCAAGCGCACCGCCATCAGTGTGCCTGTTAGCTTGAGATCTTTATGAAATCTGAATTCGTGATGGATCACTTTCTGAGCCTCTTGCTTTATTTAGCTGAAAATCTCTCCTTCCAACTACTACCCAAGTAGGTGAATGCATTTATAGTAAAACAGTCCTGTTCCAAATATTTCCTGACTGAATTTTTCTCAGGGGCTGAGCAGGGATCTGCAGCGCTGCCTGGCACTGGGAGGGAGCAGTGCACCGAACCACATGCATGTGCCTGGGCACATGCTCGAGGAGAGGTTTGACCTCATGGGAAGAAAAGTTCGTAACTCATCGCCTTCATGCTTAGTGCTGCCTGCCCAAATAGTGGGTATGGGCATGGAGAGGAGAAGAGCTCGTGCTTCCCTCCTGCGTAGGCTGTGCCGAGCCTTGTAGTCCGTCTCTGTGGGCCAGCGTGGCCATATGGCATGGGGAGGAGGAGCAGTCAGTCTCCCTGAGAAGGGATGTCTTCCTTACTGGAGTTCAGAGTTGGGAATGGGATGGTGGTGGTGACCCCAGGCTTGGCTGTGTTACATAGAGAGATGTGGTGGGCAAAGCCTTTCTGGAAGTGTGACCCAGCTCATGCACTTTCTCATGGAGAATAGGAATTTTGTAGCTGTATTAATTCTAAGCAGGGGCTCACGCTGTACAGGGCTTCGGTTGTCTGGACGGCGTTTGGTTTGTTCTTGTTATGCAACAGTATGGTGATGCAAGTACCAGCAAAATGCAAGTTTGTATTTTGTCTAATTATGACCTCCTTAAGTTAATTTTTATGCATCAAAGCTATTTGACATTTGTCAAAACAAATTCAAGTCCCTAGGAGAGATTTTATGACAAAACCACCATTGATCTGACAGCTTGCTCTCTAGGGAAGAAATAGTGTGGCTGGCATTAAAGACTTAATGCTTCCAAAGTTCTTCTTTACTACTAGTCCCAAGGCAGAGTGTCTGGGCCTGGGCGAAGCCGGCTGCCACGGTGGCAGCTGGGAGTTTGACAGTGTTATGAAGAATTGCAACTGTTGATCAGTGGATTGTTACACTGTCGATGACAGCGTTGCAAATTAATTCTGAAATTAACTGAGGGGACATGCAGAGGTCCCACTGTTCCTCTGAAAGGAAGAGGGCAGTGTTGAAATTACCAGTGAAGCAGAGTAAAAATTGCTCTCGGAGTTCTGCCTGGCAGCTGGATGCAAGCGCGTAAAATGCGGTTGTCTGGCATCTGCGTTCACCTAGAGAAAGCTGAGCCTTGGAGGGGATGACTAATACGAGTTGCAGGGTGGGGGCAGGGATGTTTTGGGTTCTCTGTGGCTTTTATAAATGATTTATTGCACCTACTGTATCTTAGGGATGAGAAATTAGTAGGCTGATATTTCACTTCTGCTCTTAAAATAACCTGTTATTTTGCAAAATGAAATAATTTCTCATATAGCAGCCTTCTCCTACCCTTTGTCAGATATTATTCAGCCCAGAGTACTTCCAAATACTCAATATTATTTCACCTACGTGTGCAGAATGCGGTCTACTTCAAACCTGAGGTATCATTCACTGGTTTGTAGTAGCCATTAACATATGCTTTTCCCATGGTTTGTGTACTTATTCTAAGCATGTGCCTTTTACAATGCAGAACACAAGAGACTTGTTTTGTAAGATTAATGAAGGTCACCAAAATTCTCAAAAGTATTCTGATAATTAAGGCTTTGTTTATCAAAAACAAGTTATATTAAGAGCAAAAAGATTCATGGTAATTATTCATAATCTTAACAATTCAAGTGTAGCCACCTCATTTGTGCATTTAATTCTTCTTGTTAATGTTTTGCATAAATCTGCATAATTACTTGAGTTGCCTGTTGTAATTTTGACAGCTACTCAGTTCATGTGCACTAAAGTATATCAAAAGCTTGATGTGCTGAATATTTATAATTTTACGTATGTTCTTGGGATAATATTTTTTCAACAATATTTTTAGTTTTTGTAAAATTGACATGGTATACTTGGAAAGATTGCCAAACATAGATCTCCATATTAGCACATGATGGAACTAGAGCAACACTTAGAGGTGTAGTACCGGGGTTTTGAAGTATTTTACAGAAAATACATAGGAATTGTGCACATGAAATGTTTTGATAATTTTTGGTAGGTGTGTTAGTGTCTTTAATGTGAACACGTACTTTTAAAAAAGAAAGTTTTGCATCATGTTCTCTGCATGTGTAAGTACAAGTTGGTGTCTAGATTTTATTCATAGTCACATACAAAAGAATAACAGTGAAAAACAGAAGCACAACATTAGTGTTGAACAGCATTAGCATGGGAAGCTAGCCTTACTGTTACACACACTGCGTCGCTGTATGGCTCCCAGAGGGCTTGGAGAGCTCTGAGAACTATCTTCCTGCAATTTAGCAAAACAAAACGGCGTCAACAGCAACCAAATCTAACTTTTGGCTTCCTGAGTGTTCCTGCACATTAAAATTTTGTGGGTGATGGAATAAGAGTCGCATTCTTCAGAGAAATGTAAGACATACAAAAAGAATAATAGTGTAAATCAATCAAGTTGTTTCATCCTTTGACCACAGCTTTGGGGAGGAAAGGAATTTGCAGAGTGAAAAGGTGCTAATGACCTCTTCCGCACGCAGAATAAATACACCATTTCGTAAGAACAGCAAATACTGAGGTTATTTATAAATATCATTGTGCTTGTTAATTATAAAAGCAGTTGCTAACTAATTACAGCAGTAAGTTTTCAGTGCATCTGATGACTGTCTGGCACAGTGCAGTGTGAATCTTCAGTCGGCTGAAATCACACAAATTATTCAGTCTTTTTACAAATGTTGACAAAATGCTGCTTTGAAAACTGAGTTCGGATCCTTTAAAAATACTGTCTCAAGACAGTTTATTTTTGAAAGGCTGTGTTGTGCATACTGAAGTTATCAAGTTTTGCACTTAGTTAAGAATAACATTTAAGTATGTGTGCTCTGGTGTAGAAGTGTGCACTCACTATTCAGTCACGTTTTGACCTTATTAAAATAGTACTCTGTGTTACAAAAATGTGTGCTTATGTTTATTAGCTCTTTCATGCAAGAATTCATATTTTTATATGGAAACAGCTTTCTCTAAGACAGATAAAAGGAGGGGAATCCTACTTTAGACATCGCAGCATTGTTTCCTAGGAAAGAGATTTGATATGAATGAAATGCTGTTGCCCAACAGGAGAAGAAAATGAATGTATTCAAGTGGTATCAGAAAGCAGAAGCAAAATTCTCCTTTGGATGTCCATGTTCCAGCTGTACAGATTTCTCTGCAGTCACAGAGAGTTGATGCTGTAGATTAATTTTGAACACTTAAGACGTTAGAAATATGGGTTATCCTTCAGTCACAGATCCACTTCAGGGGTGTAACACCATGGGAGCAGGGAGGAAGGTTTAAACTGTTTCTGTTATGCTCAAAATGTATTGGGGGTTGATTTAAGAGTAAAAGGAGGAAAAGTGCAGTTGTCATGCACTGCTATCTTTCACTTTAATGAGCACTTAAGTGTAAGTGAAAAATTAAAGGTTGTTATATTTAGAAATAGCTGGAGCCATACACTCGATGTATGTTGCACACAGTGGGGAATGAGTATTAAAAATGAGGGGGGAAAACCCATCTACTTTGCAGCTATATTCATTAATTAAAAGAAGTTTGTTAAACTAAATTTGGAAAGAAAAAAAAAAGAAAAAAAAACCCACGAAAAAAAGCCCCTTCTTTAATTGTGTTTACCCAAAAGCCTTTTCTTCCTAATTTAAATAGCATAAACATCTGGACTAAAGCAATATTAGAATCATGGCAGTAGTCAAGCAAATCTTGTGGAAAATAATGAAATTAGATCCCTGGTGTTGTGACAGAGTAAGGGCAGGATACATCAGTTCGATGTTAATAAAATTTCCATGAATGACTGAATACAATTAAGAAATTGTCAGTTGCGGCAATGAACTTTTGTAGCTCATAGATGTTTGCATCATTTGATTATGCTGGCAATTTAAAATTGTTTGTTAGTGTCTGTGTTGGGATATTAATTATGACCTTTATTACAGCCCACAATTAAACTAGTCATATAGCAACAAGCAGCCTGTGTTGTGGTAGTAAAAGATCTGAACTGTTTAGAATAGGGTCCTGGTATGCTCAGACCATTCACTGATCATCCAAATTGGAAATTATTTGAAATGATCCAATACTTTAAAAAACAATTCAACTGGGTTGAGTAATCCCTTTAATAAAGAAATTTTGGTTTAATAGTGTTTTAACAGTTTTAATTGCTAACAACATCTGTAAAACTGTTTTAAAAAAGGGAGAGAGAAAGCATTTTTAACTGTGACTCCAAGATAAGCTTTCTCCTGTTTCAGGAAGAGAAAACAATTATTCATTGGTTAATTAGCTGTAAACAACTTTTTAAAGACACATCCATTATATATGTAATTATTTGAAAAAAAGCTTTAATGTTATTTGTGCTAATGCATAATTATTAGTGCTTGCTAAAAGGATTAACAGTATTTAGATGACCACTGTTGTTGTGAAATATCAGAGTGGAGAGATGAGATTAGCATCAGGAAGGAATGTGTAGTGATGAATCAAGTGTGTGCCTGCACCCCTTTAGCAGCGACAACGAACAAATCACACGTTCAGAACAAAGCATTGCAAACTGAAACCACACACTTTTTCATCTTTAATATTTCTGTGATACGTGAAGAAAATATATCACCGCCGAAGTATTTCTATACTCAGTGGAATACATAGTTCCTGTGATTTTTTTATTTTTTAAAATTTTTTTTTAAACTCCCATGGCACATTTGTCTTTTTTTTTTTTTTTTTTTAGAACTGCGTAGTCCCTTTATTATTGCATTGCTGAGTGGCAACTTTACAATGCCCTCAGTACATCCATTTACTAACTGTTATACCTAATTTACTAAGAAGATGTAAAGGCATAGTGAAATCTATTTAGGCTTTTGTAATGTGTTGACTGGAGCACTGTTTATAGTCATTAGCATATGAATGAAAGGAATAATATTTTAAGCACTTAAATATTTTTAATATAGGTCAAGGGAAACTGTAACATTTGTCCTAACACGTTGCAAATTCCAACTAAGACATCACAGGAACATGCCTGAAATGTCTGTTGATTTACATCTGTGCTTATCGAAAAAAGGTTTGACTGTATATACTAAAATTACAGTGAAAGAGGCAATTCAGGGCCACATCAGTAAGGACTTAAGCATCTGAGTGACCTAATTCTGACACAATCATAGTTGTGTTGTGCTTAAATTGTTATCCTGGACATATCTAACAAAATAATTTATGTTAAACAGAGACCTGATATTTAACGTGCCAAGTCCCCATATTTTCATGGAGTTATAATTTTTCAGAGCCATTTGTGTAAGTGGCTAGCCACAGAAGCATGATAAATGGTGTCACAGGGGTGCTACAGATTCCCCTGAAAGGTCCACGAATGTGCTTTAGCCCTGACCTGGAAGGATCGACCTGAGCAGTGGGAGATTTGTTCAGTCTCCATGAATTTGGCTGCTTTTCAGATGCTGCCAGTAATGATGCTAATTGCTGGCATTTGTGGCGGTCGGTTTTGTGATACAGACACCTGTACCATGTCAGGATTTCTGATCTTTTAAACAAGAAAACAGCTCTCAATTCTTTTTTATGGAACTGGAGGAACAGTGTTTGACAGGTCTGAAGGAATACCATAGGTGATTTTAGCATTTCAGTTCATTGGATATTTTTAGTTCTCTGGAGCATATTAAAGAGAAATTGTGCACTTCTATTTGTATGATTTCTTTAAAGCAATCATTATGTGGAAGCATTTGGGGGATGGAATTTTTGTAACTGTTTTAGTTGACAGAGAAATTATTAGATTTTAAGGGATTTGTGTATTTAAGCATAGGTGATTATTTAGAAGGTTTGGTTGTTGCAAATTGGAAGCCGTGTATCTCAATTTACTAATTTATTTTGTGATCTGTGATTAAACTGAGTAAAAATGCAAATGGCACAAGCCCTTTACATTTTATCACCGGATCAGTTTACTGATGGGAGGATCAGAGTCACTAAACAGTTCAACACTCTTGTGATTTCTAAGTAGTCAGACACTAAAAGCATCTATAGGGAAGACTACAGGAAAGCTCACATGAACAGAGGTTTTATTGCAATTCGGTATTTATTTGTTTCTGACTTGGAATGCAGAAGCAAGAGTTTATTGTCCATTGTAAGGACAATATTTTTCTCTCCCATCACATGTGGCAATGAGCCATCGTGTCGTATTGCAGCATGCTCATGTGTTAGGAGGAAAAAACTGGTAAAGCTAGAAAGAGACACTGAAAGCTTAAATGGGTGTTGTCATTTCCTTATGATTACACCTCTTTTCAGAGAGCATTAAAAAAAATGGTAATCTTTTACTTCTGTCACATTTATTTTTAACTGATGTCCCCCCATGTTTTTAGGGGGTTTTGTTTGTTTGTTTAGAAGTATTACAGCTGTTTATTTGGTACTTATTTGCAAGTTGATCTCAGCAGTGATGTCAACACTGTTTTGGAGCCAGTGCTAGGGCACAATCTTTCTCCTGGTGAAACCAGATGAAGTTGTGGTTTTGCCTCCTGAGGAAACAGGTTTTGGTCTATTAATACCTATTTTTGCAGATCCAGCAGAGGGAGCAGAAGTCCACCGATGGGGTTGCTTTGGACGAAACATTTGGGGTGGCAGATGGGTTGGCAAAAATTGCTTGTGGAGGTGGGGAACTGCATGAATCATTCCCCCCATATTCTGAGAAAACTGCTCAATTAAACCACTAAAGATTGCTCTGTAATTCAGTAATTTTTCACCTCCTGGAATTTCATTTTTTTCTTTAAATTCTCCATGAGCTGGTACCATATTATAACAGTTGATTAAAACTATTTCCAGTGTTAACACAAGTGTAGTGATCCCAATTAGCCAGCAGATAATTGTTTTAGTAGGGAATAACACCCAATCATGTCTTTGCATATCAACTCCCCTGCCATTTTGCTACATTTGTGAATATATATCAAAAGATTTGGCTAAACTGGTTTTGTATGTGCCGTATGTAAACATCAGGCTTTACTTGGTGTCCATACTAGCAGCAAGTATGCTGGTTTGTAAACTAGGATTTGCAGTCTTTTGGTCAGTCTTCAATAGAATGCAATTTAAGGAAGTGAAATTTAGAGCTGGACTATGAGATGTTGCCCCCTTTAAAAATGAAACAAAAAAAACCCCAAACAAACAAACAAACAAAACAATAACAACAAAAAGATATATTAGCTATAGTGCTCCAGTGTCATTTTAAGGTACATGCAATTGATACAAATGCATTATTACTGTTGTTACTTCTGCCTTAAAAGCAGTAATGGTATTACAGCAGAAGTTGCTGATCTGGGGCTTGCTGCTAAAGATGGCAGCTGATGGATTTTGATTTACGTATAACAGAGCTGGGAGCCACAGCATTTTAGAAGATATACAAGGGAGAATCTTCTGCTGATTTCTGAAATCAACAAGACCAAGCAGCCCACCAGCAATGGTTTTGTCTCCTTAAGGAGTGTTTCCCGCTACTTCTAGAACTCTATTGGCAAGTTTAGTCTAATTTGGTAAAATTAAAATAAATTCTCCTTTTTCTCTTTTTACAAAGATTATCTAGTCCCAAGGAAGACCAAACTTCAGTTCAGCACCTCAAATGAACTCAATTTACCACCAGTCCAGACATCTTGCAAGCGTTGCACACAGCAAATGTTCAGATTTTGGTACCTGCTGAAAACACAGACAGAGTTTCTTCCAGACATGAACCTGCCTCCCGCCCAGCAGGCAAGGGAGGGTTTAGGAGGCAAGAAGCACTGCGGGAAGGTGGTGTGCAGGATGCACAGGATTTTCCTCATTAGGATAATTGGAAGAGGTAAGATAGAAGAGGGAGGCAGATACTGTCTTATAAGAAGCCAGGTTTATGTCCAGCTATAAGGTTTACTGCTGAATGAAAGTTAAAACCCACATCTGCGTGTCAACAAAGGTGGCCAAGCAAGGGCAATTATCTTCCAAATAAAAGAGTTGCTTTTGGGAAAGTTTGAACTTTTTCATGTGCACAGAAATATGGGTCTAATGCACTAGACAAGTATGACAGTGAAGAAAAAGAAAAGGGCAGTTGGGGGACAGGAGGCTGTAGATCCAATATATCTTAGTTGATGAAGGCAGCTTTCTTTTTTTCAGATGAATTCATTCAAAGATAATATCTACCCATCCCAAGGAAAAAAAAAACCCAAAGCTAACCAAACCTTATAGCTGGACATAAACCTGGCTTCTTATAAGAGAATATCTCCTGGAGATAATCTATTTTATTTCCCTCCTCAGAATAGGTAGGATTTTCTGAAGGTACTTGAGTTTTCAGACTCTATGGACTAAAACCTTATGTAGGCCAGAACTGTGTCTGCCTCCCTCTTCTATCTCACCTCTTCCGATTATCCTAATGAGGAAAATCCTATGCATCATCAGCTCCTGCACACCACCTCCCCGCCATGCTTCTTGCCTCCTAAACCCTCCCTTGCCTGCTGGGCAGGAGGCAGGTTCAAATCTGGAAGAAACTCTGTCTGTGTTTTCAGCAGGTACCAAAATCTGAACATTTGCTGTGTGCAAAGCTTGCAAGATGTCTGGACTGGTGGTAAATTGAGTTCATTTGAGGTACTGAACTGAAGTTTGGTCTTCCTTGGGACTAGATAATGTTTGTAAAAAGGAGAGAGGCACAAATGCTTGTAGGAAAGTTAAGGAGACTGGAGGCTTTCTACGAGTTTTAGTATCTCTGGAGTGGGTTTTATTTTACTGCCTACCTAAAGGGAGAGCTTGATGCAATGTCCGTAGAGAGTATTGGAAAGGTAGATGGATGACTGTTACAACACGAGGTTTCATAACATGATCTTCTGTTACTCAGTGTTGATGGCTCTTTGCTGATTAAAGGAACAAAGGCGATCCCATCATAACAACAACAAACTAAAATAGAACAAAAAACTCCAAGTCTACACATTAATGGAAAGAATCAGAGAATGGAAAATGAACCAAAAGCTAGGACACTCAGAATGCAATTTACAACATTTCTGGCATAAGATGCTGTGGCTTTTTAAACTCTATTCTCTAAGCTAAAGATGGAGTTGTCAGCCTTAACTTTGAATTTTCTTGCTTTTAGCAGTTTGCGTTTAAACATTAATGTTATTGAAAATAGCTTTTTATCCGTGTGTATTAAGGGTTTGTTTGCCAAAGTCTCTGCTCCCAAATGCGTGAATTTCAGCAGCTAGCAAACATCAAAGCAAAGAGATTTTTCAGCTCAACAAGTTATCTTTAAAATTGAAGATTAGTCTTTCACTGTATACTTTTTGTGAATAATTATTAGACCTTATAATAAACACTTAGACTCTATTGTTCTATTATATTGAAAGAGATATGTCTTGATTATATCATTTTAATTAACTCTTGCTGTGTTTTACTGAAGTTCAAAGCATTAAGCATTGTTTATGTAAGGACCATGACATTCAGGTTGCCTGAAAGAAGTAAATAAAACTGTAGGTCAAACTGTATTAATGTGTCTTGCCAGCTATTATTACATCCGCTTTTGAATAACATTTATTCTGTAATTGATGGTTGTCAGCCTGTAATTTCCATAGTTACATTCTGAACACTTAAAGTTTTCCCTAATTTTTGTAGTGTTTACACCATATGCAGTCAAAAATCAAAGTAAAATGGAAAAATGAGTTACCAATTTTTATTTGACCAGCTTAATATTTCTTTCTTTGGGGGAATCACTCCAGTTATTTGCCAAGTTCATATATCTATAATATTCTTTTAGATTCAATTTTCTGCCCTTTACTTTTCTCCATTTCATATTTACTTTATTCTCTATGGTCATCCCATCTAATCTGTCTGTCTGTGTCTACCTAATCGGCCTAATATATCCATGTATCATTTCTTTAATGATTTTATTATTGAAATGACACTTAGCATTTGATACTTAAGCATACATTACAAAAGCTTAATTCTCCCATTAGTGGACCAAACTTCCATACTGCTCCCGCATTCAGACTGCTTCATGAGTTAAACAAGCCGTGTTGAATGTTGTCCAAGAGCTGTAGTGCAGATTTTTTTTTTTTTTAAATCTGTGTTAGTAAGTGGAAGCCATCATACATATCTGGGTCACTCAATGTACGCCAGCATTGACTAGAGGCTCTGGTTGGTGAAGATGCAAGATTTCCTTTCACTGTGCAACATGAATTTTATCTTTAAGGCCTTGCTTCTGCAAAAGAAAATTATAAATTAAACTTTTCAGCCACTTCTGCCATCCATAATGAACTGCAGATGTTTTAGAAGCTTCTATGGCTTTTCTCTAGCCATTGTATGTCCAACTTTACTGAATTAACTTCTCTTTGTTTCAACTTCCTTCAACAAAATAATTGACTTCTGAGAAGTGCATAGCTAACAAGAACATCTCGCAAATTACATCCGTTCTTACCCTCGCCTTTCTTGAGTTTTTCCAGGTATTTAACATCCCTGTAACAGTGTGCCTGCCCTTTGACTCTGAGCTCTTCTTCTCATACCTAGCCTCTGTTATTGTCTTCTGTCTAGACACTAGGAGTGGCAGCGTTTTCCAGAACCTGGCTGCTTCATTCCTATTCCTCCAGACTCCCTTGTTTCCCTAGGATCTAGCGAAGGTTTCCACCCTTGTTTTCTAGAATTTCTATTAACATTCCTGTAAGATAGCATGGATTTGCTCCATTTCTTTTCCTCTTCCTCCTATTCATCTTCGTGTCACCATAGAGTCATGCATCTGACGTGGTATAACTGTTCTTTACTGTAGTGCTTGCAGTTTCTGTCGAGACAAGTCATGATGTGATGCTATGTCTCTGTATCAGGCTCCCTCAACATTTTCTCATATGATTTCATATTCCTCTGTCATACCTCTCCGTGTCTTTATTCTGTGTATATTTTCAAATGATTTCAATTTTAACGTTTTTTTTTGCTATGAGCCCTCTGAGTCTGGGAAACGCCTGACAAATCTGCTGTTACAAAATATTCTGGATAAAAAGGCTAGTTTTGTGTTGTTGAATGGCTTGTATGTTGAAATATTTGTTTATTTTTTAATTTTATTTTTTTTTTAGCTCAAGCTTGTGGTTTGCTTAAAAGACGTTGTTAAAGAGAATTCCATTGTGTTTCTCTAGTGAAGCATAGCTATCCAGTTAAATATGTTGTATGGGCACTGAATAGTATAACACTTAAGGGATGTTGAATTTTATTTTGGACATGTTTTTGTATGTCATGGCAGAGACTTTATGGTGTTGGGTGGCAGTGAACTAAAGTATCCAGTTACATGCTATGGTTAACAGAGTGGCCTGCAGTTGAGTTCCTTGGTATTAGACTCTTTTTTAATTTCCTTTCTTTTTTTTTTTTTTCCCCTTTTATAAGCTTGATAGGCTGCAGTTGAAGTTCATTGACTTGTCTTTGTTGTGGGCAGAATTCAAGTACTAGGTCAAATTAAAAACTGACATTACCATTATGTCTGTACTTCTATAGTGCATTCCTATTCTACAGAAAGCCAAATACCTATTTGCATATTTTGGATTACTGAAACCGAAGAAACAAAGCAAAGGAGACAATTTTTACTGGTTCATAAATGAATTGATGCTGAATAGCAAACCTCATTATTCCTGGACAGATCTGTTAAACAAATGAAAATAGGCGAGCCTGCCTTTCTTTGTCTCTTACTTAAGAAAATGGCACGATCTCAGGAGAACATCTTTAACTAAGAGAGCATAAGTGCGCAGAATGACAGTTACAAATAACTTTATACAACAGACAGACAAATTGTGCTGATTGTCTGTATTTAAAAAAAAAAAAAAAAAAAGAAAGAAAGGAAAAAAAGCCTGGCCTAAAAGACTACAGTAAATCACGAAAGTGATCTCAAGTGAACAGAGATAGATTTCTGGAATACGGTGTGCAATGAAACCACTGACCTCTTATACAAGGGTTCATGTCTTTTTCTACAGAAACAGATGGGTAATAGCATAATGCTGAAATCATGCTCTACATAATATGGACCTAGTGATTGCAGACCTGATTGCTTGCCATATGGTTGCTGAAGGGTTGAAGAGAAAATGGGATGATATGCAAACCCTTAAAAGCAACATTTTTATTGAATGGCCATTACATTAAAAACCAAACTCTGCAAATGAAGGGAAGAACTGTGGTGAATAATGATGAAATAACAAAACAATAAAAGAAGAAACACAATAGCATGTATTTGTTTTCAACATGCAAAATAATACTCCTCATTTTTTTTTGTCATTTTGCCTTGTGTTACAAGCATTCGGTGGAAAGTTGGTGGGACATTACTGCCTGCAGGGCACAAATACAGTATAGTGGAGCATTGCAGTATTCACTAGGTCAGACAGAAAAAGAAAATAATCACTTGTCTCAAAGGAAAAGCTTCTGAGTTAAACGCTAACTAAAATACGCAACTTGCGTACAGGAACCACGTTACTGAGAGGCTGGTGGAAAGCCTTCATGAAACTTGCATTTTCAAGACAGACTTCTACAGCCTATTTACTCTCTCTCTCTCTCAAAACAAGTTGGTTTTCTCACGGATTTTTATTTTTTCTTGGAACATCCTTGTTACTAGTAAATAGCCTATTTGTTTTTTTTTTTTTTTATTGACACCTGTCAATAAGTTGCTTAGTGTAGTTAGAGGAAATGCAAAGAGCTAGCGTGTAAGTACTCACTTATTAATGTGTACTTGTCTAGAAGAGGCTTCTTCATAGGAAGAAGATTATACATAGTACTCAGCAATGTGACCAAAACTTCATGGCCATGCCTACTTGCATGCTGGGGATAAGTGTATATGGAAGTGTGACATGGTGAGACTGATGGCAGGTCTTTGAAACTGATGAGAGACAGAAACGGGGTTTGAAATCCTGGTTTCCCGGGCTTTTATTATACAATATTTGAATGGCAGGCCCAGTATAGTCTCTTTTGAGGCATTAATGGCTTGCTCTCTGTTTTGCCATCATGGATTGATGTAGGGAGGATACCCCTCAAAAAATAAATTCAACTCAGTCTAGAGATTATAAAAGTTTGGAGTTAGATAACATGAGCCACTAGAATCTGGCTGGACTTTGCCTCCTCTAGAGGCTCAGTCATGCATGAACATACAGCTGGCTGATTGCTTAGTGCAGAATAGACCTTCCCGGCTTTTAAGCCAAAAGATGCTAAAAGGATACTTTTGTTTGTAATGTAAGATTACAACCTCCCACCACGGTGTATCCTTCCTCTGTGAGGAGACACTCGTCATTCTGCAAGGCATGTCCAGTCTCTGCTCTCTAGTGCACAGACATGTTTAGAAAGGGATGGGTAAGTGGTTACCAGTTTGTTTTAGCAAGTACAATATTCTCTCTGTCGTGCTGTGTGGCTATACTGCCTCACATGTGGGTACTGCAACAGATAAATCTCTGTACAGTTGCCTTCTCTATACCACGCTGCTTAAGAGCTTCCAAGATCAAGATGGGGTAATATAGCTATCTCTGATTAATCGCTACTAAATACAGACTTCCTTAGCTTGGCAGGCTTGTCTGATGCATCACATAAATCACAATTTGTTTGACTGCAAGAATGGAAAGTACTTATTTGAACAATTATTTTCAAAGAGAAATCTTCCATGTATGTGAACCTCAGGATCATCCTCAGGATTTTTAGGCTTTTCATCGTCTGCCCACCTCACTTTTATTTCATTTGGAGGCCTAAAGACATATGACAAGCAGCATATTCCAGTATTTAAGACATTTTAAGTATGGCGAAACAGATTTTCATATGATGAGAAGAGATTTCCTCCAGCCTATAAAATTGATTCTCATACTTCTCGACTAGTGACATGCTGGCTGTCTGGCAGCAATAAGTTTTGCATAACTTTTAAGAGCCCATGCTGACCTACTTAACAGGCATCCACTGCTACATAATGTATTTAGGTCAAGTATTGTGTTTGAGCTTATCATCAATCTTGTAATAGTCCAGCTCACTGTGAAAGCCACAGGTACATGATTGATGCAAACATTCTATAGGATAGAAAATATTCTTGTCATTTTCTTAAAGGGAGGCCTATCATTGGGGTGTTATTATTTGTTATTTTTATTGGAGAAGCATCAAGGATTGCCAAGCACAGTCCCCCCCAACCTGTGCTGTTGCACCACGGGTTTGTCTCCCTGTGTTACCTGGTTCAAACGATGTCCAAAACCATCTGTAAAAAGTGATTTTTATTTTTTTAAATGGTTCATTTGGGCTAGATAGTACACATGGAAGTTTAAAAATCTGTATTTTTACTGTGACAAGTTACTGACTGTTTCTTACTCTCAAAATAATAAAACTGGCAATTTTGCACCCTTGTATGCTGTATGCAAATATAGAAGAGGTCTCTTGCAAATAGTAAATAGCTGGGAATCATCCTTTTGTTAACTGATGCTGGTGTTTTAAAATAACTGTGTTTTGCAACATTTATGGTACGTGCATTTAGGGAGAGCCTGTAGCTTTGTCTGGTCTGGTTGTGCTGCACTACGAAGTGGAAACCAGATTACTGTACATGGATGCACGCACCCTGTCTCCCGCACTTCCGTTTTGGGATGGCAGGAGGATTTTTGCATACGACTGGAGACTGGACTAAGCAATCATTTTTCAAAAGCAATATGCTTCCTTTCTTTTGTTCCTACCATAGTTGCAGTTGTTTTAGCCCACACTTTGGATAGACTGTTAAAGCATGTATTTTCATAAAGTGGTGCCAGCATACTTAGTCATCCATATAATATTAGTGAAGTGCACATTGGTTTGTGCAGTAAATTGTTGCAAAGTTATATGACATCTTAATGCTCTGACAGGACGTGAAAGACAGTAACACCACTGAAAAGACCAGAAAAGGCCCTTTGTAGCTACTGAATAATATATTAGCTTTTAACACTGTATATACAAGCAAAATGGGATAAGGTATAAAATCAACAAAATAATTATTTATACCAGATGTTATATATTTTATTGGAATCAGAACTATACTACCTCACAACATGGTGTGAACTGGTTTTGATATGGTATTCATTACTTCTAAGAGCTATAAATACCTGCAGTCCAAGTTCGGATCTGCACTTGGGGCTAATGAAATGCTGTCTTACTTGTACGTAATTTGAAAAAGTTACTCTGGAAGAAGCTTGTTGTTCTGTTGTGTGAATGGAATTGAATGGATTGTTCCTGGTGCCCAAAATGTGCAAATGTGTGGACCTGTGATCAGGTTCTAAAATGTGCAAGTGGGTACCTGCATAAAAATGCTTCTAAGATTGACATGTATAGTGCTGTGGACCTGAAAAATCTATACTGCACTTCTTAGCAGTATATTATAATGTATGAACTGGTAATGAAGAGTTACATGGCTATCCAAATATGCATGATAAAAAGTCCAATTTATACATGGATCCCAAGGGTTTGGCGACTTGTACCCTTTGCTTCCTTTTTAAATGCTGTGCAAACATTATCAGTTCATATGATAAATTATTTTGTGCTATCTGCTTCTGTATTCCAAACAGAACTTCCATGAAGTTATTATTCTTTATTTAAATGTTTTTTGAGGAAAAAAAAATTAATTATAGGATAGTACCTGTTTCACAAGGCAAGAGTACTGAGCCTTTGCTCTGAGCTTTCTCACTTTGAGGGTCTTAAATTATACCTTGATGTTACTTTAGTGTGGCTTAATTTGTGATACAGCTGGATTGTTTCAACAGACCTTATTTCCAGAGGGTTGGCTTATTGTATTGAAAGATTGCTTTAAAACAATGGGCTTTAATTCTGGCTAAATAATAATAGTAAAAAAAGTTAACAGTTTAATATTGGATTTTGATGATACTCAGAAATATCTGGTTTGCATTTTTCTGCAATAAATTATAAGATCTTCAAAATTCAGAAAGAATTTCTGTAGTATAATTTCATTTCAGTAAGAAGTTATGAGTTCTTTGCCTTGAGTTCACTGATACCAGAATGAGAATGTGTGGGCAGAAGTGAAATTCCTTCTGTCAAACACAAAGCCGATGAAGGGGGTGAATAGTGAGATGGTTGTATGCAAAATAGAGACACTTTAACGTCTGCTTATACAGTAATTTATTTATACATGTGACAAGAGGAATACTTCTTACTCAGGATAACGTAAATAACCAATAGCACAAAATGTTTTAGGAAGTATAGTTGAAATTACAGTGTTGTCTTAGGTAAATTCAGGAATTATGCAAGATGAGCAGTCATTCTTTTCAGTTTTCTAAATGTAAACAAATAGGCTATTTGTTTTAGGGACATAGTTGTATTTCCCAAGCTGTTACTGCAGCCAAATATCAGGTATATATATTACCTTTTCTTGCTCTTTTAAAGGTATCTGAATGGTTGAAAGGAAGGGAGGGAAGAGGACAAAGATGGAAGAATTTCATTCAAATATTATTCTACAAATATTGCTGAGTTTCTTATATTTTAAGCACGTAC
This sequence comes from Pluvialis apricaria, assembly GCA_017639485.1. Taxonomy (NCBI): domain Eukaryota; kingdom Metazoa; phylum Chordata; class Aves; order Charadriiformes; family Charadriidae; genus Pluvialis; species Pluvialis apricaria. The sequence continues at coordinate 10,191,933 of CM030009.1, read as the reverse complement.
ACAGAAGCTAAACACAGCATTGGAAAAGTTGCAGGAGTTGCTTGTTTCCTTCACTGTGGAAATTAATATTTGCTAGGTGTAAGTCCACTAAGCCCGCTGATGTAAAATGGAACATGTTCTGATGTGGACAGTCAGCTTCAGAATCTGGTCCTGAATGTTCAGATTCCTGTTGCAGGAGCCTTTGATTCCAAAATTTGAGGAAAAAAAAATAGTGTGCACATTCTCTAATACAGGATGGGGTCGGTATGTTTGGAGGGTTTTCTAGATTTTTATTACAGCTTTTATCTTTAAATTTCTTAGAAAGTAGGAAGTACCTTCTAATCTTTTCGCTGTCTTTTTCTTTTATATTTAACGATTCAGCAGCATATCTATTGATCCCTTCTCCAAACATTTTGAAGCACTTGAAACCATTTCTTGCCACATTGTTATTTATAGCGATTCACTAAATTAAAAAAATGCTGCTTTTCCCTTGCAGGTATATGCATCATTTATAGTCTGGCTTCATTATATTCTGTGCTGTATAAACTCCTGTAGGAGAGTGGTTATGTAATGGTCTTATGTCATTACATTTACATGCATTAAATTCCTGGCAGAATCATACTCACTGTAACAAAAGGTTCATTAGCAGGACAAAAATGCTTAACTTGGGAAACTGCTAGAAGAAGTGAGACGCATTTTCAGGCTGATATTGTTGATACGCAATTATATATTATGTACAGAGTTGATCTGGGATTAGCTAATCCCAAATGACAAGTATAAATGTGATAGAAGTTGTTCATTCAAATTTCTTTCTGTAGTCATAACTTTGAATAGACGTTCTCATCATTAAATCTAGAGTGTATATAAGGGCAACTCACTGAAGTTAATAGAGCACTGCCATTTACACCACATCGGGAGCTTTACATAATACTAGCACTTTGCAAACTGCAAATATACAGAAAAAAAAGTTACTCGGTACACCTTATTTACATGTGCAACAAGTGCGAATCGAATTTATAGCCTCAATTCTGTTATGCATTTAAATATGTTGTTTATTCTTCCGCCTCCTCTCCCCTGTTGTTGAAGCATAATGGTGGGTGCTTTCAGAGAGAACACCTGGGCACATTCTTTTGCAGAATGTCACGGCTCTGCCTGAACCAACTTTGGAAATTGATCATTTTAGTTTTGTTGAAATGGCAGTTAAATAGGAGGAATATATCAAGAGTTAAAACTTCATTACTGGAGAGCAATAAAAATGCATCAAGCCTGGAATATTGTCTAGAAGATCAGATTTCTTGGTTATGTTGACACTTTAAAGAAATATGTTTATTTAAGGAATAGAAATTCCATATACTGGAATACTACGGTGATAAATTACATTCTTGTTAGGCTATCTCTGATGTTCTAATTTTATCACCCATCAATGGACTGTTGCTACCCATATGGAATTCAACCGAAGAAGAAGTGCTAAGGGGAATATCTGCCTTAACCTTTCTCTAGTACTTCGCTGGGACTAATGCTGAACAGTGTTTGAAGTCTGAAAACATTTAATTGTATTTGTAAGCCCCTTTTTACTGGATTCTAGCAAGGAATGATCAGGTATAGATGTGCTAGAGATCGCACACAGAAACGTATCTGATTGGAGTTTCTGCGTAGATAAGAAGCAGGGGACGCTTTGAGTTTCATGAAAAACTGGAAACAGGGACACTTCCAAGCCTCCAGACTTACATGTCTGACAACTTACCTAAATTTAGATGTTATGGCTGTGTTCATAACCTGAAAAGTCTTCTGTACAATGTAGATTCTTAGAAAGGGCTACCTGGAAAACACTATGATAAATATGTCTAGTTATAACCAAAGTTGCAAGGAAGTGATTTTTAACATATTTCAGAAAAAAAATTGCTACTTGTTCTCAGTTTTGCAGATGGTTTCCCAGGTTGACTTGTTAAAATGATAAGGAAGGACAAAAGCTCATTTGGCAGAACGGGAACTCTGTCATTACTCATTTTAAGAGCATCTGTCTTGCTTTTGCTCGTCTACTCCGTGTTTGAGCACTGAATAGTCCGATAGTTTCTTCTGGTTTCAGTTATGGGGGACATTCTTGTGGGATGATGAGGTGTCTACAGCTTGAATTGTCAGTGCTGAATAATACATACGCGCTTGCCGCCCTTGCAGTTGCTACAAGAGAAACAGAAAAGAGAAGTCTTGAAGGATGAAGTGTAAAGTTCCCAGTTAATTTCCATCCTGGCCAATGTGACCACAAGGGCCTTCTGTTGAAGAACAAGAAAGCAAAAAGCCTGGCTTTAAAGGAGAAAACAATATTACTTATTTATTTAAAGAGGTATATTGTAACTTGTGTTTTGACCCAAAGTTGTTTGTTACAATTTAATCAGTCAGGGTGGAATTCTACAGGAAAAAAAAAATATCTCTCTAATAGAGGCCATACTGTGCTTTTTAAATGGCCTCAACTAGATGAAGGCTGTGTCTTGCATTTGCTTTCACTCTCAAGCATCTTTGAGAGTGCTTTGTGGAAGGAGGGTGTTTGTAGAAGTTTGATCTTCAGCTATCGATATCTCTTTGAAATAGGTACCAAGGATGCTGGAGGTTTTGAGACATCTGCTATCAATTGTCACTTTTGAAAAACAAGGAGAGGGATTTAAAAAAAATGTACTTGGCACACCTTACTGTGTGTTCTGTTGAGTTGATTAAAAATGCTGTCTTTGATGTAAATCAAATGAAGCAATACTTGCAGTCTGCATAACATAACTGAAATAGGTCTGCTAAGCTTAGGCGCCATGTACGTTTACTTTTCTTCCTGTTCCGAAATTCTCTGTTCTCTTCTTCTAGTGAAATGTCAGTATTGCTGGGTTAATAATGTGTTTCTGTAGAGTAGAAGGAAGCAATACAATGTGGTTTGCAAAAACGTGTACTTCAAGAATATGAATACCAAAAAAAAATAAAATTGAGGTGAGGAAGTACAGGGTTCACAGTTTGGTATTCAAATTCTGCATTTCTGCTCAAACAGATGTGTTTCTGTTTTCTGGTTTCAAGCACCTACTTGATTTTCTAGATTCAGTATTTGTGCACATTACCGAGGTTCAGGCTTGAAAATTATAACTCCCATTTTGAGGAAAAAATGGCCTATTGCATTGTGGGAAAGCAGAGAGCTCTCTTCAAAGGTATATAAATTAATTCTTTTCATTAGAGGAACAGAGGGAGAAAATGTGAAAATCAAATAAATTCAAATATGTTTAAAAAGCCTGATAAAAGGCTAAAGGAATTACATGAAAGAGGCAGGAGAAACTTCAGAAGTACATAAGGTACTATTAGCTTTTTACTTTTAGCTTTCAGTCTCTGTATTGATGTCGCAGACTGTGTTGCAGTAGTGTGTTCAATCTACAGGAGCCAAAAGGTCTGAAAGAGTAACTGAAGCAACTAACTGTGCTTACACATGCTGCAAGACAAACCGGCAGGTTCATCTTCAGGTCTGGCAACAGGCGCAAAGCATTAAATCTGTGTGGTCGTGGTCTGTATCGCCACCAGTGTTCAAGAAAATACCTGTACATCTCAGGTGTGATTGGTGACTTGCTGCAGAGGTGGTGTGGTGGCAAATGCTCCCTCGTGATTCCAGCTGGGCTGTCCGCAGAGGAGTAGGAGCTCTTTTCTCTGCGTAGGAAGGCTTTCAGATCACGTATAGACATCTGCTTTCACGGCATCGCTGTCTTCTAGACTGCAAGGGGAGTGTGATGAGCTGAAAGATGAGTGGAGTTGGAGATGTGGTCGTGAAGATCTGTCTGTGCCATCCTTTTTCTTGACAATTTTATGGAACCTAAAAGGCAGTGGAAGCTGTACCCATCAAGGAGAGATTTTATTTTCATTCACAGCATGGGCAGAGAAGGGCTATATTTGTAGATTTCCTCTGCAGATGTAAGGGATAAGTCCTGGGCTTGATTTCACCCATATTTAGCCTTAAACCGAGAAAAGCTTAACGTGCAAGATGGCTGAAATTCAGTACGCTAAGTGCGTTCAGTGAAAAAATTTCCTTGTAGTCAAATTTATTGCTGAATACCACCATAAGTAGGTTTGCTGTTTCCTTCCACCACTTTTTTTTTTCCTATTAAGAACAGAAGCAGAAGTTGGAAGAGAGACAAAGGTGTTAATAAGAAAAAGAAGACAAAAGAGAAACAGAAGAGGTGTTGATCTTACAAACTTTGATTTACTTGATTTTGCTTTAAAAAAATTAAGCTTTTGCATTAGAAGTATCCTTTTGAAAAAAGGATGTCTTTCAAAATCTTGAATGGGAAAAAATTCAGGTTTATGTCAGGCAGAGCTTACAGATATTTTTAGATGCAAGTTTAAAGTGCTCTGCTTAAAAACAGATGCCTTTTTTAAAAGAGATTTGGGGGTTTCTTTCTTTGTGACTTGACAAGATAGTTTGCTCATGTCAATAGTCTTTTGATCACTCAAATGACATTGGAATAAAAAATGTCAGTACTTCCAGTCTTGATCCAGCTCCCTTAAGTATTGTTACAGCAGGAATATATGGGATTGTTACAACTTTTTAACTTGACAAGTTTGTCGGTGTGATCCAGAGTGCTTTGGAGACTGGAGCCGCTTTTGGCATGGTGTGGGCAGGACCTGGAGGTGGTCCGAAACACTCCCTCGCCGGGCTGCCCCCCATCTGCAAAGTGCTGTTTGCTGACCTGCTCCTTCCAACTTGGGGCAAACTCTTTGAATAGGCATTTTCAGGGTGGGCAGTCTGTCTTCTTTTGAAGGTTTAACTCAGGAAGCCCTTCTAGAGCAGGTTCGGGGATACTTCCAACCCTTGTGTCAGTGAAGTGGGGTGATTTAGTGCTATTAAATCAGGGCCTGGTGAGACACACTTGTACCACTCCTGCAAATCAAAGATCATCTCTGCATTTTGTGTTTGGGTTCTCAAGGTGCATTGTGTCTTTGTAAGGCGAGTTGTTGCTGTCAGTTATTGACTTTCACATTACTGAAGTGGAGAGGGTTTTATACTAAACCTCCTACTTTCTCATCTTATTGAATTAGTGGGGTTTTTTTGAGTGCATATCTGCATGTTAACAGTGTAATGCTTTTTCACGGCAGGAGAGTAATTTCCTAATTCATTTCTACTGCCGATAGTTCTTCACTCTAGTTATAAAAGAAATACAATGGGGTTTAGGTTTTTGTTTTTAAATGCCCTGTAAACCTTGAATTAGAAAAATAAAGTGGTGAATATATGGGGTTATCCTCTCCTGGATATTTCTGTAAACCCTGATCACAAAAGCTGTAGGGAATATTTCCTGTAGAATTGAAATTTAGCAAAAAAGGAAAGTACATCATTAAAAACAAATCCTGGTATTTGTACAGAGTCTGGATTTGTATGTATGTTAAAAAAATAAGTGATTCTAAATTTGTTTAAATGGATTACATGTTTTATGCTAATTATAATGTATACTTTAGAGCAACCACTTTCTGTATGATTTGCTTTGTATATAATGTAATGATTACAAGCAGCTTAAGCATCCAATCAAGATGAATCAGGTGTAGGACCTCAAGATGGAAGATTTCTGTAAGGAGTGGCATATCTAGATTTGTGTTTTGCCCCGTGCATATTTCAGGAGGAAAAGAATGTCTTAAAACTCTAAAAGAAGTTGACTGGGAATAAGAGAGCCTCTGGAAACACAGGTTGAAATCCCCATTGAAGCTGGTGGGAGTTTTATTACTGACTTCAGCGGATTTAGAATTTCACTGTAAGGATTTTTAGGTGCTTTTTAAAATAAAAGGGGGTCCTATTTAATACTAACCCAAAACATTCACTTCATAGCTTCTGTCCTGCTCAAATTCAGATTTGCAAGTCTATAAACTGAAAGAACTGTAGGAAAGTAAAACTGTATTTCAGGTAAGAAAGGAACTTGAGATCTTTACACATCTTGCTCTTGGTAGTTATTCTTGGTAGCAGAAGTGACTGAGCTGGAGTTGTTATGATCCATAGCACTTTGTAAGGAGAGGGGAATCAAAGAGAGAAACGAGTGCACTTAGAAAATGCCTTGAGAAGGTATGTGACAAAAACAACTGAAACTCCCCAAATGAATTTGCAACAGAGCATACTCATTGCTGCTGGTTCTTTTTGAAGGGAAGGTTAAAAAAAATCCACTGTTGGATGGATTTAAGGCACTAATTCCTGCCAGTGCGAAAGTAAACCCAGGATTTAATCAAATTTCTACCACAGTCGCACCCGAACAGATGACACTGAATATCTTTTGTTGTTGTTGTTGTTTTGCACTGTTTATTTCTGGAAAACAAGAAAACATAAAGAAATACATTAAGATCTAGAATTGCAGAACAGGGAAATGAAATCAGTTTGTCACAGAAGATTTTTTTTTTTTTTTATTGACATCTTTAGTTTGTTTTGATGTCTGTAATTAAATCGCTAATTATGTGTTTCTGTTGCAGTGGTCATGCTTTTATTACATAATTGCTACAAGTTTTTCTCTCACCACTAACAATATTTGTTTAACCTTAGTGCATGCTAGTTATGTACTTCATAATGTAAACGCTCAGAAATAGAGTTATTGACTGTTACGATTAACTAAATCAGAGGGGTTCAAAGTTCTTTGCCATAAATTAAATATGTTTTGTGGCAAAGGATCAAAGATAATTAAAGGATGAAGCAATTGCAGTCATTAAACAATAAATATTATTTCAATGCCAATTGAAGAAAATAAACCCGAAAAAATGCAGGAAAACTGACGGCTTTTTAAAGGAGGGGAAAAAGGTTTAGCCTAGGGTAATAAAATAATTTTAAAAAATAATTTGTGCTCTGATCCTTTAAGCTTGCTTCTGTGTTTTCTCAAAAAGCATTTGATTAGGTGAGATGCAATTCAGTCACCTTCTCTTTTATTTTTTCCCTTTTGAGTTTAGGCATAATTTTTGTCAGTATATTTCAATGTATTCATTAATTTTTCTCATTTGTTTATTTTATGCAAACCATAAGAGACATTTTTTCCTCAGTGAAGATTGCCTCTTTATTTTATTTTGAAATATTTGTATATTTATTTCATTAAATGAGATAATGCTTTTTCTTATTAACATAATTTCCAGTACATTAAACATATTTCTCCACAGACAGAAGAGAGGAATCAGATTAAATGACAGTTAAATCACTTGCAGCAATTTCAACTGTTAAAAGAAATAAGTGTCTCTGTTTTCTTTGTGATCACGAGATGTGCTGTAAAGGGAAATGAAATACTAAAGAAAGGAGGGAAAACATAAAGAAATAATGACTGACTTATTGCAGTAATACCACTGAGAGAAGAAAAACTCACTACAAATAAAAGGAAAAATAATATATTGGTTTTGAAAGTTACCAAAATTCATTTCTTATTGATGAGATCCGTGTAAGTCTAATACTAAGTAAACTGCAGGAGAAAAAAAACAAGCACGCCAAAAACCAAACAATGCCATAAACTATGGATGATAAAAGAATAAATAAATACTATGCATTTAGAGGTCTATTACTCTAAACGCCTTTAATTTTTAAATAATTTATTTTTTATCATATTTAGGGAAGGGGTGGGGAGAAGCAATTATCTCCTGGTAAAGTAGCTGTGCACCTCTGCTAATGTATTTGCTAAACAAGTTAGTGTTCTCCAAATGCCCGTGTGTCCTTATTGCAGATCTGTCGTGTTTTCTTGAGCAGTCATGGGGCTACATGAAGTGGAAGATTATCTTTTTATTGACTCTTATTATAAGATGTTCCAGAATTATCATAATAATAAATGTATTTGTCTTAATTATTTTTTTATTATTATTTTGATTTCCAGAGTCTGAACCAGCTGCTTTGAAGAGATCTTTCAAATGAATGACTAGGCTTTGAATTTCTAAGGTAATGTTCATGTTATTGTTTTGCCCCTAGTCAAGGTTTCCTCTGTTCGTGCTTTTAGCTGTAAACCAATTAATTTTCACAAGAGTTTTATATGCCTGATCTTGTAGTCCTGACTAGTCCAATATTTGCTATTTTCCTTGTCTTTCTCACTTTCTCGTCAATGTGTTTACAACTTGAAGCTCTTTATGCACCCTTGTGTCAAATGCTGTGATTTTCAGCTCTAAGGTGAAGTCAGAGAAAGGGGTTCATGGGATGGGGGATGCATTTTTAGCTCCCTGCTCTATCTCAGAGTTAACTAAAAATATCCGCTTTAGAGGATTTTAGTTGTAGTCTTTTTGCTTTTAAATGCCTAATGAGAAAAAGTGATGTCACTGTGGTACAGCATTCTCCCTTATGTGAAATGGTGCAGGAAAAGTGAGGTGGAAAATGGCATGGTTGTAAGGCTTTTACGGAATTGTTTTCTGGGGCCAGAGAGCAGACTCTGCCTTCCTGCTTGGCACACTCGTCTGCTGAAGCTGAGCAGGGTACGCTACGGGGTCGTTACAGAAGGCTTTTGCACACTGGGGTTGGTGTCTCTTGTGTCTTCTCTTAAAGTTGTATTTGTTGTGCCAAGAGGAGCTGTAAGGGAATGGAGGTGGTAATGGAATGTAGCAGTTGAGGAGACTCTAAGAAATTACGGTGCATGTGAAACATAATTAAAGAAATAAAACCAGAAGCATCTGTCATCATCCTCTGCGGACGTCAACCAAGTGGGGATTGCTCCAGCCAAGCAGAATCACATCTGTGTTACTATGGAGGTGCATCAGCTGAGCCCTTTCTCACAAATGGTCTAAAGCTTCTGGTGGGCATGGGTTGAGGGTCCCTCCGAGTTCTGCTGCAAGATCACTGCGTAAGGAAGCTCTGCAAAACAGAGAAAGCTGTTAAGTGAAAATAAACGCATAGAAACATTTCTAATGATGGTGCTTATACTTACAACCTTCATTACCATATTTTCAGAGGGCATAATAATCATTAATGTGTTTATTGTGCCCTTGTGGGTTGGGGCAGTAATGCTATCCTTTTTTCACACACATGGAGCTGAAACACAGACAGCCCAAGTACTTTACTCCAGCTCATGTGGGAAGGCTGCCAAAGACCTGTTCCTATTTGCTACATTCTCTTGCAGGGTCTTGACCCATCATCTTGGCTTTAGGTCCTTGTTCAAGGTGCCTAAGGTAGGAAATTAGTTGTGCTGGGCTTCCTCTGCAGTCAGTAAAGAGAGATAGGGATCTTGAGAGGAAAATTCTGATCTCTGGGCATTTTCAGTCTTTCCCAATGGGTTTTGGAGGATGGCTACAAAACCATGCTCCTCTCAAAGTACCTTAAGAGATATTTTTGCATGCCTCCGCTCTGGAGCCTCACTAAGGGCGTGATGTGATTCAGTACCACCATGAAATAGAACGTTTACATTTTTGCCTCATGAAGAAGCCCAGTGCAGCTGTAATTAACTTTTGAAGATGCTTCATCACGCTTGCAAACTAACATGTGTGACCGTAATTTAGATCAATGGGCACCTGACAGTCATAGCAGAAACAAGCAAATAAAAAAGTCCCTTGATGAAGTGTGAGGTTAAGTGAACAGATGTCCTCCACTGGATTTTGTTGTGATCGAGTCACCCTCTATATAGCCATGAAGTTCTTATCACTATGAACAATTCTCCTTTTTGGTCTCAGAGATGTACTGTCAGGACACCCCAAACCTTATCTGCGTCCTGTTCTCTAGGACTTGTTTAACATGGGCTGTAACCCTGCAAAATAACTGGACACATATTTAGCTTTATGTGTACTGATTATCCCTCTGAAAGAAAAAGAACTAATACATAGCATGTAAAGGTACTAAAAGTGAGAGCAGGTTTGAGGCTTCATTTTATAAAAGTGTGGGTAAAAGGCTTAGTTAACTGTTTTTAAATAAACTGTTTTTAAATGAAGTAGGTGATGAGAAAAAATCTGTTTCAGAATTTAATTTTATATTTTGCATATTCCATACCAAGGCGATTTTTCTTATTGTGACATCACAAGAAACTAAATCAGTCTTTGATCAAGAGGGTATGATGCTAAATGTATTCTCAGAATAACATGATTTAGCTTTTAGGAAAATATTAAGGCATGACTACATTGGACTTTTTATGTTACATAACAGCAGTTTTTCCATTCTGCACTAAATATTATTTTCAGATTTCTCATCTTGCATGATATTGCCTATTTCATGCCTCTGACAAACTGGCTGAAACAAGCTCTTTTCCCCAAACTTGAGATGCTTGTGGATAAAGGATTATTATCTGTGATTTATTTTAAAGGATGAATAAATTACAGCATTATTTAAGCAGGCTTGCAGATGCAGGCAAAGTGTTTGGTTTCTTGTCTGATGCCACAGCAAAGGTCTGTGTCAGAGTTCAGAAGGGGATTCAAGAGCATTGAGTTACCCCTTTTTGTGCTTAGACCAGTAGGTTTAAGATCTAGAGTGGTCTGGAATATATACTGGAGTATTTTCTTGTTCCATTTTTCAGTTAGTAGTTTGGCTGTGTGACTTATTCCATGTGTCATATGGCAATATTTTAAAATTAATTAGCAAATTTGCTTATTGATAGAGGTACTAAAATTCACATATACTTGCTGATGTTACCAAGCTCTGGTGTGGGGAAGCATGTGGTGGCAGCATGTCATTCCATGCTCTAAGATTTTGGCTATAGCGTACCTCCCTTTTCTGGAGAAAAGAGCATACACTAAGTTCATGAGAACACTTGCGTGCAGAAGGGTGGCTTGGGAATTGGTGCTTCTCTTGGCAGTCTTTGAGGAAACCGAGTGAGACTTCATTCTTGGGTTTGGTGGCTGTCTTTTTATTTTTGTTTGACACAATAGAAATGGCAAAATGAGAGAGAAAAAAATAAGCTTGTTACTCTCGTGTTCAGAGAAGATCTTAAACAACAGAATCTCTCCAGTCCAGTCACTCTGATATATGTCTGACTTGATTCTTCCTCTCCTCTTGAAATACGATGCAGCTGGACAATATCTTCACTGAAATACACTGGAGAACTTATGAAAATGCAAACTAAAGTGTGTGAAAGTCAGAATCTATATTCACTTTATTTATCTATATCTACATTTGTTGGTTCCTGTAACTGCGATGCAATTGCTTATCTCCAAAAATGATTTTATGTGCTATACATTCATGGTGCGGGGCTGGTACTGTGCCTTTTCCTACCTGATGAGCAGAGCTGGTGACTCATCTCAGACTTGAGTCATATCAAGGATAGGATTTTTAACTTTTTCTTTTGTTTTGTTTGGTGGTGTGTTTTTCCTGTGACTGTCAGTTCACTGTAATTTTTTCCTCATTTCTGAAATGAAGTTCAAGGGGAATGTTCTAGCCTCCTGTGAAGGCATTCAGTTTACTCCTTTCCTGATTGCACTTCACACCTAGTCTAGTTTTCTAAGGACATGAGGTTCACCTGGTTGGTCTGTACATCTTCTCCCTGCAGTGACTTTAGCATTCATAAACCTGTTTGCAAAGGAGATCAAGGTTTCAAAGTAATTATGTTTTATGAGTTGCGTAATTACTGGTGTCTGGATACGGTACAGATACCTCATACGTACTTCACTGAGAAAAAGTTGCTCAGGACTCATTTGGTACCTTTTCTCTGTGTTGGCAGCAACCTGCTGCCCAGTCAATCCGTGCAAAGCTCAGGACAAACCACAGCACTCGTTGCTGTCCTTTACATGATAAAGGTAATGAGGTGGCATGGGAGGAGAAAAAGTTATCATAGAAACCCAAGCTTCAATAGTTCTATTGCTTTGTGGAACAGATTATTGTTTCTTTATATGGAAATTCAAGTGGAAAAAATGGCTTAGATGGGAAAAAAAAAATCTACTTAATGTTTCTCTTGGTATTTCCAGCAAGTAAATGTGAACATAATAAAATGGATGTGTTTCTTGAAAAATATTTGGTTAAATTTAGCTATGTTGTCTGCTTAAAAAGGGGGGAGTGTGATAATAAATGTCACTTGAAAATAGAAGTGTTCTTGGTTTCCTGTTTTCAGTAGGCTTAAGATAATTCATTTGTTCTACTTGTAGTTTTTCTATTGATGCATCATCCCTTCCAAAACTGTCTGTGGGCCATCTTAGCCAGAGTTTCCTACAGTTATTTTTGCACTATTGTTAAACAGTACCATACAGCATGTTGCTTTTTCAATTTATTGCGTGGGATCAGCACATAGTTTTCCATTGTGGCATATTTGTGTGTTTGTCACTTTTATGGTTTATATGCTAGCATATAGCCAGAAAGCCAAACTTTTCCCCTCAATTTTCTTCTTTTGTATTGTTTAGTCCACAGTGCCTTTACATCAACAATTTGTAGAAATCAAATTCCTGGATTATAATCAGTTTGCTTAAAAAAAGAAGAAAAGTTTGGAGGATACAGTTCGTGTGGACTAGTGAGTGTTCTGTGAATGACTTTATTTTACTACCCAGGGCTGTACAGAGGGGAAAAAAGCAAATGCCTGTTTTATTTAAACTTCTCAGTTTAGTCATTTAGTCTCGGGTACCTCAGCACGCCACTTGCACAGAGACTAGTACCTGCTTCAAGAGCTTTTGTAAAGCAAGCAGAGCTCTTCACATAGGCAAAAATATGCCTACATGGATATCATTGCATGACAAGGACCATATGTTTGCATTTGTTGCATATGTAACCCCAAACCAGGCAGTATCAGGACCACATGTTGTCCGACTACTACTTTATGGCAGTTGATCTAAAATTCACGGTATAGTTATTGTATTGTTTAATTTTGAGCCTGTAGAAAATAGTTTCTTCTTAATTTAATTTCTCTGTGGTATCAGTTCTTACATGACACTCAGATAAAGAAATTCCTTGATTTATCTATTAAAATAATCAATACAAACTAGGCCACAACCACCAAAATTTTATCAGCTCTGTCATTCAGTAGTTAGATTGTCACAATACACTGGAGGATGATTTGGCTGTAATTTGAGGAAAAATGTTGTTGTTAGCATGGCTTCTGTAAAAGAAGGAGTTAAAGTTTTAAGCAAAACAATCAATTGCTTGCATAGTCGCTATTTGCATAACTCTGCTTTCTTATCTGTGTAGTTCCAATGTACCATGTATATTTAGCTCATCCAGTATGCAGTAACCAAAGACCAGTAACCAGTTTGAAATTCTGTACAATAGATGTATTGCAATAAATCCGCTGTGTTGGCGGCTTCTGCATATTCCATTTGTTGAAAGTTGTTGCACACCATGTGACCCACGATGTAAAGCCTGCTGGAAACAAAATACTAATTTTCTTTAGTTTCTTTGGTTAGTTAAATACTTTCAAGAATACCAACTGTGATTTGAGGTAAAGAATCCCTGCAGCAATTAGGATTCACTTACTACTGGAGCATTTTATTAATTACGCATTTGTAACCACACGGATAGTCACAAAACCAATCGCACATGTCTGTATTTAGAGCTTTGTAGACAGAAGATTTAACGTAAACATAGAAATGTTAAACTACTCATCTGTAGCCTGCAAAGAAGATAACAAGAAGGATTCTGTTCTCTGTATGATTTGTGAACAATGCTAAGTAAATATTCATCATTAATATATAATAACTGTTGCTTTTGGCAGTTCACTTTTCATTTAATTTGATAATGTGTCCAGTAAATGAAGTGGTACAGGCTGCAGTGTTTTACCATCACAATTGCATATTTTCAATCATTGTTAAATGAAGGCAGCTCAAGGCAAAGCTTTAACCCCCACTAGTTTTGTATGTGATAAAAAGAGAAGGCGCTATCAATCTTTATTGTCTGTCTCGCTTACTGTAATTGCATTCAATAGTCCACTGATTCTGTTGTCTGTGCTAATGTCAGGAACAGTGAAGAGCCAGATGCTCAGACTAGATCATATGCATCCAGTGGCCACTTTGATAAGTTGGCAGCAAGTCTCTGGGTTTGATGATAAATTGTTAACGCTATAGATTATGAGCAGCTGAACACTGGGAGTGTATATGGAGAAACTTCTTACCTTGTTTTAAATCTGGCATTATGATGCTAGCTAAAGGGCATGCCATGTATTATTCAAATGCATCTTGTGCTGGAAATGTGCCAATGAGTCATTGTATCCCCATGAACGGTACAACAACAACAACAAAAAACCGAAACAGCCTCGGAGTGATTTGAACATGACATTAATAGTCCTAAGACTGTAAAAAGTATTTCAAAATAGTCTCTATTAGTTATAATTGTCTGATTCAGCAAGAGAGCTTTTGAATTATGGCATTCTATCCTTGAATCCATCTTAAAATGTGTTTTTTCTTGGCAGCTTTTTTTCTTCAGTTTGAAGTAGTAGCTGGAGTGTTTTACAGAGAAACAAACAATAATGCTTTAGTGAAGTATGAACAGTGATATACCTTTGTGGGGGAAAAATGTAAATAAGAGTACTATGAAATAAGTTATTTGCTTCCTACATGTTACTTACACCTTTACTCTAGTTATGGGACATAAGGTTCTTCACAGGTTAATTTTTACAGCTGTTTAGTGAGTGTCATCCCTTGGACAAGTAGCTGTTAAAAGAAATCTGAAAAGAGTCAGAAACCTCATCTTCACCCAGTTCATATAATTTGGTCAGAAAATGATCCTATTTTTTTCTCAGGATTGATTTAAATGGTATGATCCCAACTGTGGATGGTAGTTATATCAGGGCAAGTATGCCTTGCACCGTATCACTTGTGCCTTATAGCTACAAAACTTCTGACAGTATGGACCTGAGGTCTAGTTTTTGTGTTTTACGGAGTATGAGCTCCAGTATGGTACTTGTCTGTGTGTATTTTGGTGGATCATTAGGTCTAAGGTAACAGTCACCTCGAATGTAGAAGTGTCAGTGAATAAAATTCTGGTCAGTTAGACCCTTTTTCCCATGGTCGTTGTTCAGAGAGCAGCAGCTAGTACCTCTACAAATAAGGGAGGTGGGGGCTTCCAAAGCCATAACTCAGAGCTGGTAAACTCGGTGATTCTTAGAAACTACATCTAGAACAAAGGCTGTCATCAAGTGGTTAACAGAAAGTGTTGAGTACAGAAATGTCTGAAAGACAGAACAAAAATGCTTGATTCATGGACATATATTGCATATCTGCAATATATACCTGCCTGCTTGGTATCCTGGGCCTGGGGTCCTCTTCTAGTATAGGGCATCTGTATCAACAGGGCTCAGTCTCTTTAAAAGTGCCTGTGGAGGGGCTGTGTTGTGCACTTTCTGTGTACTGGCCCCTTGCTCAAAGCAATCCTCCAGGCAGGATGTGCAGGGTGTTTCTCATCCCTGCTGTAAAAGCTAGTTCAAGGGTGCTCAAGGTGAAAGTGAACACCTTCCCATGGAGGAGAACATCTTTGTGGAGATTTCATGGTTTAACCACAACCAGCAACTAGGATCATGCAGCTGCTCACTCATTCCCCCCACGGTGGGATGGGGAAGAGAATCAGAAGAGCAAAAGTGAGAAAACTTGTAGGTTGAGATAAAGACAGCTTAATAAGTACAGCAAAAGCTGCACATGCAGGCAAAGCAAAACAAGGAATTCATTCACTACTTGCCATCAGCAGGCAGGTGTTCAGCCATCTCCAGGAAAGCAGGGCTCCATCATGCGTAACCATTACTTGGGAAGACAAACACCATAACTCTGCACATCCCTCTCCTCTCCTTCCTTCTTCTTCCCCCAGCTTTTTAGATACTGAGCATGACATCATATGGTATGGAATATCCCTTTGGTCGTTGGGGTCAGCTGTCCCGGCTATGTCTCCTCCCAATTTTTTGTGCACTCCCAGCCTAGTCGCTGGTGGGGTGGTGCGAGGAGCAGAAAAGGCCTTGACTGCTTAGCGACAACCAAAATCATTAGTACGCTATCAACAGTATTCCCATCCCAAACGCAAAATGGTGCTATACCAGCTGCTAATAAGAAATTCAACCCCATCCCAGCCAAAACCATGACAGGAGAGTTCTTGGGACACAAGCTTTTGGGGAAAAAGAAACATCACTTTCTTCTCTTAAACTTTAAAAGAGAAATTTATGTTCAGCTTTCAGGAGGCTGACTGGGATACTGTGGCTAGGAATTAGGTTCTGAAAAACTTCTGGTCCAGGCTGGAGGCCTTCCTGCAGCCTTAAACTGGATGCTTCATTTCCTGATGGGCAAAGGAGTAAAGGCAATCCTTTCTTCATCGCTTTTCTTGGATAATTTAGCAGCTTACCTGACTGCTGCAAGTGTGATCTAGGTACATCAGCTTCCCCCTGTACAGTGTAGCCATGTGATAAATAACCTCTGGCAAAGCTGGCCTTGACTGAGGAGAGGAACTGTAGAAGACGTGCAAATATTGGTTTTCATACATTGCATCTATCTTGTGAAATCAAATTGCATCATATTTGGAAATGTATAGTGAACTTGTGCTACTTAATGCTGCTGTTTGCAACCTGATGTGTATGTAGAACAGTCATTATTTGAGGGAGTTTGGAAAACTAAAAGTAGTTTGTTAAATTCATGGTACCTACAAATTCATGGTACCTACTGTTGCTTTTATTTTTTCCTTTGCATTTTGTTCAAATTAATTAAAGTGCACAGATGTTCAATTAAAGCTTAAAAAATCCATGGCTACAGCTGTTTTGAAGCAATGTTGTTGAGATTTAACATATCTAATAATGCTTCTCTCTCAGAAGAAATTCGATTAATGACTCTCTGCTAAATTATTTTGCATTGATAAATTAAAAAAATGTAAAGTAAACTATAAGGAGATGTAGGCTGTCTGCTCCATTTATTAATTAGAATAACATAGTAGCCCATAAGATACAAAAATAGACGATCTGCTTTTCATTTTCTTACTCTAACATGTGGAAGAACTCTACTTCTGAGGCAAAATGTGTTGGTTTAGCTGGAAATTATTGATAGCTGTCCTGCGATTCATGGAAATAGCTGCTATGGAAAAGTCATCTACTAATACTAACTATACTGAGATTTTGAATTCCTTCAGTACTGCTTTTGTAACGTGGAATAATAGCAGTATCGTGCATATGAGCCGTGGTAACTGTTAATAGCATTGGGGCTTTTAAATATAGATTGTTATACTCTAATATAAAGAGATCTTAGATAATATAGAAGAGATGTGATGATTTCAACTACAGCAGAGATGCTGCTGGACCAGGTATCGTTTGAGTGGTGGTTGTGCTGCTTAGGGAAGAACCTCAGATGCAGAACAGTGAAGGTAAGTTATATGTGAGGAGCAAAAAATACTTTCTGTTGTGTTTACAGTATATGTGTGTTCTGTGGGGTGTTCACCAGTTTCTAAACAGAATTTATTGACCCACATTAATTTATCTAGTGTGAAGAGTAAAATATAGAAGAGTTTAATGCTTGTTTGAATTATCACATTGTTTCTCTGGTAGGCCAGCTGGTATAATCCTGTGGGTCTGACTGAGGCCAAGATTTCACCCCCACAACAGAGTCAGCAGTAGTCCTCCTTTTCACTTCAGCACAGAGGATTTTGCCCTTAAGTTATTTTGTTGTTAGTATTGTTATTAAAGCATTAGTTAATAGCACAGAAGTGATTGAAGCGTACCGTGACCTAGGTACTGTCCTTGGTGATGTCACATCCCATGCTTCAAATACCTTGGCAGTGGGTTTAGTTTATATGTGCTGCACACAAATCAAGACATTTTATGGTGAAAAAAGTTACTGGTAAGATCATGTTCAGTAAAGTGAAACTGGACTTCATGCCAATGTTTCTTGTGTTAGGCTAGAGCTTCAGGTACTAAATTACAGCATCTCCACTGGAAGCAACGAAGGTGGGCTCATTCACGCCTTTTACTGTACAAGTTAACTCCTGTCTCCTTGATTTTTTTTTTTGGCTATAAACATCTAGAGAATTGCTTAGTGATATTGCACAGAATGTGAGTCTACATTTATAAGTTTACTTGAAGATTAAGTATTCTATGTAGTACATGTAGATATGGATATGCACCTAGGTACGTACCCTAAGGACATGGTGGTGCATGTTTATATTTTATTGGTGCTGTTGCATATTTGGACCAGGTGTTTTGAACATTGATCAAATTTGCCTTTGTTCGGAGGCAAATACAGGGGACTAACGAGATCTGAAAGCATTCAGAGGTTTTAGCCCAATCTCAGTGATCACTACCCCATGTCTACCCGTATTTTTCTACTTTTGGACTAACAAGGGGGGCACCTTTGCTGAGGGCAACAGCAGTGTGACCTCTGGCCCTGTACCCCTGGCTCTCTAATGCCATCAGGAGGCCCAAGGAGAGATTGAGAGCCCCTTCCTGGAAGGCTTAGGGGTGGCAGAAAGGATTTTACAACTCTCATGAGACCGTACAAAATGCTGCACTTGGCCCTAAGGGAGTGCCTTACTGCTTAAAACCAGGTCTTTCCATAGAAATAGAGTAACGCTTTGGTGTGGATACCTGAGAATTAAAAACAAACAGCACACAGAAAAGGAACTACAGCAGAAGATTATTTTGGGGCCATTGTTTTTATTCTTAGCTACTTGCCATTAAATCAAAACTAAGTAATTTTTACAGAATAGTTCATTGAAGCGATACCCTTCTAAAATTTTAAAATTAAAAATTTAAAATTAAAACTTGAAAGTTTTCTACCAGTTTGACGTGTTGTTTTGTACTTGTAGTGGAGCTGTGTCATTCGTAGTATATTAGTATAAGCATCTGGTTACTTGTGCATGCGAGAGTCATTTTTAGATTTATTCTCAGTTTTCAGGTAACACTAGAAGTGGTAATCATACCTATCTCTTTAAAGTCACGTGGCTTTACTGAATAATTTTGGAAATAATTTTATTTGCAGATGATCTGCTAGACATTAGTTCAGTTAGAAGATTTCTGCTGTAATACATGGTTTCTGAAAGCTCTGCCAGAACAGTAGATAAGAGATAGGAACTGATTTTTGTCTGGGGCCAAAAATGCAATTTTGTATGTGAAAAATATTATCTGTATGTTTTTGCAGCTGCGAATAATTGGGAGTAAACGTAATGGCTAGACCTATTGCTTCATTTGTATTTGCAGACGATTGCATTCTTGTCTCACTGCTTTTAAACTGATACGTAGTTCAGCTCTCAAGTGAAGTTACTCATTTATAACTGAGCAGATCAGGATCTGCACGTCCATCTCCCTGTATTGCTCTCTCAGGTGGGACGCAGAGGAACCTGAAAGCACAAACTGTTTTAAAAAAACTGCAGCCATGTTTTTAGATTATGTATGATAAACAGTATGAAATTTTGCTTCTTGTTGAAAAGAAATTATATGGAAATCAAAAATATGTATCTACTATCTTGTTTAGAGGGGCTTGGAAAAATCAGGTTTAGAAGTATTCTCACACTCTTCTACAGTGACACAATATTCTGAATTACTGCACGTAGATCCAAAACAATTGACTGTAAAGAAGAAAATTCTCCCCTTTGACTCAAAAACCTTAAATTCAGAATCAAGCCTTTAAAATAATAATTTCTTTGAGTTGAATTCTAAAGTAAATTGTTTCAAATTAAGAAACCAAACCTATTTTTGTTGAAAAGATAGAGAAAAGCCCCTTAACTTAGCAATAGATTAGTTTGTAAGATAAAATTTCATAGTTAGGACCAGTTTGAGGAGCAGAGGAGAATTTCTGAAACATTTCAGAAGCATTAAATTTGAATTTCTTCCTCTAAAAGTGTTGGCATAAAATTTCCCTCAGTTTGTAGTGCACCGTGCTAGTTAAACTTCTCTTAATTATGGAGCAGGAGCCTGAGTCCATAACCTGTTGAAGTCAATAGCAGCTTTGCAGTTGAATCAGTAGACCTGGGATCACATCTGATGAAGTTGTAGTATTTTTTTTTTTTTTTAAATCTTTTTTCTTTTTTACTTTTAAAGCAATGTAATAGCGGGGGGGATCAAGTTCTGCCATGGGAACTCAGTCCTCTGATTTCTTGCTTATGTAGTAATTTCCAGTTGTGTTAAGTTGAACATAGTAGACATTATGGTCTTCTGATTAGATGAAAATCTTCACCTTTGGAAGGAGACGAATAACTGTGCAAAATGAAAGTTATTAGAGAGAGAGACTTTAAACCTTTCCCTTTTTACTTCTCATATGGGTTATATTAGTAGTGATCTGGGCAGATTTAAAAAAAAACCAAACTGCTGATGCTTTTTATGCATTTTTCTCTGTTTGTAGAATTGGTTTGAGTTATGTGTGTAGAGTATGGAGTGTAAAGTTCCCTGGCTTTAGTGGATTTCTGTGTTATATTTTAAAATATCTGCATGCTGAGAAACTGGTCAGATTACTCCAGTAATGTACTTTTTCAATAGGTGTTTTGGGAGAAAGCTCAGCGTTTTTAACATGTGTTGTAAATTCTTAATTTGGGTTGCCCCGGAATTTGAAAGGAGTATTTGTGTGTTTCTATACATCTTGTCAGCATGTTGTTTAGTGAAGGGATTCAGTATGTATGTAACGTCTGTAAAAAGGTATATGAAAAGCAGCAGCAGATACTTCCATGAGCATTTGTGAGGCGAAGTCTAACATCATTGCTAGGTATCTGCACAGATGTTAAATGGCTGTCATAAAAAAAATTAGAAACATTCAGGTGTAGAAAATTATTCAAATTATGTAAATATTCAGATGTTTTATATAAAAATAAGAAGATGCCACCTTGTGGTAAGAAAGATGTTTTAGTGTATCCAGAAAACCTTTGGGTGAAGAGGGTACACATCTGAAAGCTGGCAATGATTTTTTTTAGTTTAGATTTTGAAGAAACAGTTTACTAAGTAAAATTAAATTTTATTTAGAGAATTACATGACCAAACTTCCCCTTCCCTGTGTGTTTTCCTCCTCCTTATGAATGTACTCTTGTACTGAGAGTATTTACAGGACTGTTGAAGCAAAAGCTGAATATATTCGAAGCTTCTTATTCCTGTGGATTTTCAAAGCTACTTGCTGTCATCACAGAAAACTGGGACTGGGAGGAGGGACACACCTTTAGCCTGGGTTAGCGGGTCTTATAGCTGAGACTTCTTTTTGTAGTTATTGCTTTGGGGTTAATACTGCATATATAGGCGGAGGTAACAGAGTAAAATGTTGTCTATATTTTATACTCAGCATTTAGAGTGACTATTATTTGATTTGTAGCCAAAATTTATTTATGGAAAAATAAAGGTTTTAAAAGATTGATAACATCTCTAAATTTATGTAACAGACAGGCATTTCTAATACCTGTTACATTATGCCATTCTTTATAATGGATTATATAACGTTTGTGTTTACCTATGCACCTATTCAAACTTAATTTGCAATTATAAGGTGAATTGTGCATCCTAAAAGCATCCTCTTACTCACCAGGATGCTGTTCTTCAAATGTTTGTTTAAATTAAAAAAGAAAGGCTAAAAAACCCCACCCCAAACCTTATGCTTTCTCTTTTTATTCTGTATTCTATTTTCTGTGATTTAAATAATCTTCTGTATCTACAACACACTTAGTGAGACCACAGTATAACTGCTGTCATGTACATGATAAGAAACTACTGTTGTCTTACTATTTATGTCTCTATTTTACACATTGATGGTCAGAAAAAGCTACAGGAAAAAAATAATAATTGGAAAATCTCACAGTCTTCAATTTTGCGTGCGCGCACACACACACTCCTTAATAGCAGGGGATGTCTACCTTGTACAGGCACCTCTGTGCATATTGATGCTAAATTTATATAATAACAATAAAAAGGGGGTTAGCAATTTTTCCCCAATTTGAAGAAGTATTGTGCTTGTAATTAAAACATACTTTCTCTTAACATAATTTATTTCCTTGCATAATGTAATTTGACAGAGTATTATAAATGTATATCTCTATGCTTCATGACCCCATTATGAGGACAATTTTTCCATAGTAATTCATTTGCGTTCTGTTTCTACTTGCTTTCTGATTACACAATCAGTATTGAATTGTGCAACCAACATCCTGATTAAAATGAGAAAAAAACCTATACAGCTTAGCTCACTGAAAATCTCTTCTTGTTCCCCTAAAGACAATGGCAAAATTCTTTTTTGTTGGAGAAGATGAAGTTATTAAAATGGATTGCAAATGGAAGAGTAGAAGGTGGAGCTCCAGCTCCCCATGGGAAGAAGAAAGTGTAGGAAATATCAGCCACAAACACAATTTGGAGAAGTATTGCAGGAAAAAAGGAAAACCATTAGAAAGTTGGGGTTGACAAGAGAGATTCGGGAAAATGTTTTTCCTCATTTTTCTCCTGATTTTAGGATCACAGTAAGGTACAGTGTTTTTCACAGCAACAATAAATTTATTTAGTTATCAGAAAATAACTTTAAAAAAAAAAGAGAGAGAGATTTCAATGCAGGAGTCATAATGCTGATGAATGCACAAATAATTTTATTTGGAATTTTATCTCCTCATCAGGCCTAAGAAGCTGAACAGCCCTGATGGTGGGTGGCTCCTGTGGAATTTTCCTGCCCCAAACAGTTTACAGCTGCTGTGTTTTTAGACTAACCCAAAATGTGCTTGACAAATAATACAAGGAACTCGGTCACTGGAGAAAGGGTTTCTATATCATCAGTCTGGAATATCTTTTGTGGTTAGAATTAAACACACATTCTGGTAAATGGTAGGATTTAATAGTCTAAATTGTACATATTCTTTTTTGTGTTTCAATTTCCTTTGTTTCTTTTTTGTTCAATTTTTTTAAACTTTTTGTGAATAATGTAGTATTTGATTATTGATTGGCTACTAGTTAGAAAAGCACAATGTTGATTAATTTCTTGAGAATATCAACAAAACGAATGCTGAATGTATAAGCATACACGTTTGCAGTGCTGAGTTGATCTTGGGAATAATCAGCTGAAGAATTAGATCTTAATGCTTGAGCCTTGAACATATCCAGAAAAGTGGAGATACTGAGTTGCAGCTTTGCCTGTTGCACTCTGGCACCCTTACTTTATTGATTCATTTTGTCATTTGAGAATGTGTTTAGATGGATCGTGGCCTGCTCACAAGCAACAACAGCAAATTAATCAAACATATTAGAAAAAGGTGTGCCACAAATCTTAGCAGTAGGCCAAGTTCAGCAAAATGGTGATTAATATAAATTATTAATTTAAAAAATATTTTATTAGAGCAGAAGTTTGGCCTCATGGTCCATACTTAGGTTTGGAAGCTGTGAGTTGCTAATTTTAATACCTTGGGGTTTTTATTAGCTTTTTATCATAGCACATATAGCTTTATATTATCCCCTCTTACTTCCTACAGAAATAACCCCTACTTACTACAGTGGTACTACTTGAGATGTTAAAACTCCAGGTAGTTATAGATAGAACTGGTTGGAAAATGGGAAACATGTCTTGTGGAACATTTCTGACCAATTCTAATTATTGCCATTAATGTATCGTTGAAAATTTTTAAACAGAATTTCTTTGGAAGGTATGACCTGCTCTTTGAAAGTGGGGGAAAATACTTATTTTTAATCACCTTCATCTCAAGAGCTGTAATTGAGGTTATGAAGTTATAGTGGATTAACAGGTTAGTGGGTTGGGTTTTTTTTTCAATATGGAGAAAAAAAAATTCAGCGAGTTTCTTATAAAAACTTTACTAAGTGCTCAACCTTTGAACACAAATGCAAAATCAAATGTTTTAAGTTAGGGCCATAAGCTTCACATTAGAAATTAATCATGAGATGTTTTGGTGATAAAATCTCTCTCATTTGAAAATGTAATTTATTAACCAGCACAATATCTATTTCAGGGCATTATTCAAGCTCCAGTAAAGATTTTCATAATATTATAATAATGTGCCAATATTAAGCCTTGTGTGAAAGGAAAGCATGCTTTTCTCTTTGCTCACAATCTCCCTTTTTTGTCCCCTCTGGGATGCAAAAACAGAAAACCCAGAGTCATGACCTGATACTGCTGGCATAAGAGATGTGGCAACTGATCTTGAAGTAGACGGGGTTGTTGGTGGGGCCGCGAGGCTCCGGTCCCTCGTAGCTGTCTATTTGTTGGCCACGGCCACTTCTGCCTGTGCTGTGGGTGTGCAAGAGAGGTAGGATGCTGATGGCTGAGTAGTCATTCCCCAAAGATTTCTGTGGTATCCCATGGATGCAGCATAGGTCTGGGCTTCATGTTATGGACCAGCATGGATAGTAAAGGGTCTAAGGAAGGTGTCAAAGGTAAAGGGCATCCCGTGTCTTGCACGTTCATCTTATTCCTGCCTCTAACCCTTCCTGTCCGGCTTTGCACTACTGTGGCTCTCACTGCCATATACAGTGGTGGAAAAGAATACACGTGTCATTTTTCATCAAACTGGACTGAAACAAATGGAAGTGTCTGGATCACACTGTGTTTTCTCTTTCTGTGCTTGATAAAGCAATAGTCAGTAAAATGCTAGCAAAGTATGAGTTCTGGGGGGAAAAAATACTTGCAGTTCCCTTTGCACCTTCATCGTTTTCTTTATGTTGTAAAAATAATTTAATATGACTCTAACATGTTGATTCTGGGAGGCCTCGTAGAAAGGCAAGAAGTACATGACAGCACTTGAACTGTACTATTTTGCCTGTGCTGTAATTATTTTCATTTATGAAATTCTAAATTCTGTTTTAAATATTGAATATTTCTGGTGAAATGACAGCTTGTGCTAGCTTTAGGATATGCCTGCTTGGTAATTATTCATGAGAAACACAGCTGAAAACAAACTAGTTATACACCTTGGCAAGTCACTGTGATTTTAATTCTGTGAAATTTCCCTATGGCCATGTGACTTTATTCTAAAGTACTCTAACAGTGCAGATGTCCAGAATGCCGTAGCTGTTACAAATGTTATTCCTGTATTCAAAGTTTTGAATCATCAGTGCTTCAGGAAAGGGGGGGGGGAGCTAAAAGAGTAGAAGAAAAAAAGACCGATGATACAGTGTGTGTTTTGAGTGTTTGTCACATACTTCATTATGAGCAGCTATCGTACATTACTGGAACACAGATATATCATAAGTAATATATCTCAATGTATGTACAGGGCATATAATGGAATTTAAAATATGTGGAAGGAATGCATTGCTGAAAAGCACTAAGTATTTTAAAATATCTTGTTTAAGCTGTGATACAATAGGCAGCATCAGCTCTGACATTTTTGGAAGTTTAAAAGTACGATAATTTCTATGTAACATTGGATGAAGAATTGAAATGCTTCAGATTTAGCTAAAAATAAAACATTTCTCTACTTTCGCCATTTCTTTTTCTTCTCCATATGGCTCCTGAAACATTCCTTCATTTAAATAGGTTTTAGAGCTCTTTCCTTATAGTTCCTAAAGCATTCATTGCTTTTGAGAAAAAAAACATTTTAGCATGTGCTATTTTTGTTATTCTAATTAGAAAAAAACAGCTGGTCCTGCGCAGCTCTGACTGTAGTCTTTTTCAACACATTGTTCAGATTTTTTTTTCCTCTTTCTCTGTCAAGCTACAGGCTACCACCTCTTCTCATCCCAAATGAGCCAGCCCCCAAAACACCTGCATGTGCAGCCTTAAGTATCACATCTGCCAGGGAACAAAAAGAAAATACTTTATTGGTCACAGGACGCGTAAATCAAATTATTCGTATTAGGAATACATATATTCACAAGTAACTGGAAGTGACACCGGGCTAATGGCCAGTAGCTTTGTTTTCCATTCAGAGGTATTTTTTAGTGTCTTTAGCATGCATTCTTTCTCATACATATAAACCAACTTAACTGCTTTCATTTTTTTTAAAAAAAAAGGTAATCAGCCTTCACTTAGGATTTTGATATCTGTAAACGTGTGTGCCTACAAATAATCATTGAAGCTGATCAAAGTCACACTCTCTGTTGCTATGGTAATGAATCCCCATTTTGTTTACGGATGGGTATGCGCCACATGACAAGAAATGATGTCAGGTGGAAAGCTGAGATAAATTAAATTTGTGGTCTGAAGTTATTAACATATGTTTTGTGTGAGTGTGTGCATATGTATTAACTAAGAAAGGGAAGATCCAGAAAATTCTGTTCTTTTAAAATGACATGGAAACACAGTGCTTACAACATAAATCACGGCGTAGTTTATTCCAGTTAGATGAAAGAGACATAGAGCGGTTGGGGCAATGACGTTTCTGCAGCACGTCCAAATCAATGGAACTGTTCTTTCATAGTCCTACTTGTTATTTAATTTCCTTGTCCATTCTTTCCTCCTGTTTGCAATTCCATTTGTTGATTAGATTGCTTTCGCAACTGCCCCTAACTTTATACATGTGTGTTTTGTCCGAATCGAAAGTCAGAATTTATTTCTAGCTTAAAGTAAAAAAGTCAGTACATTTATTTACAAATAATTGCACAAATGTTATTATTTTGGAAAGCAGAAAAACTCATACAATAAATATTAGTTGCATTTCAAAACAAATGCTATAATACACTGATAACTTTGAAACACGTTTTGAAGGCCTAAAAGCATGCAATTAAGGTGAAAATCTGTGTATCTGTCAATTAGAGTTTACTTCTGCTTATGCAGTATTTCCCCTAATGCCAGCATTCTCTGCTGGTGGTTGGAGGAGACTGGCCTTTATGGGTCAGAATCAAATGCAGGTAGGTGTTGGGGAAAATCAAAAGCCTGTAGCCAAAGTAATCATTAAAGGAAATTTGTTTCTCTACAAATTTTGGATATGACAGCCTTCTCTTTTTAAGCTGTATATGTATGTGTATGCATGTACATATGTCTTTGGAGAAAGTGATTGAATGCATTTTCCTAAAAGAGACTGTACGAGCTATTTCACAAGGTATGGATGAGAAGCTGTTTTTATCAACAGTAATTTTCTCTTCTTGGTCATGCGTTTACATAAAAAGGACAACAGAAATGCCTCTAGCCAGCTGAGACTTCAATTTTGCTGACTTTCAGTTCCACTTCTCCTTATAGCACCTGTCAGGGTAGCTGAATGAAAGTCCACTAAAGTCAGTGGAGAAGCTCAACAAGTTCAGCAAGTTTGGGATTATAGTATGGTGACCATTTAACAAAAAGCGGTAGCCAGCAATTGAAATTTGTAGCATTTCTGATTCCTGAGGGTACAGGGGACTTCATACTGAATTAAAGAACTTGTGCGTTTGATAAATTTTCCTGAGGAATAAATTGCATTCATTCTTTTTCAGAAGATGTAGGCATTAGTTAAGAGAGACAACAGAAATCACCGTTTGGGAAGCTCTTGTACCATGATAACACGGAGGGGCAGGGCTGTTAGATACAGCAGAGATGGGCAACTACTGACAAACTTAGCCAATGCTTCCGTGTTCAAGCAGACTGAAACAACACCAATTTTTTTCTTTTCCAAAGTTTGGCTTGTGGAGCATATTCCTATGCAGAATATTAGACTAGAAACATATTAGAAACACAGAATATTAGACTAGAAACAGAGACTGCAGCAGTTCTATTGCCCCAACTATACCTATGAAAAAAAAAATGTGCTGAAGATGCATTGCTATTTTCGTACATTTATATGTTATTATTTCATATAGGATCAACACTGAATTTGTTACTTTGAATGCCACAGACCATTCTTCTGTTTCTTTAGAAATATAATAATCTCTCTAATTCATGTGCCATGTGATGGTGTACCACCTAGCAATAGGTGCGTAATTGAGGGCAGAATTTGACCCTTTGATTCTGTAAATCACATATGATCATTACAGAAGAGCTCAGATCTTTAGACGTTGTATGATTGCCAGCTCACCAGCCACCCTTCCTTTGTCACATTATTTTTTTTAGAGTCTGACACTCTAATGAAAGCAATACAAAAGGCTGCCAGAGCCCAGCTCAGAATGCCCAATTTGCTTTGACTGCCATTTTAGAGAGCAAAAGTGTGTTCCATTATTTGTATCGATATTAGGATGAACTTAGAACGGCAGATCTTCTGGACAGGGGCTACACCTTTAGTTTCTTTTCAAGGTTTGTGCACATTTGTGCACATCTGTGCTATCACGTAAATAATAATTCAATAGTAGGAAAATTAATGCATTTCTGAAGGTGAACTAATAGACTTCTGTTGGCTCTGTGGAGCACTAGGATTTAAGCATTACTCAATTTTCAGCCCATACACCTAAGTGATAAGATTTCAGAAGATTTTGTGTATGTCTTTGTGTATAAGAGCTGAGCAAAACTCATTTTCTTCAGCCCAAGCTTCTAGAATAATCCACAGTACATCCAGTCGTACTCATTACCTGATGTCTGCTGCAAGGAGAGAAAGTGTGCTTTTTGGCACTGTTTTTTGAAAATCTTGAATTTCTTTTCCTTCTGTCTTTCTCTGCCACAAACTTTTTCTGTCCCCCTCATCTGAGATACTTGGGGAGAATGAGAGCATTAAAGCAAGCTTGTCAAATGTTAACCTGATAAAGAAAAGGCTTGGAAATGCATTTTGTTCCCTGGAGAGAGGCTGTATTATTCTGAGGTGCCCTTTGCTATGTCAAGAGCTAAAGATGCTTCATGAACCACACCTTGGCAAAGATGAGTAAGACCCTCCCTTCGAAAGGCTTAGACCTGTTGAGCATCCTTTTCATCATTACAACATACAGTACATTGGAGCGTCTCAGATTAATCATCTCTTCCCACAAGTAGAATTTTCTTTTGTTAAGACCTTAGGGAAGCTAAATTTTTCAAAATACACGCTGGATGGGACTGAAGGGTTTTTTTTTATTTCCTTTGGAACCCCATTCACAGAAGCAAACCTCCAAGTTTAAACTTAAAAAACAGAGGCAGCAAGGGTTTCAATTCAGAGAAAGAAAGATGCATTGGTCCTGAGATTCTGTGAAGATCCTGCATTCTCCTGAGTGCTGGAGAAATTTGTGAAACTCATTATCTTCCAGTCCAGCATTTTAAAGAAATCCCTGACTATCAAATTTAGCTTTGACATAAATGTGTGTAACTAATATTAGAACTCTAAAAATGATCTCGTTAATCATCATTTCAAAACAATGCTTACATATTCTTAGAGGCGGGGTTTGGCTTTTTTTGATGAAGTCAATTGAGGCTTAATTTTCTATGCGGGTATTACCAATGACATGCACAGATCTTGAGCCCCAAGGGATTTCTTCTAAGACATGACAGTGAGAACATATTGCTGCATGTGAAAAATACTTCTGCCATTGTTGTTCAACATAGAGAGAATTTTCTGACTTCAGAAATGTTCAAAAAAAATATAAAAAACAATCCCCTCCCCAAAAGCCCCAAACTTTTACTTTTCATTCTGAGAATTAGCATGTTACAACAGAATCTGAAGTTTAGTTTTTGAAAATGAACTCATTTTCAGAAAACCAGGTATGCGGAGCTTATAAAGAAGTCGTATGCACAGAGTAAATCCATATATGCAGTACAAAGTTAGG
Organism: Pluvialis apricaria; assembly: GCA_017639485.1. Taxonomy (NCBI): domain Eukaryota; kingdom Metazoa; phylum Chordata; class Aves; order Charadriiformes; family Charadriidae; genus Pluvialis; species Pluvialis apricaria. The sequence continues at coordinate 10,162,633 of CM030009.1, read as the reverse complement.
CTTCTGTATGATTTATTGAGTTCATTTGCTTCCCTTTTCTACTTTTTTTCTGGATCTTTCTATTGTTATTCTTCCAAAAGGAATACAGTACAGCAGATTCATCAGAGGCCATTATTTACTGATTCTGTATATTGTTTTCATAATGGTTGAACTCAGCAATTCATGAACTGATTATTGAGTTTTAGCAAGTGGCTAATGAATCATTGATGCTGGCTCAGGGAGAAACAGATTCCTCATGTTTCTGCAATTCTGCAGGTTTCCTCCAGATTTCAAAACTAGTTTCATTCATTTCATTTATTTCTTCCCTATCTTCCTCTCTTGGAATATTGCCTTCAAAAAAACCCAAAGCCAGTGACCGCTCACATCATGTCACGTGTTTTTCTCTAATAGGTTAGTCACCATATATTGACTAAAAGTAGATATAAGAAAGAACTGACAGGATTTGCAAATTCACGAGGTCTCATGTGAATGAGAAACTATCAATAAAGTTTAAGTTATTATAAATCAGCTACAAGATGGCACTAAAATAATATGCAATTTCAAATGAATGATTTTAAAAGTTAGCGAAACAGAATTGTTGATTAATATAGCATAACATATTCCTTGCTTATTATGGAATAGTAATGAATTATTATTAAAGATACTATATTACAGTTGCAATGTAGCAGTATGAAAACTTTAATAGCAGCCTGCAGAAAGGCTCTTTCCATTCTCGTTTTTATCTTTCAGCTTTTTGAAATGCATGTCCCTACAGAATTATTACAAGATAATAGAACTCAAAGATTTATTTCTGATAAAAGGTTTAAATTGCAACAGCAAAACATAATAGCCCAATAACAAGACTGAATAGATATTAAAATAAAGAAGAAAGAAAGAAAAAGGCATTGACTTATTGCTTACCTGTCTATTCATGAAAATGGATCCATCATATTGCAACTTGATAGTAGCTCTCTGTAGCCTGTATGTTGGAATTCAGGAAAGAGTTAGACTCATGGGGTTTATTCACTGGTTGCATTGGCATGTGTGTGTTTGACTGCTATAGTAACAGAAGATTTTCCTGAAAGTCATTTCAGTGTGGATTAAGCCTTACTTGTCACCTTCACCTTTCCCATAGAAGAAAACTAGATTTGTCATAATCTGACAAATCTGGTTTGTTTTCATTTGTACTAAACTGTTATTGAGAATGGTAGAATTTTTTTTTTTTGCTGTGGGGAAGTTGAATAACATTTGTGAAATAAGAAATTCCAGAAGGATACACTAAAGATAACTCACAGATTTTGAGGACTTATTTGTAGTGATATCTGATTTGAAATCAGATTTTTGTTGTCATCCATGCCATTCTTACACTAGTGGAACAATTGTTTGGATATTTGGTTAGGGCAGCATCCTGTATTTTATCTTGTGAATAGATGTACTCAGAAGATGAGGTTTGGATATTTCTTTTAGTAGGTTGTGAGAAGTTTTTTAAAGAGAAAATCTAAATATTTCATGAGAAAATAAAAATGTTTCAGTTCATGTAATTCATTTTGTTGCCACGAGGGCTACGTGGACTTGCAGATAATGTCTGATGGTCTCATATAGGCCCACTTTCCTCATGTGTTACATTGCTCTCTGTAGTATTTGGGTGTGTGTTCTTGCTCTCTCCCTTTTTTCCTCTTTGTTTCCCCCTTCCCCTCTTTTTTCTAAGTAGAGAGGGGCAGTCTCATCATGGGAGATTAAATCTTATTAGAGGACTCAGTCTGTAGAAAAGATGAGGAATGAGGGGAATGAACCAGAACTACTATTGTATGCAACAGAAAAGTTGGCGGGCTAGAATATTTATGTTTTTGATAATACTTTTCTTCCAGTTGTGCTCGTAAAACCAGTTCATCATGAAAAACAATTTGAGTGAGCTTGAAAAGTAAATTTTCTATATTTTCTGCTGAAAATTTACAGCAGCTCTTCTTACAGTTCCTTAGTAAACACGTGGTTTTGTGGTTCTTCTCATGATTCAACACCAATCACCATTTTGATCTTTACGAAATGCAAAGATTGCCAGGGGCTGATGTAAAGAAATTTTCTGCCTTTTGCAACCCTTGTCTCTGAAAAGAGAGCATTGGTACCATTTTTGAACCCCAAATAACAAAAAGCCTGATTTTCTGCAGAGTGAATTTATCCTACTTTCATAGTATAGGCAGTAGCAGGTACCCATAGGTAGGCTGAACTGTTTCCTCTCATCTTTTTTTTTTTTTCTTCATATTTCTATTCACAGAGACTGTCTGCCATGTGTGGAATTTAACTGCAGTTAATAAGGTCTGATTGGAATTTTCATGAGCAGCATCTTTGTCAGATTTGTTCAAAATAAGTGAGAGAAGATATTTTATATATTCTCTTTCAATAGGTTAAAAATTAATGAGAAAATCCTCTTTAAAATTAGGAAGTAAATAAATATTTTGCAGTGTTAAAGTCATCTTTTTCAGTATGATAGATCATTAAAATAAGTTACATTTGTGATGTACATACATTTTTCAGGACAAAGACTGTGAAAACTTATGGGAACTTTATTTCAAGAGCTGGTGCAGATAAAATACCTGGATATTTTTTCAGGTGTATTTAATCCTGCTGAGGAGTTAAGTTGAAGTGTTTGAACAATTATATTTAAGAGAAGATACTTTTTTTTTCTTTTTAGAATAATGAGATGAAAAAAAATCGGTGAAATAGTATCCCACGGTATTGTACTGCAGACTTGGAGAGAGTATTGTATTCCAACTTCTCGCAAACCACAGGAGCAGACCACATATCAGGCATAGAACAAAACAACAAAAAAGAAATCCCCCAAAGTCTGACCAGAGGCTGTTAGATTTAAGCTGAATAGAGCTAATGCTAAGAGCCTTGGGGACAGATCCTCAGCTGGTATAAACAGCTCAGCTGAGTTTGGTCTTGTAAACAGGATTGTTTACACCAGCTGAGGATCTGCCCCTCAGTGCTGATACTGGCTGAGAGAAGTTTGCTCTAAAGTAGACTTGCTGCAGTTTTGAAATAAATAAAAGCCAGTCTTTTCAGGTATTTAATACTCTTCTATTCCAAGCTTGCTTCTGTTCAAGGCTCTCTCTATGTGTATGTTGAATTTGATAAACAAGGCTGACAGACGATTTACAGATTCTGTGCTTGTCGACTTTCTCCCCTTTTAAAAGAGCTGCTTGCATGTAAAGCTTCGGGCTGCATGGAAGTTATGATAATGCAAATAAGCCACACGGTCTTTCATGCCAATATTCCCTTCTTTCTACTTTTGTCCAGACTGGTCTGTGTACCGAGAGAGGTGAGCTATTAATATTGCCTTTTTACAGCTAAATTATCTGACTCCAGAATTGTTCACAGATTCTATTAAAGACCCCTATGGAGGATTGCTTCTACAAATAGGCATTTTAATTCATCCGGGTACACTAAGGTGTTACCTTCCTTTCATTAATAAAATGGAAACTCATAAAGAAAACCAGATTATCCTGAATTTATGATCAAGTAATTTTGTTTCTCTTAGCTCTGGTAATAATTGTGGAACATTATTTCCTTGTTTCTTTTCCTTTCTCCTTCATATACCTAGACAATCTTAATTTCTCATGTTTATTTATCTTTTTCCCCCTTTTAATTTGACAGGAAAAGCTATCTAGGACCCCAGGAGGCAAACGCTGAGAGTTAGGAATTGGTCCTTCCCATCTCCACTTTAATGAAATAATAAGTAATTGGTTCATATTTACCAATGCTTTAGAAATTCTAGGTTATTCTTTTTGCATTCTATCTTAAAAATTCTTGAAATGGTAGTTTCTGGCTTTATTTTTAATACGTATTTTGTATTTCTTCTGGCATTTTATCATCCACATAGTGAAGTGATTAATCTTTCTCATCATAACTTTAAATATTTCTATACTATTTTTCCCCCTGAAATGAAGCTTTCTTTTCTGTTTTTAAACCATTGTTTTGATCTTTCCTTCCAATCAGCTCAAGGTGAATGTTGTTAACAGACAGAATGAAATTTCTATCCATTTGGGGTCCTCAACAGGGATAAATCACCACAGGTTTACTGACACCAACCTCTCTCTGCCACTTTACATCAATGGTGAGTCTGTCTCTTTATTGACAGATGCCTTTTTGGGGGAAAACCCCTGAATCGCGTTCTTCAGAATGCAGATCACACTATGGATCACTTCTCTGTTGCAGAGCACTTCTGAAGCACCTCTGCAGAGACCACTTCAGTTGAATGACTACTTCATGGACTTAAAATGAAGTGTGCAGAGCTAAATTATCTCTGTAGATGCTTTGGCTAAACTTCCAGTAGTAGGCTATGCTTCTGAGATCTCTTAAGAAGCAACTACAGAAAACATACAGTGCATTTTCTGACCAACTGAAGGGTTGTGATCCAGCTGGGTTCAGTACAGTAACATTACACAAGGGTAATGTTGTTACTCTCCAGCTAAATTTCAAAGGTAACTAAGATACCAATAACATTTAAATAATCTTTGTTTCATGTGCCTGTTCATTCAGAAATTGTTGAACTCTTTTAAGATAAAGGAAATAAGATTTCAAAATCAAATTTGACCCCACCTAATTTAAAGTTAAATGAATTAATCAGATTTTAATCACAAACTATGAAAAATAGCAACAAAAGTGGGAGAGACATACCTCGATTCAGAAATAGACCTCTGTCACAGAAAGAAAATCTTCCTTAAACCACTTTTTTTAAATTTTTCTAAATATTTTTGGTATTGTTTCCATATGTGCCTACAGGATCATAATTTGCTCCTTAAAACATTTTAAATAGTTCTTGAGTAGTTGCTTGGGTGCATGATTCATCTCAAATTATGTACAGTTCTCCCCTTTTTCTAAGGATTGTTGTTATGTCTATTGAGATGACGACGACACTGTGGTTCATAGAAAACTCCAAGTATTTTGTTAGCCAAATTTTAAATATCTGTTTAGTGGAGTATTTTTTCCAATTTCAGGACAGTTACACTATGCGTAGAGCATGACCTAATGGCCATCTGCTCTAAAACAAGTGTTGGTGAATGCCTATTTCAGTACAACAGTGTAAAAACTGTTTTACTGGTTATCATACAATTTTATATCCATGAGCCATTACTGAGATAAAAATGAATTTTCTTTATTTCAAAAGTTGTTTCCTTTAATTAGTCACATTCGTTATTTTTGATAATCTAGTAGCTGAAAAGCAGTTTATGAATATGGCCTAATCTCTCTTAATGTCTCTGATATCATGGACATTTCACTCCTCTTTCTAAATGAAATCTTTCTTGCTTACACATTCTTAACCTGCTCAAGCATTGAAAGCCAATAAACTACAGATTCTCTTAATTTAGAGTTGCTGAAGTTGCTGAACAGAAATATTTTCAATTTGATGTTACTTCCATGATACAGGAAGCAATAGCAGGAAAACCCAGACAAAGCATTCCTGGCACATGGACTGAAGATTTGATTTCTTTTTTCCTCCTTTAATAAAAGATTTGGAAAAGAAGAGTTAGGGATGATACTCTAACATACCAAATCCTGGAGCAAAAACCAAAATTAATCAAGTTTTTGCATTTCATTTATATTATCTCAAGAACAGGAATAGAAAACACTTAATTAAAGACCCCCTGTACCTGTGAACAGAAATATTTTCAATTTGATGTTACTTCCATGATACAGGAAGCAATAGCAGGAAAACCCAGACAAAGCATTCCTGGCACATGGACTGAAGATTTGATTTCTTTTTTCCTCCTTTAATAAAAGATTTGGAAAAGAAGAGTTAGGGATGATACTCTAACATACCAAATCCTGGAGCAAAAACCAAAATTAATCAAGTTTTTGCATTTCATTTATATTATCTCAAGAACAGGAATAGAAAACACTTAATTAAAGACCCCCTGTACCTGTGAAAGACTATAAACGTGATACTTTTCCAAATTGAGTCAATGGGAAAGTTCTGACTTCATAGGGAATTAGGCTAGGTCCAGTAGCATCCAAATATCATTTGGATGCATCTATCATGCATCTTAAATACTCTATGTTAGTGTTTTGCAAAGCAGGTCAATATATTTCCTCTGTTTTATAGCTAGGATAGGTAAAGCATGTATGTGGCAAATCAAGTGGGACAGTATCCTCCATAGTAACACCTGACATAGCGTGAGCATCTTCACATCTGATCCATTCTTATGCCTTTTCTGGCTGTTGGTGGAAGAATGAAGGTGAGTCTCATCTGCTGTTTTTTTGGCACGAAGTAATCCCACTGCAGATATTTTTTTATCAAGGTAAGGTGGGGTAAAAAGATAACACACTTTTCAAAAAGGAAATAAAAATTTAAAGCTTGACTCAAGATCCACCTTACCATAATGGGCTTGGTTTATCCTAGCTCTGTCTTCTGTCATTAATTATTTTTGCTGTAAGCATATGATGTGCATAAGTAATTTTAAATAGAGTAAATTTGGCTTGGCATGTTTGATAAAAAAAAAATATTTTTGGCAATTGAAAATCATGAGACTAGAGAAATTCAGACAGTTTTGAGAATTTTCTCCGTAAGTATTATTGCTTTCAGACTGCATTAAGTTCTGAAATTAGTCTGAAAAAAATTAATTGTACAAAATGCAAGGTAGATATTCCATTAATTTTCCTAATGTGATACAAAATAGAAAGATGCACATAAATCAGTTATTCTGCCTCTAATATGTGTATTGCATAAAGTTCAACTTCCTGCAAAATGACTTAACCTGCACAGAGCATAGAATATTTGCCGCATGTAAGATGAACTTCATGGAAGAGAAGCAAAAGTAATTTCCCTAATGACTGGTTGAAAATCTTGAGATTTGCAGAGCATCCATTTTTTATCTCTAGCAAAGCATACATGATCTCTATCTGCCTATTTGTGACACTGCAGTGTATGACAAAGACTACTGCATCATGCAGTGTTGAAACAAAAAGCACATGTCAAAACTCAAGTAGTAATCTTTGAAAGGTCTCCTGAGGAAGAGTCATTCTGTTTTGTAACACAGCCTTGCCCTGAAAATGTCTCTAAAATGTGTCCAAAGGACTTATAACACTTTATATAGTCCAAATGCCCTCACATTTATTCTCAAATACATTTAAGTGCATGGAAGCTTTTGAATCGCAGGTATGATTATGTGTAGCTGCTAAAATCTTGCGTTTTAAAATACATTACAACACAGTTTGATTACCACAACTGCCTCACTGTCACGTCTCCCATTGGGCTTTCCCTGCCCTCCTTTCACTTTTCCCTTTGCCATTTCGTTTTGTGTGGGTGAAGAGCTGGTGTGCACACTGAGGGCTTTGCGATGCCAGATGAGGTTACAAAGAAGACAGCTGTCTAGTTTGGGGAAAATAATTTCTGTGCTGTGTTATGGTACATGGGACGGCAGTGCTTTTTCAAGAGGGCAGGAAGGTAGCAGGGCTTGTCCCCTTTCTGCCAGCCCCGTTCAGTAACAAGGATCCAGTACAGATTACAATGATGAATTGTACAGTACCTTGGTAGAGCCTGTTCCAGTTCCTATTGATGTCAGCGCAAAAGTTTCCTTTAATTTATTTGAGATAGGATTAGACTGTTAATGAGTAGGTCCCTGAGTGTGCTCAAAAGTGTGCAGTGAGTAACCAGCTCTAAAGGGGCATCTAGGTTTGTCTACAATATTCTTTAATAAGTCTTTGTAATCATAAGAAGACTGGTGCTTCAAAAATTTCTTCTTTGTTGTTAGATGACCAGGTTTAAAAGGTGAGTTAAGCATTACATTTTGTCCATGAGTTGTTTACACTCTCGCTCTTTTTATAGCTGCATACAAATCTAAACCAATAATTGTTATTTCTAGGGAGTGTACAAGACAATAAATAGCTGTGTATACTCCCACTGTGTCGTCATGTTTCTGTGAATCACAAGCTAATTACTTCAAAGTTTAAAATTTGTTCTCCTAAAAACTATTGCTCTTTTATTCCCAGAAACTCAATATCATCATAGTTTGTCAAAAGCATTGTCATTGATGATCTCCCTGTTCTTATTTAGGTATTGATAGCCTTAAATGTATATTGGATTCTGTGTGTACGGAGTCGCAGGTACCCACACGCCTAGTTTGTGTGACTGGTAAATGTAAATCCGTAGGAATTACTCTGGGTGATAAAATAGGAAATTCAAGTTCGTATGACCAGCCAGCTAATGCAAATAGGTCTAATGTATTTCACGCGAGACGTTAGGCTGCTATTTTTGCTGTTTATCTCTAGTCCCATCAGCTGGAAAGCTCCAAACCGATGGACTGTTTTTGAAAGCATATGAATATCTCTTGTGCTGTAGCCAGTACTTCTCCCGTTGATAATACTGTAACTAATGCCCATGTCTCTGTGTGTGTAGGGGCTGACAGCATAGCTGGCATCCTACAACATTTTACTGTATTCAGTATTTAGCCTCATTAGCGTATAGAGTACTGCGAAATACCTCGTGTAAGAAACGAGCAAGAGTAGCACAAATTTAATTCTCTGTACTGCCTATGTACATACACACAAGTCATCAGTCCCATTTGGTACTTCTCTAAAATATTTGTAAATGTTATTTTAAATAAACATTTAGCTGGTTCATTATTAAATCTTTATATAAATTTAATCTTCTATAAGATGTTAAAAATCTTTAGAATTCATCAGCATATCTTAATACTTGTGCTTGGCTAATGTTTCACATTTATAGGAGTTTTAAAAGGCAGGTGCAATGTGACATATCACAAGAAGCAAATTAAACTCTTGTAAAGCACAGCTGGAATGCTAAAAATGTGTATTTGTAATTTAAATATGTGACACCATCACACTGTAAAATCAGTTCATAATTAGAAAACATCTGTTTTTTTCCAATATGATGTCTAATAGTATATTTAAATAATTTAGAATGCAATAAGGAAAAAAAAAGTCAAGCTATAGTAAGTGATTTAGGACACTTCTTTTCTTTTGTTTAAATGTCCTCCTCCAGATCTTTAAGTAACCCATCATTTTGAAGCTAATTCTTGGTTCACTTTATAATCACCATTGATGAAATACATATGCCAAACATATGTGCTGTTATGACCTTATTGTCAGTCAAGAAACAGGTTTTGTAGATGCTATTATTAAGAAGGATTTACACACTGTCATGTTGCTGTTTTTTTTCTTTTTTGATTGTCAGAGAACCCTGAGTCAAAAGTTGATTATTTTAACAGTGAAATTTACATGAATACATGTGTATATATATATAGTAAACACAATGATGTCTGAAGAGTTTATGATATCTGGAAACATACTTAAACTAGATTAAATACTGGCTTAAAATGTATTGGGATCAATTCAAGTTTAACTAATAAAGTTTGAACAAAACCACAACTTCTCAAATGAAGTTAACATGGTAGATTAGCCACACATCTGTCATTAGTGTTCACGTAGGAGGGTATTTATATTGGTGTGATGAAAATCCTAATGGATGTTTTTATCCTGCCTGAAGTGTGCAAGCAGAGCATTCCCCTAGTTTATAGGCAGTAAACTATATAACCTTTCTCTTGCTGTTGCCTAAGCATCTAGTTAAGATAAATAGAAGCCATACATTCCTGAACAGGTTTTGTGGTGTTTTTTTTTTTTTTCATGGGCATCATGTATAAATGCTTGAAAAGTCTCCCCACATACTTGACAATGCCTAAAAAGCACACTGGGTACAGCTGTACTGCTTAGAGAGATTTTTCAGCTCAGTAGCTGGGCAGTGGTGTTAGTAAATACTATGAGGTCCATCTATCTACTCTTCCCTGGGATGTGAATGTTCTGGAGAAAAAATGTGTTCAGTTTATGTGCTTTCCATTTTAAATGAAATTAATTTTTGCCCTGAAAATGAGGAAAAAATCTAAAACTAACTTTTTGAGGGCTAGAGTACATAAAGTTAATGTGCTGCAGTTTACATGCATCTATGTCTCAATCGTCTTTTATCAACCTTTGCTGCTGCAGCCCACCACAAGCTTTTCATCAGTTTATGCATTGTGCGCCAGGGCAAATAATGACAGAATATCTAGCTAAAGAAGGGGTACTTAATCAGCAATCAAGATTCAATTTGTTTTAATTTTAGCAGGTGTTTGTGAGGTACATTGATGGGAGAGATAATATGTACTGCTTTCATTAGCTCTCTTGTTTTTGCGCTTGAACATTTAAGAGCCAGATGTTCGGAGGTGAGCTGATCAGAATATTAAGTCTCCAGAGGTTGGTTTCCATAGTGTTTTACATTCCTTTCTTTATCTCCCTCAGTTCACCCTGAGCTATGAGGTGCAAGTGCTCGCAATGACAGACTACATCTCTGCTTCCTATTCAACTAAAGCTTTAAATTAGTCTAATTCTCTGTTTAAAAAAAAAAAAAAAAGGCACAACAAAAACCAAACCAACACAAAACCTACCAAAAAATAAACCAACAGAAAACAACCTTATTCTAATAATCTGCAATTAATTCTTGGTCCTTGGGTCAGAGTCATTTCTCACTTAGAAGTAGTTTAGTTGATAAAGCTCTTGTGGAAGTTACTTGTTTGGTAGCCAGTATTTGGCCAGGATGTTTTACCTCAGTAAAAATCATGAAATTACTGTCAGTCAGTAAGCTACTGATTCCATCATCTTCTTAAGTTAAAGATATAATCTAGATCATTTTTCTGTTTTGGGGAAAAAAAAGCAGCAGCTTTAACGTCAGAATGCCTGAATGTGAGAGGGGACTGCGAAATGGACATTGAGAATTGCTTCAGTCAGTAGGTGTTCTTTAAAAGAAAACATACAGGCTATATTTGAATATCACAGGTTTTTGATGACATAAGGTCATTGAAAGACTGCATTAGAGTAGACAATAGGATTGCAAAAGAAAGGCAACTTAACCTTTTGGTTTACTTTTTTAGCATGATAGGTAACATCCAGCAGCCCTGGCTCAGTAACTGCTGCAGTAATAAGTCAGTATTCTCCTGTATAATAAACTCTCCCAATGTTGTGGTTATAATTTATTTTAGTAGAGAAAAACAAATCCAGAAATGAAGAGTTAAATAGAACTGCCATTGGCAAATGCTATAATGTTTTCCCTCACTATTAATTGTTCTCTGTTTACTTTGATGCTCAAAGATTGCCCTGTTTTACAAGCATATTTTCTTAATTGTGTCACCTTGTACTGTAAGTATGTCAGAGGGGAAACATTTGCAAGTGATTAGATATGGACCTTTGTGTCACCAAATGTATGAGGTACATACCCTTATAGGATATAATTGTGATCTTTTAATATGCGGCCATTGACCCGGACTTGTTATTATCTATTATAGTTTATAATAATGTATCTCTTTATGATTAAATGATGATGCCCGGCAGAACACTATGATTAGCATTTCAGTTATTTATAGATTATGTCAGAGCAGTAATAAACATAAAATGCTGTTAATGTGTGGCTAATGAAATCTGGACATGAACAAGTTTATGAATTGATATAATTCATTTGAGTGTTCTAACTGAGCTGCTGGTTCTCGTCATAATTCAAAAGCTTAGCAGGGTTCACCGATTAGGTGGTAGACTAATTTGCTACAAAAAGTCAATGGGTTTTCATCGTCTTGGGCTATCATACACAGCATGGCTGATTGCATAAGGACTATACAAAGTAATTCTCATAAATATATTTATTAAGCTTAATATGTTTTGTGAGGTTAGGATGGAATCAGCTAGTGCACAACATATGTGGAACAAAATCACAGTGTGTTAGATACTAAAAAGATATGTTCAGTAAAATCATTCAGGACCGGATCGATGAGGGAGTTATTTGAATTTTAAAAAGTGAGCAATTCAATGTCAGATATAAATGAGAGCCATAAAGAATGATACAGATGATTGACTGAGTGTGCTCGACGTTTATTTTACTTTGGCATCATAATTTCATTTCGTGCTACAAATACAGTTTTAAACTTAGGTTACTTAGCGCTGAAATAGCTGAGTATATTTGCAGAGCTAATGCCAGTATTGCTTTTCTTTGGCTAGGAAAAACTGAGTCACATCTCACACTAGAGTGTGTGCTTCTACTTTCTTCAATAGTGTAGTCTATTGACTGCTACCTGTCCTTTTGTAGCACTGTCTTGTGATACCAACACACACTGAGTCCTGATCATCAAAAAAGATGCTCCTAGCCTTTGTAGGATATCATTTTGGATTTTTTTTTTTTTTTTAAACAATGGACAACTAGTGTATTGGATGTAAATTCCTCTTCGGGATCTTTATATTTCATCAGAGTCTGTCAGTTCATTGGTTTCTGCCTCCTTTTTCCCTGTTATGGCATCCTTTGCTCTCTGCCACCCTTTACCCTCTTGCATCAAATCCACCATTGGTTTAATCAGGGTTGAATTGATGAGCAGAATACTTTATGCTACCCAGAAACGTTCTTCTGTGGAAGTACTAGACCAGCTTATATTCCCTGTATAATTCTGGGGTTTTTTTCAGTATCTTTATCTCCTCCAACATGCACTGGTTTAGAACGTTTTGTTTGAACATCTATGTATAAACTAACTAGGCTCCTTTACAAAGAAAGGAAATCTGCATGGGCTTATATAGAACCTCAAATACATTAGAAAAGCACTTAGATAAGGTAAATAGCTGAACCTTTTTATTTATTTATTTTTAATAATAACATACATAGTAAAAATTCGACAAAAGGTATTCATAGATCTTAAAATATTGTAAAGAAGCAAACCCAAAGAATCGGGAATTATTTAGTTGTTGTGCTTCTTATTTAAGAAACTAACAGGATTAGTTATAAGATTATGACCCTGGGACAGTCTTGTTAACAACACTAATCGCAAAGTTTTCAAGTTTTTCTTCTCACATTTTAAAAAAAAGCTATGTAGTCATTAAAGGGAGAGAGGGAACCGCTGTTTCAGAACATGGCTGTACAGTTGTATAATCATTTCTTATTATAACAAGAGTCCAGACAGAACCCTTTTATATTCTCCTCTCATATTTGTATCTTGACCTAACACGTGATCCATATGAGGCCCTGCACTTTAATCTTCGCTATCAGGTTTTTCTCTGTTGCTTCCCAATATCATTCACATTACACGCATTCCTTCCTTGCATTCCATAAATCTTTGTCTTGTCCCTACAAAAAAGTGCCTTACGTAATCTTAAACCATGCACCCAACTCGCTCCTCTCCCTCTTCCCAAGTGATTGCTTTAGAGCTCCTTGGGAGATTTAGAAACAGATTCATATATTTTTCCAAAGATGTTTTAAAAGAAAAGATTAAAGATGCAATTTCAACCCCCCCCCCCCCCCCCATATGTTATCTGCTCTAGAATGTGGTGTGTGAACTAAGGTGGAATTCAAACGTCACAACAGCGCTAGTGGCCCAGAGCTTGCTCTGCCTGTGTGCTTTGCACTCCAAGCAGGTCATCGGATGTGAAGCCCCAGTTTACGGTGATGTTTGGGAACACCGCATTGGTGATGCAGGTGGTGACTCATGTCTTGCTGAGTTTGGAGGATTCCCCAATTTACAATGAAAACCAGTTTTCTCTTGTAGGTGGCAGCTCTTAGGTTATTTGTAGCATTGAGACTGTGAGGACTTTTACTCTTTGAACATCTGTCATTGGACCTGGAGCTGTCACATGGTGATTGTGTATGTGTGTGCGTGTCTGCCTGTTTCACAGGGACACAATATTTGACTGGCTTTTCTTAGTGACTCACTGCAGCTTTCCTAAGTCTTAGGTGAAAGAGAAAGAAATCTTTGTAGAGGTAGTGAGCTGAAAACCATCGGAAAAATTCATAGGTCAGAAAAGTCCTTCCCCTTAACAAAGCGTCCTTCATGTAAGATCTAAAAAGAGAACCTGTATCACATCTGTTTGCTATCTGCAATATCATATTTTGTATGGTTTTCCCCCCACTGTTTATTTTAAATTTCTTCTTAGGTAATTAAAAATGCAGTTGATATTTTTTTCGTGTCACAAATGAGAATGCTAACATTTCATTTATAAAGTGATATGTGGTTCAACTTCTGCTCTTGATATTTTCAAGAGGCCAGTGATTAAAAAACCTATGTGGAATATGCTCTATTATTGCCCTCTCTAGGCATTGTCGCATAAAACCTTAAAGGTTCTGGTGCTAAATCCCCAAGGCAGCATTTTGATACATGCCAGATGTTCACTCATGGGAGAGATAAATGTTTAATAATTTTTGCTATTGTTACTGTTTTTACAATGTGTTATACTGCCATGGCTTGCTAAGGCTAAAGCTCTGTTTTGCTGAAGGAACAAGCGTATAATAAGTAAGATGTTTACATTTCCATCATCTTGTTTTTGCTAACAACACAGGAGATTTCAACCTGCAGCACAAGTAGCACAACTCTCTCAGAGTTAACAAAAGGCTTTAACTGTGCAATCTGAAATCCTGTTTCAGGGAAGAAAGGCTGCTAAAACCTCCAGTCAGTTTTAAAAGTCTCAAACTTCATTTGGCTTTGAGTGCCAACTTATAACCTATTTACACAGATTCTAGTGTAAACCAACAATATGGGGGGCGGGGAAGGCTTGACCTGCTTTATCCAAGAGCAGTAGCATTAATCCCATTTGCCTGTGGTATTTGCACGGTTATCTCCAGTGTCATAAAGAAATATTCATCTTTTTAAATTAGACAAGTGCCAAAATTTTAAAAAACAACGTTGTATACTTGAGTGAAATTGTTGCCTGTCAAAACACTGATAATGTCAACAAAATTACTCTTGGTTTTTGGAACTAGTGGGAGCTAACAAGGAATGGGATGCATTTTCCCCTGAAAATAGAAATTATCTGGATAGACACCTCAAAACCTGAGGCAACAGATTGTGGCAGGTTTGGATAAAGTCTGGATTTTCAGGTATCTTCTGTGCAACTATGAGGAACTCCATTCGCAAATACCACTCCTTCTCTGATGCTTCAAGAGCCCGGGCAATACTTGATAGAACAACGCGGCACTGTCTCTTTCTATGAAGAAATTTGAGATCCTCCTGGGTAAATTAGTAGTTGGGGTACTGGAGCTTGAGGAATGCTGGTTACTAGTAAGTGACCCTCTTTCCTTCTCCACAAATACCTTCAGTTCCCAATTAACTTTCCCCTCTCCTTCTAGGTGTGTCCCTTGTGACTGAGTGATATCTGAAATAGCAGCAAGTGCATTTTTCCTTGCATGTCCCGTATCAAGCGGGAGGAGGGGAAAAGCAAATGAAAATTTGCGCATCTCAAGTGATGAGACACGACTATGTCCTAGTTAGATTGTATATGATAACTACTCATCTCAAAGAACACTGTTATTGAGAAATGACCTTCCTTTACTAGCCATGAGCATCCTCAAAAGAACAACTTTCTAAAAAAAAAAATTAAAAAAATTACCTCCTTTGCCTCTCTGCGTGTCCTGAAGGGCAAGCAAGGTAACACAAAACTGAGTATCCATCTAATTTAAGAAGGATGTTTGCTGAGCTCTTTCTCTCATGCACATGCACTCTTTCACTTATTCACCTTTCCCACTGCATTATCTTAATGAAATGAAGTAAGCCACCCCATCTTTCCAGTTCACCCTTGTCTAGAACTTGTAATTGTTTATTGCAGATATCCTTAGGCTCTAGATCTTCACTGTTTAGGCACTGAAGACCTAATTCTGCTGTCCTGAATGAGGATGGCAGAGCTGGATTCACATCAAAATCAGAAAAGAGCGTATGAATATAAATCTGTGTCACATTTTTCTCCAGGTCAAGCTGATAAAAAGTCGTCTTATGCTGTGAAAGGTCGTTATCCTCAAGGAATAAAAAAAAATAGGAATGCAGGTCAGACTACTTTCAGAATTCAAACATTGTTTTTAAAATGAAGGAAAAGCTTTGTAATCTGTAAATTTGTAAGTTTGTCATCCCGTGTAGTATACAAACTAGTCCTTGACAATACAGAGAAATATGTAGGTTTGAAGATTTAATTAAAGAATGGGGCAGCTTTTTAATAAGCAGTGACGATGCAGTGTAACTCTGTCCATTTGAACAGGGTGTATCCCAGTCCACAGTCTGAGCTAACTGGTTAAATCTGTTTTTCCATTTTGCATATGTGACGACTGACGGTATCAAACATAAAAACCCAATTGTGCTGTTGCTTGCAAGATGGTAAAATTCTGGTGAAATGCATATAGTAGTAGTTTATCAGCTTTTACCTGTCTTCAGAAAATAAAATACCCTAGCTTTGTTTGAATGGCATAAAACGCGCATGGGTAAGTTTCTGATTCATCATTCCAGCAAACTTCAAATTCTTTGTATAGATTCTGTATGAGGGAAGTATTGCACTTCAGATATTTCCATTAACAGAGGTTAGCCCGATAATTTTCTGGCATTTTTTGCTGTATTTTCTTATATCTTACTCCATGCTGAATATTAGTATTGTTCTTGGCATGATGCTTTACGTTGGCAAACATTTTTAATAGCTTCTAGGATTTGGCTAGCTGTTGTTTCTAAAATGTTCATCTCTACTGTAATGTGACAGGAAAAAAAGTCTTAGATGATGCAAAAGAATTTATGCAAACAAAATAATTTGCTTATTACTTCTAAAGTTTTCTTTAATTTGTCTTGATATAAAATACTGCAGATCTAAACAGTGATTAATAGTGATGTTTAAGTTCTGGATACTAAACAACAAAACAAATTTATTAGGTAGATTCACCATTTAATGTAATTTTCTGTAGATCCTATTAATGTCATTGGATGTAGGCACATTTAGATCGTATCCTAACGTCCCTACTGATGATACATTTTATGTTGTGTTGCCAGATAGGTTTGAACAAAACTGGTAGTTTTCAGAGCAATTTTCCCCATCACAGATCAAACCTGAACAGTAGGTAGTAAAGGAATTCTAAAATTTTTCATTGTACTTCCTAAATTCACTATGTGTAAGCATGGTCAAATTGCTAAATAGGCTTTGAAAATTATCTTTCCGATTACTGATGCCTGAGTGAGTTAGAGAATAAAAGTAGTGGTAGTAGTAAAGAAAATAGTAGTAGTAACAATGATGATAAATTATGGCTCTTGTTCTCATGATATTTAAGTCAGGAAATTTTACTGTTACATCTGGCAAGTAATGCAAACAAAATCTAGGGACTCTTAAAGTTAGCCCCAGACCAGGCTATCAAGAGGTGTATATTATATATGTTGTGTTTTTCTTTTTTAGTGCTCCATGTGCAAAAGATATACATCATTATTACCTTCCTTTTCTTAACTTATAAAATTATAAAGATAAAAATATAGAAAACAATGTCTTAGCCAAACAATAGTAAAGACACAAGTTGAAACAGCTATAGTAAATGGTAGAACTGAGTTTTTAACTTCCAACATTGGCTGGAGGGAGCAGAGGAACGTCATGACCTTGACAAAATGTAATTGTGAATTTCTTAACTTTTCTGAGCTAGTAGCTGGTCTTGAGATTGCATCCAGGACCCTCCTGTCCCATTTCATGGAGGGACGTGCTGGTAGAGGTGCTCAGAAATAGAGGGACTGCAAGATGACTGCCAAAGAGGGAGGAAAAAGAGGCCAAAAAATGGGGAAGCTGCTTGTCTTTGGATGATTATCTCCAGAGAGCGTTTTAAATGTAACACTACTGAACTTAGCTCTGCCTTTTAATGTTCTATTTCTTTGTTGGCTGAACTCTGAAGTCATTATGGATTCAAATGCAAAGACTACATGGCTATTTAGAAGCCCCAAATCATGAGAAATGATGGTGAGTTCAAGGATCTGGTAGCTCTATCTTCAGATTGATGATCATCTCAGAATTATATATAAATGTGGTACCTCTACTTCCCATTTATTCCAGTTCCTGAAATCCTTTTTCTTTGCACTTACATAGTGGTCATGAGGTTGAGTCCCTTGCAGTAGCAAAGAATGATGTAATGGACATCTGAAAGAGAGAGAGGGAGAGGAATGAAATGTACTGGGAATTATATGATGGAAAAGAGTAGGAAGGTGAGGCTGGCATGGCTTGAGTTTTATGATAAAGAGAGTACTGTCATAGCAGAAGTAATGTAAATGATTAAAACAAAAAGTGAGTACAGGAAAGCCTACAATTACTTTTTTAATTCTGAATTTTTAATTCCGTTTCAGTGTTTGGGTATGGTGAAAGCTGTAGAAATTAATTTCAAATACTTGGGTTGTCAATAAGTGTGTTACTGTTCTTAGCATTTGCACCTTTCATAATGCTATCTTTTGTTTTTGTTATCTGCAGTGGATTTATTTTTTTTTTAATCCACTGAAGATAAGAGTCTGTAGAATCTAATATCTTTGGTGTGATAGCTATGACCAACAAACTACCAAACATTTAGGAGCTGATATACAACAGAGTAAATGGCAAGTGGAAATTAGTTCACATTCTTAAAGAATGGTATAATAATTGCTCCTTCTGTAATTCTTTTCTCCTATTTCTTTTACTTGTGGGAAGACAGGATTTTATATGTATTAAATATGTTATAGGACAATTACCTCTGTTTCAACCAAGCCTGAGTTGATAATTGTGCTGTAATGTATTACAGCATACCGAGTCCTGAACTAGCTTTTCCTTCCTATATTGAGATTTTTATAATTATGTTAATTAATAAATAATAACTTCTGATAGAGAGAGAGAATAACGGCAAAGATGCAGTTGGTAGGTACCATGGGGCTATCTCAGCTGGGAGATGCCTATATGTGGACCATAAAATTTATTTTAACATAACATTTTTTGTGGTTTTTATAACTTACATATTTCTTCTGCGTGTATACAAATAAGCACATATAAAAAAAAAGCTGTGCATTTACACACTCATAATACACAGAAGCAGACAGAGAGGAGAGGAGAGCTACAATAGATTACGTGTGCTGTAGAGCTACATAAATGGGTTGTGGTCTTAACATAGCTTCTCCTGATTATTGGTAAAAAACTAATTAGGTTTTGTCATTTATTCACTTGGAGTTTTGTCTCATTGAAACCTTGCTACTCTATTTAACCTATTTCTAGTCTGCAAATATCTGCTGCCATGTTATGTTATGCTTTTTTGCTTAAATTAACTCCTGAATAATACAGCATAGCACATACAGGAGAATGAAAAGTTTTCACATTTTTAATACAAGACTGATTTTATTATATTACTCGAGAAATAAGTTAGATTGCTCTTGCAGTCTCAATAAATCACACATGAAGTCTTCTTTTTTTCTAAATTAAATTTTTATTTAAATAAAAGTGTTATGTTTGTATTTGAACTGACAGCTAAATCTGATAATTAGAGTGCATGAAGTTGGCTTTGATTGGCATTGTAATTGGATTGTCATTGGGCTGAAAACCTATTATCTTTGGATCATGCCCCATGAAATCTGTTGAAGAAACTTTGCTGCCAGTCATTAAAGCCACCATCTTGGCTTACAAATTAGGTTTGAAAGGCTTTTTACCACTGGGAATGTAATTTAAACCACTGCAATTGCACTCCCATTAATTAAAATTATATTAAAATTATGGTTCATTTTCTAAATATTTTTTTCATATTTTATTAGACATACTTATTACTAAATGCTTAACAAATTACATAGCAGAGCTAGTAAAATTATATTTTAAGATAATCCATCATTTCAGCACATGCTACTCAGCATTAGTGGAATTAGTCAGTGTGTTGATCATTAAAGGATACACTATTTATGTTTTTCATTACTGGTTTTCATTAAAAATAAAATATAATTATAAACCACTTTTTTAAAAAAAACCAAAACATTTCCACTGAAAATTTTAATCAATGTTAGTAGAAAATTTAGACAGAATCCGCTTTAAACTGAACTTAGTTTATTGGACTGTTGTTTTCCATATATATTTTTTCTATGTAAGTCACAGTTGCGTATATTAAGCTGTATAGAGGCATGAATAGGACAATATTTTTTTTCCATGTAACACAAAATGACAGTTACGCTGTGATGAGAGTTGATAATGAAGAATATAGGGCTGTAATCTGTGCAGGTTATGCCATGAGAATTCAGCAATGGTTACATTTAAAATTGCTACAACTTTGCCCCACAATATAAACATATATGCAGAAAAATTCACAGGAGAGACTTTGACAGCCCTTCAGTGGCTTCATGTAGCCAATGGAGGATGGTTGCTGCCTGCATCCCAGGCATGGCCATGCCATGGTGTTGGGTCTCTTTGTGGAGATTTTGGTCTGAAGGGGGTCTCCAACGTGAGTCAGTTCTCATACCTGTTCATCATCCGTCCATCCTCAGCATGTACAGTACATGAAGCTGGTCATTCTGACAACTCACACAATGTTTGTTGACTCTCTTTTATATATTTTTTTATATGAATGATATAGATAACATTTCAAACTATGTCTTTTAAGCAGAAAGTTGATTCTTTTAGTAGAGGAAAACTTCTAAATACATTCCAGTAAAATGGAACCATAGTTAAAGTAAGATGGGAATATGCATTCCTGGAGGAAAGTCCTAGAATATCAAACTAGTGCACAGGGGCTGACAGCATTTTATTTTAGAATCAGCGAAACATCTGAAATCTATATTTCCAAAAATTTTCTTTCCAACTGCTACGCTGACTATATTATATTACTTCTCATGTAGTAGTATTCTTTGAGTAATAAAGAAGCATACATTTATAATTCCCTTTAGGATACTGCATTCTTATTTTCTGTAAGGTGCTATCAGACAACAGGGATCTCCAATCTAGTTGCAGGCCTGCCTTGGCTTTACAGTAATCTTGCAGCACTAGTCGGAGTTCTCTATGTGGATTTTTTTTTTTTTTTTTTTCCTACCTGAGGTACTTCGTCCAAAGAGGTACCTCATTGCTCAGCAAGTCAAGGCCTAGAAATTCACTTCTTTTAAGGTTATGATTCCCCACTTGATAAACCACAGTGGGATTCCATCTGAAATCCCTGGAGTGCTTTAGACTCCCCATGCTACCTCTTTAGTCTGTGAAACCACTGAACTCCTTTAAAAGTACCATTTTCAAATGAAGCGTATATATTTAGACTTGACTTCAGCTGTTCCCATGTGTGAATTTGCTTACTCTGTACTGCTTAAACATTGTTCTATGTGTTAAGAAATTCTACATCTTTCTTCCTAAGAGGATCTTAGTTATTTTGATTTATGTGGATCTAAAGTGAACTTTTATCTTGCAAAGATAAAGAGCTGTAAAAAACTTGGCATATATCTAGGTTAAAAAAAACATTAAATCCCAAACTGGGTTTGAAATATTTCTGTCTGGCTTTTACATCAGTGAGGACTGGGATGGTGTTCTGTAAAATGAATAGTTAGTAATTTCAGAGTCATTAAATAAATAGTTGTTCATCTGAACTCCCTGTGCTTTCACTGACCTCTGTCATTAGGTCTTCCTACTTAACATGACCATGTGTACACCAATAATGCAACTCTGTAGAATATTCCCTTGCATTCAACTGATATTTAAAAACCAGGAAACTTCATTAGTTTGGGGCTTAATGTCAAAATATCAGTGTTTGGTGAGACTACAGTGTACTTTTGTCGGTGCAAATACGCTTTCAGAAAAAGAAGAGGATGAAGTATTAATGCCTTTTTCATCTTAAGAGGCATTGGATAAAATGTGTACGTCTTGCTGAGATGAGGAACTAGTCTACAAGTCTTCTTTCTCCTTCAACATTATCCTTATTGCCAAGCTAGAGCAAAAGGTTCCTTATTGTTCTCTCACTCTGTTTCTATGAATATTTACTCTCTTCTGAAAGGTGTCACTGCCTCCATTTCAGTGGCCAAGACTGCCTTGCAGCTTTGAACCTCCTCAGTTTGAGGAGGGCATTGAAGCTAGATTTTTTCCTCTCTTTTTTTCTTTTGTTTTCTCCTCCCCCCCCTCCGCCCCGGTAAAGGTTATTACTTAAGAGGTGAGTTACAGCAGTGTTTCTGAATGCAGGAAAGGTTGAACTAGATGATCTTTTGAGGTCCCTTCCAACCTGGGCTGTTCTGTGAGTCTATGAAGTTCTTTTCTTTGCACTGAACTCATCAGCATAGGTTAAACATAGATTCAGCCCCGTACAAGATTTGGGCTCAGGGAGACCTAGTGAGTAGTCAGTTAAAATGGAAGTGTATTGTATACGGACAGTCAGAGAATCCTTTATAGGGAATCAGCATTAGGGGAGAAAAGGTATGGGGCATTTGTCTTGCAAACATCTGTGTAAGATTCTTGTGGTTGTCATTCCTGAACATAGACATTTAAATTGCACTAAACTCCAAGATCAGATTAATTCTTTCAAGTTCTGTAGCCTTCTTCACGTAACACATTTAATGTAATATGTGATGCATTCAACAAATTCTGTGGTAGAATACGAAATAACAAAAACATGCAAATTCCTGGGAATATTGTCTTCAGCAGCACTTTGCAGTGTTTACAGAGACCCGTGTTTTGTTGTCGATGCCTATGAATTTCTGGTTTCGGTTGAAACAGTTAAATTTATTTATTTTTCAGAGTAATTATTTGGGCATAGAAGCCTGTTAAATACTGGTAGATTATTCCAGTAGTTAATCAATTAATAAAGGAGAGTTGGCAGGATCAAAATGATTGGCAGATATTCCTGGAATGAAGAGTATAAAATGTAAAAATGGCAGGTTTCTGAACAAAAAGGAAAAAAAGCCTTAGAAAGTAGTTTATCAATGTGGATTTGAATGACAGTGAATCTGGCATTTCTTCTAAATTAAAAGCACCATTTTTTCTCTATTGTTTAAGATGGGCAGAAGTCATGCTATTTGTGAGTGCTGCTGAACTAACTCCTCTGTTTCTGTAAGGTACTGGGACTAGATCAAACCACTGAAAGTGGTTTAAGCATATGCAAATCTATTGAAGTTACTGACACTTTCATCTGCTTATTCAGTAGCTGGGTTTGGCCCGCTGAATCTCAAAATAAAGAAAAATATGTTATTTCTGTACTTTTTGTTAAGTTCAGCCTTATCACTTCTGGCATGGATTTCATTTTATTACATCACGACTAATTATCCCAGCTCGCTTTCCAGTAAGATACCAACTTGTCACTTCAGTTTTTCCTGTGTTTTAGTTTTTCAGTTTTCTATCTTGAAGAAATCTTATCTCTCTAATCCACTGTCATAAACTGTTAGTCTGCAATAAGCTTGGTGGCAGCCGGAAGAAAAATAAAAATTGTCAACTTAAAAAGAGAAAGGTAATGGCGATTGGCAGTGCTTTGGAAACCAGTCTCCCTGGTTTATTGGTTCAACTGTTCGGTTCACCTTAAAAAACCCAAAACCACTCCAGCCCTGCGCTTCTCCCTTTGCATCAGTCACAGAAGATAAGTGACTCTCTCAGTGGAGAACTGGCTGCATGCCCGTTCCCCACAAACAAACTGGAGGTTTAACTTCCTCGCTTGCATACCTGAGTGACAGCTTGTATAGTTTGCAATAAGGCACTGAGGCACTGTTAGTTGTTAACACTGAAGGGAGTGCTCAAAATAGGAGCAGTAAGGCTGAATGTGGCCATAAATGCCCATGTGTGGAAAAGGCACCGGGTCAGAGGTTTGGAGGTCGGTTTCCAGCTCTGCCGTAGCTATTTGTGGGAGAAGTAGGCAAAGAACACAATCTGTCTGTGGCAGTGTTAAGAATGAGCAAGCATCTGTAAAAATGGCATAGTATTCATGCTATTATCCCATATTTTGTCTTTCTCTCATGAGGAAGGTTGTTTAATGCCTAATACTAGCACTATTCCTGCTTGGAACTTCTGGATGCAACTGCACAATAAGCAAAAATTATTAATACTCAAATGACAGCAATTAATCTAAGTTAAAGGCAAATTTTATTACTTCCTCTCCTGTTACTTTTTTTTTTTTTTTCCATTCAGTGTTACTTAGATTCTCTACATTAAGCTAATATTTACTCTTCTTGCCACAGAAGAGCAGCAGAGTAAATAGGATTTTGTATAAGGAAGCTGGTGGAGTTAAACAAACAAGAAAGTGGCCAGTTCTAACCTTTCCTGCGTGAGCCTCAGCATCCCCCAAAGACCCAAAGCCCGTTTCTCAAGCCCACTCCAGTGATCCTGCCTGTACTTGCTTGCACAGAGCCAGGGCAGAGCCCTTTTCTGTTGCACACAATGAGCCATATCCTCTGCTGTGTAAATTGGTCATAGTTTCACTAAGCCCATGGGAACTACAGCTATTTAAGCAAGCTGCAGATCTACCCCATGAATTGCTTCAGCATGTCTGAACTCCCTGAGCAGGGCTGTATTAAACTCACTGCGGTGTAGAAAATCATGTGGATTTGTAGTGCGGTGTACTATCCCTTTCAGGGCAAAATGGTGGGTCAGATTCGCTCTCATTTCTGTACTGAAAATGGTAGAATTATGCAACATGACTTTGACCTAGAAATCAATACTGGCTGCTTAACTAAAGAAACAAATCGCAGCTCTGATGGCCAATAACAAACTGACAGTTGTTTCTTTGTTCTGTTTCTTCTTCTGTTAAACTAACTGCTAAAGGGCAAGAAAAAATGACAGAGTTGTAAGCCATAAAGAACTTTTTGGTCTCCTTTGTAGGAGCTCCTTCCACACTAAATACAAAGAAACTAATGCTGGAAAAAGATGCACGCTTCAAGCACGGAGAATCAAATGAGCTTCTGATAAAAGTCAGACCGAGAGGAAATAATGCATTGCATCATGTGTTTATTGTCCACTTGCAATTGTTTATAATGAAACCATGGGAAATCAGTCCTCATCAGAATTTTTTTTTTATCAGACAAGTTTGACATATAAATAGGGTTATCCGTAATTAAATATGCTCTGGAAGACCTCAAATTGACTGTTGTCACAACTATACTTACAGTTGACACTGCTGCAGAATGGGTGAATGTTTGCAGTGTTCCCAGAGCAGGGGAAGGTCGCTTGCCGATTGCCTGAATAGGCCAGATCTGGTTTAGGTGCTTTCTGAAGAAGATACGGCAAATGATGTTATCAATACTTCTGATATTGCGAGATGTATCTGGTCAGGAGAATAGATTTGAGAGATGCCTCAGCTGTGCAGAAGAATAAAAGTGCTTGATCCTCGCTTGACCACTGATCTTGCACAGAGGATTGTTATTGCTATATCTCATCAATACCTGCGTTTCCTTGTGCAAGTTCACGGTCCCAAATCAGCTGATTGTCTGGGAAATACACACAGAAACTGTCTTCCAGATTTGCGCAGTAGTAGTACATACAACACACGCACCACGTGTTAATTTGTTTACTTGGAGGTCAGGAGGAAAACACGAGATAGAAGTTGTTTACAACCCAATTAAAACTTATTATCAAAAAGTGGCAATAACCCTGTGTGGAACAAATGAGCTCTGGGTTCTGGCTGTACCTCGGCATCCTGATTGTTCAGTGCTTAAAGATCAATGTGGCTTCCTGCAAGATAGCTGGAAATGTGAGAATCTGCAAGGAGGTTGCACCATAATTTTCATCTAAGACAAAAAGATAATAACTTTAATAAACAACAGAGCTGCAGGTCACATCTTCCTACTTTTTCCCTCCTAGCCCAATTAAAACAACAGCCTTTAATTCCTATTTAGGTTTTCTCTGTCTTTCTGTCTATATTTATGTACTCCTACTAACAATTATGCAGAATACTAACGAACAGGACTGGCCAAAATACTTTAATGTTCTATTTCTCTAGTTAAAAAGTTGTGTTTTTATTTTTCAGTGAGTATCTAGAAACAAAAGTTTTAAAATTGGCAGAAATATTTTTCCTAATGAGGTTCACAATAGACCCCCCCAAACCTTTGTCTGAAATTGCACATGTTAAAAAACGGAAAGAGGGAAGACAGTCCTCAGCAATCTCAAGATCTACAGAGTTAAGTACAGGACTGGGAGCCAGAAGATCTTGAATTACATCCCAGTGTCTGCCGCACACAGGATTAGTAATACTTTGCACTTACATTAGCACTTTGCCACTAAATAAAGTTTGGAAGTGACATTAGAAACGGGGAAGGAGCGGCTTGGAGAAATGAAGTGACAAATCCAAATTGGCACAGCTAGTTAGTGTCAGAATCAGGATTACAGTAATTCTTGACAAGCCGTTTAACCTTCACGAGGTTCAATTTTTACACCTTTAAAATGAAGTAGATGATTTCCACAAAAAGCAAAATGTGAAAATTATACCCACTGGCATAATTAAGTAAATACATTGTTCAAAAATTACTACTCCTCTTCTACAACTGTGGAGATTAAGCAGGGTATCTGTACAAACTGGTGCTACTCCAGGGAAGCATATCTCTTAAGGCTTCTTAAGAAGCAATGGTTATGAACAGTTCCTCCGGTGAGGTTGCTTATAGCTCCTAAGAAAAGGCTGCCAATTTTCAGTCACCTCTGTTGGGAAAACTTTAAATTAGATGACTTTGAAGAGGGAGGGAAGTTATACTGAATTAGGCATTGGGCTGGACATCAGCAAACAAGAACTGATGTGCTGGCGCACCTCGGACACTGACTTACTGGGCTTAAAGCTTCAAGAATTTTGTCCTGATTATTAAAGCTTTGGTGTTGTCATTGACTTCTCAGCTTGTCAGCAAATCAGCCGGCAGTTTTGGCTAACATAAATATCTGGCCAACTCTAGTTGCTCATTTTTAGTAATCAATTCCTAGAATAGAGGTACCAGTCAAACTGAACATATCTGTAGTGTTAGGTACAAGAAAGATTATGCTCAAAATAAATTTTTGTGACAAAAAAAGTTTATACAAAATGCTTCCTTTTATTTAGGTTGATGCTGTCTTTACTGGTTTTAATCTACAATGGTATCTTGTCCTTATTGTCGAGCATGCTGTGATCTTGTTTAGCAAGTTAATAGTAAACAACAAGAAACAGGTAATAAATATATGCTGGTTTTATTTTTGTAAACATAAAGGTGACCCGCAGTCCAAAAAAACATTTAGACATTCATTTCGACATAGGCAAACCAGTATTTATCCTTGTTCATCAAAACACTTTATCATATGCTTAAAAGCAAACATCTTCATAGTACCTAATGTCTTTAGAGGAAATATGTGTATACAGAATTTCTACATAACCCTCCATTTATAATTAATGAGAAGTATGTTTTTGTGATCAGGAGTAGAATTTGATCGATATTAGCTATCAATTTGAAGTTAAAGTCAGAAACCTCTTCTATTTGGAGGAAGCCGTCCATCAATTTTTCTTGTTTTTCAGCTCCCTGGACAGAGTTAGGTTACAGTTTGATATGGAATGATAAAAAAGAGAATTATTAGTATTATTTAGAGGAGTTGAATTTCAATACACGTCCTAAAATATGGTAAATCTTACTACTCTTAATTACCAATTCCAAGTGCTTTTGCTTGTGGAGGGTTCTGTATTGTTAAAACACACGTCAGTGTGCAGCAGGATTTTTGTTATATTTTTCAGGATGAATTGCTAACTTAACAAAAAAAAAAAGAAGATTGTGCCTGTCACATTTAGGAGAATTATGTTTTTGTTTTATTAACTTGGATTACTTTGGGGGGATGTTTCTTTTTTTCCCTGTATTTTTCCTGTGACTCTAAAATGCATGCTTTGTTCTCTCTGCCCTGGCTACATTGCGTTAGCGCTGTGCACAGAAAAGCCCTGATGAGATCTCTGCAAGTGGGGTGAAATCTTCATGTTCTTTTCACATGAGAGACTAACTTTTAGTGTCTCCCTCTTAGACTAGAGATGGGATCAGAGTAGATGTGTTGCAACAAACATCTTGAGCTCAAAGCAGACGACTGCCCTTCTCTTTTCGTGTGGCAGTTACTCTCAGTTGAGTTAGTGCTGTACAGATGAGCCCTTCGCCTCTGATCAGAAGCTTTGTTTTCTTGGAAGGAGATTTGGAAGAAATTAGATATGCTAATTAAAGGAACAGGGTGATGGCACTGAATTGTCGCTTCATGTAATATTGGCTTTGTAGAGATGATCGTCTGAAAGTATAGTTAAAACGCTTCCAGGATGGTGTTTTGTGTGTAAAGCTGTTAAAATACTATAGAGACTTAGCATAATGGTTAACATCAGAAACTGAGTATTTGTTAAGAGATTCCATGCTATCCAAAACGCTGATGATTTGCTTCATGCTTAATTAGATTCCCCAGCGCTAGCCTAAAAAATGTTTTTTTGTTGTTGTTGTGTGACCAGATAGACTTCATCTGAATTACACTGTTGCAAATGTGGAATAATCAGTATTGGTCTCCTAAAAGCAAGATCAATAGTGACAAATGTGGACTACCCAATTTTTGGCTGCAAAGAGAGCATCAAAGATGGCCAACAGGCTTTGCTGTTCTGCCTACATGAATGCAAACTGAAAGTGTCGCCAGCAAACTCTGTACACTCGTTCCAATGTAAGGGGCAGCTAGGATATGCCTAAAGGAAAACCAGTCCTGTTTTCTTTTTGAGAAGAAACCTCAGGTAGTACTAGAGCGCAAAGCCCTGAATCTGCCGTTCCAGTTTTTATCAGTAGAATTGCATCAACTTAAATTTGTTCACGATTCTGACTTCTAGACAGAGCTCTGGAGTCTCTACATGTCATCAGCCTGAGTTTTGGAAAGTGGCGAAGATCTGTTTGAAGTTGCCTACTGTAGTTTCCTGGAGGTTTCCCAAACCCAAATCGTGTATCTATGTCTATACACAGTATTTCAGCTCATGTACTTCTCTAGTTATCACCTTGATTTTAGTTCGGGCATGCAGCAATGAATATCCAATAACTTTATATTTTCTTTTCTTGTAACGATGCTCAGGTGCAAGACCCAGTAGTTTAGGAAGACTAAGGCAAGTATTTTGGCAGGGTTTTTATGCAGAATATTGTGTAGTTTTTAGAATGTGACATATAGTTGTCTTTTGGCAACATTTGAGCCTTTAGAGGAGCATCATGCTGCTTTAGCTCTGCTTGCAGACCAGTTATGCTTTCTACTTTTTCTCTAAATATCTTTTCAAAAAATCTCTGTGAGCCTGATACTCTTTTTCTTTTACAGCTGACACAGCCAGTAGTTATGGAGCACCACACACAGCACATGTAGCAAAGGTCAACCACACCACAACATCTGCTATCTGAATATCTTTTGGATAACTCTGTTTCTAATACCGTGGGTTAAGATTGATTTGCGCAGACCACTGTAACTGTAGTATATCTTGAAATCTGAAACTACCTGAGGAGTGCTGGCACAGCATAGTTTGTTTATCAGCACTGGGTTTGGGGGAAAAAGAAATAAAATTCCTGTGTTGCATTTTAACATGGATTGCTGTAGCATAAGCAGTAATTTAAAAACTGCAATAATTGCACCTAGTTTTATAGCCACAGTGAGAAACTTTAGAAAACAGTTTGCAGGTCTGGTAACAATCTACAAACATATCCTGGTGAAAGTTAGTACAGTGCCATGGAAGGAAACACTTTAACGCTTAAGTTCTGTCTGATCGTGTATCTTGTACCTTCTTTTTCAAATATATTTCAAATATATTGTACGAAATATTCCTCATGAGTGCGGTAGAGAATTGTGGTACGTGTAACTGGGGTGTACTTCAGCTCTCCTACTAGACAGAGCTGCTCTAAATCTTTCCTCTACTAGATAGAGCTGCCTGCATTTGAATCGGTGTGATTTTAGGTCCCAAAAGTAGTGACCACTTCAATACTACGGATGCAACCAGTCCCCTTTGGGACCTCCTGTTGGGAATTAGTAAAATTCTTCTAGGAAAAGCAGCCTTTTACAGGTACGGTACTGGGGCCACCCTGAGTCTTTTGAGGGCCGGCACCCCTCTCCAAGTGCCATGGCATGGAGAGATGTGGTGTGGTCACTCCTACCTGCACAGGCTGTCTTGTAAGATTGACAGTGTAATACATCTGGGAGATGCTACTAATAAATTTTTGCTGGCCTCATATAACACAGGGCATGCACTAGATAAGCATATTTGGTTAAAACAAAAGTTTCGACCTGAGAAAAAGCTATTAAAAAAGGCTAGACGATCCATTTGCTGGGACGCACCACTGTATAAAATGGGATTTTGGAGTATATTTCACTTGTAAATTGCCATTACACTGTGCTTGTGAAATAATGATATTAGTGACAATTTCAAATCTATCTCTTGATGTACATTTTGAACATCATGGTATCCTCTTGTTTCCCATTTTTTACTGTTCAGACCCTCCGTAGAATATTGTTGTCACTGCAGACCTTTTATCCAAGGACTGTTGATCACAGCACAAGAACTGTCATCCTATTTGCATTCTGTGGATGCATCATTATTCACAACATTTGATGTCCATAAAACACATTAAAACTATTTCCTTGAGCAAAAATAATCAGCTCTCTGCTGTACATATCATTTGTATACTCAAATTGTAAAATGTAAATTGATATATAAGAAAATGGCCCATTAACTTTTTCATTAATGACAATAATACATTTTGTGCATCAGCAGTAGGAGGACCCTACATTCATTCTAAGGAACCTGAAGGATAAATGGAGACTTCTTTGTATTTCATAAAAATGAAGGCTGTCATCAAGCACATTTCAGAGTTGGGGGTGGGGGGGGAGGGAAGAGGGAGATTATTTTCCGTGGCCTGATTTGTTTTTTAAACTATTCACATACTTGGAATCATTCTTAAAGCTAAAATACTCTAATGAACCTGATCCTTCTGCCTTTGAGGCAATATTTGCACTGAAAGCCAACTGGCATTTTGCCTAAATAAGGGCTAGGAGTTACCTGAGGTATATGTTAAATATTCTTTGTTAAAAGCAGTATATGTGCTCTGAATATATAAATTGGGCACAGCTCCCATCCAGCTGGTAATTAATCGC
This sequence comes from Pluvialis apricaria, assembly GCA_017639485.1. Lineage (NCBI taxonomy): Eukaryota > Metazoa > Chordata > Aves > Charadriiformes > Charadriidae > Pluvialis > Pluvialis apricaria. Next base: position 10,131,847 of record CM030009.1, on the reverse strand, counting down.
CTTGAAACATTCATGACATTTTTTTAATCCCACCCCAATTTTCGTTTTCACAATTTCAGTTTTAATTCCGGTGAATTCTATAGGTGCCGTAATGGGTGCTGTATTTTCAGTTGCTAGATAATGTTTGAAAAAGTAGATCTATTCCTGCAAAAAATAAAATAAAATGTAAATGACAAGTATTACTCTTTTTTGTGAAATATAATAGACAGCTGGATTACTGTTTCTTTAGGATTTATGCTGATTTACCTGGGACTTACTGTGTTTTTTATGTAGGTAATTTAATCATCTTGTGTCTTTTAAGGTAATTCATGTGAATTAAGACATCCTAATATGTATACAACTAGCTGTCAAATCACTGTATATTTGCTATTTGATTAAACCATAGATTAATAATTTTTCTATAACTGATACATCATGCACTAACAGATAAAGAGCATCTGATATTAAGTAAGTGAGAAATAAAATCTGCTTTCAGTAAATTGCTTAGAAAAATTACACAGTACATTTAAATTACCATTTGCTTAGCAACATGCCCTTGTAGACATTCCAGTGGGGCTATAAAATGATCGATTTACTTTAATTTTCTACTGAATCCTGAAAAAATGGCTATCAGTAACCTATCCCTTCATCATGGCATGCTGATTCACTCTGTGTATTAAATTTACTGGCAAGGAGCAAGACGTTAACAAAAAGTAACAGATAATGTGAACATTTCATGCATAATCTGTAATATGAGATATGTATTAATAGGGAAATTATGATGCATTCAATTATTCTGAAATGCCTTCCAGAGATGTTTTGATTTGGCTGCGCTCTGATAGTAGCAGCACAGCAGGGAGCATCTCAAGTGATGAATAACCTAATCTCCTAATCTCAAAATGGGCACTATTCACAGCTAGCCTGGGATAGACTGGTGGAAGAAGCCACGCTTTACAGACGCTCTTCCGACAAACAAAAAAGAATCAGCAAAAATGCTCATTCTTTTAATAAAACTCGTCTTCCCAATTGCTAATTTTTGGCACGGTGATTCTACAAGTTTAGGTACTGATCTGGTAAAGAAACCTTTGCTCACCTCTAAAACAAACTCTAAAATAATTGTGTGTGCATTTATTCTAGTAGCATTAAAGGTTGCTTTGTGACATTATACAAAGGAGCTCTTTCTGACTTTACACAGTTTAATATATACCTGAAATGATCTTTACTATGTATACAATTTTTTTTCCCCCTGAAAGAAACCCACCAGAACAAGAAACTCCTCATTTTTGTATCATAAGCCCGATGTACCGGCGTGTTTGCTTGTGTGTAATTAAGCAGCCGTGTTTACTACTTCTCCTGGTGAACAATAGTCTAGTTTCCTGAGGAGGTCGAGCAGGATTTATTTCATTGTGTACATACTCAGAGTAGGCAAGGTGGCTGTCATGCCTCGTCCGCTCTTGGGCACTTTTCTTTCACCACGACGCATCGACTATTTTACTTCCATTTACATACCTTTTTGCTTGGCATCTCTGCAACTAAACCAAAACAAAAAACCCCAGGAATTAAAAACACTGCAGTACAGCAGTGGGAAGATATGCTATGCAAATACGCCAAATTTTTTTACACTTAATTACTTGATTGTAGTGGGCTCACTTTTTGATTAATGCAATTTGGCAAAAGGTAATATTACACTAGTGTATTACAATTTTTAGTAATTATTCAATGCTAATATGACAGCGTTGTTGAAGAAAAATGAGAAGGAAATCGTATCTCTTTTTTGTCTTCAATTCCCAACCCTGCTCAGGAGGAGAGTCGTACAAATACTTGTGTAAATAAATGTATTTTATCTTTGGGAGAAATCTTACTAAAAATTACTGATTGGTTTCCTTCTGACTTCCTGTTCTTAATGCCGTACTTTTAAAATTATTGGCATTACAAGGGTGCAGAAATGATTTTATGTTCTTTTTTTATGCTGTAGTTTATTTGATTTACAAAGTGATTTGTTATAACAAGTACCTTTGCAGTTTAATCATAATGCCACATTGCGTGTGCTATTTTACAAGAATTGTGCTTTACCTTGCCTAATGTCTTTGGCAGCCTGGCTTCTGAGCTGTCTTTCTAATATAAAGCAGAAAAGCGTAAGACTACTTGGATTTCCTTTGCTTAAGCAATTTGATTTCCTCCGTGTTCTGTTTCATGTGAGCATCGTGTTAAACTACAGCAAGACGTGGTGCTTTTTAACTAGCCTTTCCTATGGCGGTCCCATGCCTGCTATTATATATACTTAGTATAGCATGCACTTTGCGCTGCGTTGTAGTCACTAATCATGGTTTAGCAAACAAGGAAGAAGTGGGCCCCATTTTATGAAACTTTCAGATGAGGGATGTTCGGTTTATTTCAGTCTTTAGTATACGAGAATGTACAATTGCTCTGAAGATAAATAAAAGATTCAGCTGGATGCCACTGGAGAGCAGAGCAGCATGTCTTTGGCATTGCTTGAGTCTTATCTGATTTGGATTTGTATACCTCATGGGGAATGGCAAAATATTGGAACAGACGGCTTGATATTTCCGAAGAATATAGTGGGCTTTATTAGCACCAGTTTCACTCCCTGACTGACGGCTTTTTCAAATTTTTTATCTTATTAATCTGTGCTACTGTATGTAAATGTTATTCCTCTCTGCATAAGGGAGGCAACCAGCGATTTGTAATAAATGCTTATGAGTGCCTGAGGCTGCACTTAAACTTTAAAACATCTATTATTAAGTTGCAAAAAAACACTGTAATGGCCAATAGTGACCTCATAGGAATTTTAAACTGTGGTCTGCTCTTCTGCATTAAAAACAAAAAAATTGCCTGAAGTTAGAATTATGAGCAATGCTATTTTAACAGCTGCATTTTGATTATTAAAGTGTGTTTTACAACTGAATTACAATGCTTTTATGGACTCTAGGTATAAGATTTAAAAAGGTCATTAAACATAGTCGGTTTTGTCACAGTAGGTGTCATTGTATACAATGGACACTATACAATCTATTTTATGTCGTAGCACTTAGGATTTAAAATAACACGGAGAAGCATTTTAGTTTGCTTAAGCTTGTAGATTACTGTAGAGCTTTTCAGGTATTTTGACAGTTTGCAGTCTAAAATGACTACTTTCATTATTATTTTATTAATTTGACAAGAAGCCCTACAGATTTTCTGTGTATGAATGATCCATTTGTCTCAGAAATAATTAAAAATGCCAGCCTAGAGCAACAAGACAACAGAAACACTTCTGGCAAATCAATGTTGAGAAATGCATTGCTTGTACGGTAGCCAACTGTTTAGTCCCGAACCATTTTTACATTTTCTCAATCAGATAGAATATGGGCTCATTGACAGTGAGTATTGACCTGCAGCATAGGCTAGGAAAATGCAGGACCTATAAATTGATTTATCGAGTATGTCATGTGCTGGGTACTGTATGTAATGTTTACATCTTTTAGAGCAGAGATACAGACTGAAACACTGCATTTTCTCCATCAGCTATGAGGAAACCCGGTTGGAAATGCGAACTTAAATTTTCCTGCCCTTCGACTCATCTGTTAGACTTTGAAATACTTAAATCTTTAATTTCCCTTTCATTAATTTGTCATGGTGTTATCCTTGTGAAGAACTGAAGTACAAATAATTCGTGACTCCAGTTTCTGGGTGGCTGTATGTTAATGAGTGCAAAGGGAAAAGCGATAAGTATAGAAACCTCAAAATATTTGACAAAATGTCACAAAGGATTGTATTTGCATGTAGTACCATGGGTAGGACATAATGATTAGTGTGCAGTGCGTTTCCGGCAGTACCTACTCTAGCTTATCCTGATAACATGTCGGCTGCACAGCTTTGAATATTGTATATGTTCTTTGAACATATCTATGACTAGCGTAGCTGTCATTCTATTGAAAAATGTGGCTGCAGGAATGACAATACTGCTTTAATTTTTTTTTAAAGAGGACGACTTCTAAATAATTATTATCATGCTAATAACATTTGTATTCTTTTGTGTATAATTAAGATCTGCCTGTCTAAGCATGAAATAGGGTTGAAATCTTGAATAAGTATGCTATCCTTAACCTATTTAGTAAATCAATTTTAATTTAAGTATTCTTTAGGTTAAATCATAACAATAGAATTGCTGTATACAAAAAAAATCCACAATTTATGGCTGTAAAACTTCTCGGAAACGTTTAACAGTAAGCAAAGCTTCTGTGAAATTAAAAAATCTACCATTTTAAATGTAAGTGCTGAATTAAAGCAATGATTCAGCGATTACTAAAGTCCTGTGTTTTTTTAATTACCATTAACTCTTTATTACTTAACATGAAATTGTACATGTGATTTTATCTATAAGCCCCTGTAGGTTTGTAACGCTATTTTGAAAGACTTTTCTTTGAGCCCTACCCATTTTTTAAAAACGTGAGGAACACAATTACCATAGTAAAATTGAATTCATACTCCATAGTTATATTATCATATTTTTATTCCTTATTTAAATACATAGCGAACCAGTTGGAAGATCTTTGGGGAAAAAAATGTGTCTTTTCAAAGATGCACGTATGTTATTGGTGAGCGGTTAGTTGCCTCAAAACTTAATACATGCCTCTACAAATTAGCGATAGAAACCATTTGCATAGCGCAATGGATGTAGGTGATGGGAAATATACCGCTCCCTCCATGTAGCCATTATGACAGTATGTGCTGCTCACGTGCAAATCTAGCAATATCTGTTAAGAAGAATAAAAACGAATCATACAACGGAATGCCTGGGTGCAGAGCAAGCCTCTTACCACCGGAGCTTAGATACTGCGGAGGTTCATCATCATGCGTGCTTGCAGACGCACTCACCCCTAGGCTCACATCCTTACTTTTGCTTTTCAGTTCTGCTAGGAAGAGTCAGTTTTTTACATTCAGAAATACCTAACAAGGGACAAAATCCTGTTTGGAAAGGGGAAAGTGGGAGCAGCAGGACAGAAAAATATCCTTAGATATTACATGGAACTGTTTGATGTCTTTGTTATTCTAAGTTTGCATCCCAGGGCTGTGCAGATTCCCTAAATCCTTCTTCCCAAACTCAGTGTGGGATCTGTATTGGGTGTGCTGCATGCGAGATCTTCTGTGGCTGTAGAAGAGGTAACAGATTTCCCCAGATCTGCATGTGATATTTCCAGACCTTTCTATTTTTTCAGATCGATGATACTGGGCCCTCCAACAGAGTTCAAAATACAAGGACAATATACAGTCTGTGTGTTCCCCATGGAGTCCTACAGCTTCCCAAATGCTGTGTTGCAGAAGCAGTGTACCTGGGCACTAGATTAGGTTCTCGGGCTTTTTCCATGTAACAGTTTTTTATTTGATATTATTTCCATTTTCCTGCATCTGTTGGCTTTTTTAATGTTTTCTTCCTATGGCGTTTCTGTGTAAGAGTTGCATAAAAACAATAGTGACAAACCAGCTCTCATTAAAGACTCATTGACCGATCCTTATCTGTTTTAAATTGGTGATCACTGCAGAGCTACAGTGATTTACAGTAGTTGAGTATTAGATTCATGATGCCTCGAGAAAACATGGGAGGAGCACAGCTTGTAAGTGTGGTTTTATTATGGGGGAATATTCATTGGGGACAGTCTGTCATTGTTGCTATCTCCTTGCTGCTATTGCCAGTCATTTCTGTGGTGCTAAAATATACTTTACAATATTTGGTAGTCTTGGATAGATGACCAGTTAAGCAGAAACAGTAGAAGTGAGGAACGTAATTTGAACACCTCACTTCTTTATGTTCCTTTATGAACCTTAGACACAGCTATTATCTTATGATGGCACATTTTCTTTTAAAAGGCCCCTAACAAATGTACAGAATTGGTATTTTCTAACCTGCATAGTTTGCCTACCATTTGCCCCTGTGTTTTTGTCAAATGACATCTTACAAAAAGGACATGTTAATGTGGGCATCAAATGGCTGTATTGGTTATGTCAAATGGCCTGTGTGCTTGATTTGATCTCAGCCAGTGGTGCTACAATCTGAAGGAATTGCAGGTAGAATGGCATACGCTTGTAACTCCCTGCAAAAAGAGGGCATGGCTTTAGATATAGAACATGTTTTGAAACACAGATTTAATTTCTGAGTGTAGGAGAAACGTGAGCAAAATTTTCTTTAATGGGAAGCCATGAATACCTCATATGCCAAAGTGAACATGGAACACAACTAGTGTTTCCACTGGGAAGGAGTTGTCAGAGAACATGGCTGTGAATTAGGGGGAGAGGGAGAAGGACACCTTTTAAAGAAAACAGCATCTGGGAGGAAACATTACAATCTATAATTCAACAAACCATTCTTCCATGAGACATTCAAAAGTTAGGTCATTTCAGCAAAGATGAATTCAGCCCGTGGTTCTGTAAGGCTCAGGAGGCTCTGGCCCCAGTAATTTTATATTTTCTTCTGTCTATATTTTATGAAGTGAATGTTTGTTTTCAAAGTTTGGCAACCCTTTTAGTGAAAAAATCTAAGTTGTTTTTACTTGTGATCAGAGATAAAGCCATAAGGAGTGTATCCCAATAAGACAAAAGTTTGGGAGTCCCCCTGCAATTTGCTTTGTTTGTCTGTTCGTGTAATAACAGATAACTTTCAGGATAGTGCCAGGTCTTAGTCAGTAGTCTTTATGGTGCCAGTCCCTGCCTTTGCCCTGTGTTAACATACTGCTTTTTATTTTGATTTATTCCATATTTAGAAGGCGACTATCCTATTTTCTGAGCACCTTTATGTAACAATACAAGTAAGTACGCATCAGCAAGTACTATCAAATAAATAATACTCTTTCAAAGTAATCATAGCAATAATAACCCAGGCTCTTTGGCCTTCAGCAGCCCACTTCTTGAATTGCTTAATTAAAATAGATAGTCTTTGCTGTACCCCCAGAAGGTTAATAAAGTGGATAAAAATCCAAAATTGAGAATTGTCTGTGTAGAACACAAAGCTAAAACAATTCCTGTTGTTTATATGAAAAGGGATTCCAAGTCTAGCAGTTCTGCTGATCTTTGTTGATATGACAATAGGAAGAGAAGAGATTTCTGAAGCAGCGAGGTCTTAAGCCACTTAGGATCTAATCACGTCCCCTGATTTGCAGTCAGAAATAGCTGGTCAGATCATCTCAGAAGCATTATCCAGCCGGAGTGTTATTGAAGAATTGTGATGTCTTAAAAATTATAATGAAAAAGTTTTAAATTTTGAGCCGTTTCTCTTTTTATAGCAAAATAATTTAAAACACTCCTGGTGTTTGTTTTTGGGAAAAAAAACCCCCACAACAAACAATCTAGTTTCATTTATCTCACGTCAAGCAAAAACATGAACAATTTTTAGATACATTAACTTTTTTTTTGTGGGTGACCTGAAGTTATTTTTAGGTGCAGATGAAGAATATACGTTTGGCCCCAGCAACTAGGCAAACACCAGAAAGCAGCTGATTATGTCTTTGATGGTACTGCTAACAGCCCAAACTGAGTTAGGTGTCAAGCTGTCTTAAACTGGCCTGATGTCATTAAAGTCAGTGGAGCTACACTGATTTATACCCAAGGCACCGTACATCTTTGACAGAGATTCTGACTGCTTGTCCGTGTTGCATTTATTTATTTATTCATTTATTTATTTCTGGTGAATTGTTTCCACTTCGCCATTGCTGTCCTCTAAAACTTATTTACCATGCAGGGAAATTTGTTACCAATTTACCAATTTGAGATTTGGTAAATGTAGGGCTGGGTGTCTGATTTCTAAACCATTTAGAAATATTTCATTAAAAATAATTTAAAACCTAGAAGGAAGCAAAATGTGATACAGCTTGGAAAGAATACATGCAATCTGTAAGATAATTCTTCTATGCTAGTGAGATAATTTCAGGTTGGTACATGGCAAGTTTTCTCATTGCTCTGTCTCGAGGAATTATTTGTTCTTTGGAAATCTTAGCTTCCATAGGGAGAAAGCAATTTCCTGTTCAACCCAACAGTTATGTATTTCTGTGCATTATAAAATGTATTTTAACTAAAGAAGCTGCTACTGACCTCTCAGCTTCAGCAGAGGAGACTTGTGGCCTTGCTTTTCCTTCTGATCTGTAGACACATCGAAGCTCGCTTCTTATCAAACTAGTTAGCAGCTGCTGACCTAAGACAGCTGAGAAAAAGACAACACCAGCAACTGTATCAATGGCAGTCAGCATTATTCAGAGAAAAGGCAGAAGCACCGTAGCATCTATTGTCCCTTGACACTAGCAGCTTTACCCCTGTTCTCAATCAAACAGGGAGTGAGTGACATTCTCCAGCCAAGATATTTAAGAGCTGACTAATCAGAGGTGAAAAGACAGGACTAGTCTGTGAAAGCTGATGAGCATCTTTCTCTTTCTGTTGGCCTCTGGCCTCAGACTTACCACTAGCTGCCTCATGCAGAAACGCTGTTGCTGAAGTGCCTGATGGACCTAGCCATGAGCAGACATATGTGCAGACCAGTGCCAATCCTCATGTGCTCCAGGGAGGCAGCTTAATCAGAAGTGACAGAGGCTTGCTACAGCTCGTAGGGAGTCAAGGAAGAGCTTCAATATAATAGGGAAGGACAAAATGGCTCATAGCAAAAGAAATACTGTGTTCCAGAGCCTGGGGAATAAGGGCATTAAGCATTGGTGTCGTGGTTTGGGTTGGGCTGGCCACCAAATGAATGACAGGTGCTCTCTTTAATGTCTTTCTTCCCAGGAGAGGGGAGAGAAAATAGGGAGAGACTTATGGGTTGAAAAGAATACTAAAACTACTTTAATGAAATATTAATAATACAATGAAAAGATAATAATATCAATAAGAAAATAATGAAATATATACAAGATATACAAAACTAATATCAAGTTCCCAGGATGACGTATCACATCACCAGAAGGCACTGGGAAAGTCCCAGACTAGACTCAGCGATGGACGGGAACTGGATTCCAGAACTGGATTCAGGAATGCATGAATAGAGATCAAAGGGAGACAAACAGACGGAGTCCTCCTTGGACACTGGCTGTAGAAGAAGAGGGTTAACCCCTTTGATCCCTCAGCTTTTATACTGAGCGTGATGCAGATGGGATGGAATACCCTGTTGGTCAGTTTTTGGGTCACCTGTCCTGTCCACTCCTCCCCACAGGTGCGATCCCTCTACGCTTTTCCGCTTCTGGCCCTCCAATGGAGCACACAAAAAAGTTAGATTGTATTGGTTGTTGTAGCAATAAACATAAGCAAGAAGCTCTCTGCATACCATGCCTTGATATTAACTATAAACTTTAGGTGTTATCACTCTGGAAGCAGACACTGTCTGAAGAATATGCCATTAATTTCAGAAAGTGCAGTGAGTTAGAAGAGACTTAACTGAAAAGTAAAATTGCTGAAAAGAAAATTGGTTCTGTTCTACCTCAAATCAGGACAATTGGTTACTTAATTGTGAAACTTCTTTGTGGTTTTCCACCAGAAGTTCTTGATAGGGAATATAATTAGAACCTGTATCTACATTTTTTTCCTATAAAACAAAGACATGGAAAAGGGGAAGGACATCTGTTTGTGGCTGAAGCTTTTCATTCATCAAGATTACTGAACAGGAGAATGGTCCAATGAGGTATATGTTTGTGGAAAGCTATCAACTGCCTAGATAACTCAATGTGAACTCTGGTGAATGTTGAGTCTGCTTAATTTTAAGCACTGAATTTAAATGTCTAAATTAGAGATATGGACCTATTGATAAATATTCAGTGAACAGAGAGAGGCTCCTCCAGAGGACAGTTCAGAGTTACCTACATTAAACTTCCACTCTGAATTGCACAGTGAAAGTCAGATGTTTAAAATTAGAAATCACTGTCCCAGTGATGGACATTGTATCTTTGTATGATGGAGACTGTATGTGGGGTGGACAGCCATACAGAAAGAGAGAATGGAAAGGGTGATTTTGTCCTTGAATACGATTCTGAATTTTTAAACGATATATTTAAATAAGACAGTGGGTCCCAGGTAGGGGACGTTACCTTCTTAAGTTTCAGACCCATGCATTCAGTCCTTTCTTTTATGGGAATGTTGGCTGTGCATATAGTTACAAATGTATCCATCTGTGCATAAAGGTGTAATCCTCTTAATTTCTGGAACCTTTAGACACTTGGGCTACTTATGTACTGTTGTAAATTGCCAAATGGGAATGGCACCTACCCTATGTTAAGTCCTGAACTGCACCCAGGAATTGTTTGGGAGTGTAGTGGTTGACCCTGTTCCAAGCTGGGAGGGCTGATAACTTAAGCGTAGACAATCTAGTCTCAGTGCCCAGGAATACTCCCTGGCACTACTTAATTTATCACCACAGGTGTAGTCAAAGCATCACAGTAGTCCTGTATACATAATAGAATGGACAGTATTTTATGTGTCGGGAGGGCTCTGCTGCCATCTTTCTAATCCTCTTGTGAAAGTTTTCCCCCAGTTTGCTATTATAGTGCTGATCTACTTAGCAATTGGGTGAGTTCACCAGCATGTGCCTTCTCAAGCGCCTGAATGTAGCATGAGCACAATGAAACAGCTGATACGCGAATCCCCGCACAGCCTGTCACTTTCTAGAAACCACTGGCAAGGAAACATGCACTGGAGACATTTTCTTGTTGCTGGTAAGCATGGTCTCATCTGGTGCTGCTCTCCAGCTGGATCTTCAACATGTCAAACTAGTCAAATACAGTTCTTTAAATGAGAGAAAAATGTTTCATGCCCAGAAATGAATGCAAACACTAAATCCATTTCCCTGTGCTCCTCTCTCCCCAATTCCTAACTGCTGAATGTATTCATGAAGCTCTGAGCACATCTTTGTCTACTGAGTGACTGTATTCTGCTGTTGAAACATAGCTGTTGTAAAATATTTTAACCTGCATGTAGAGGAGTAAAGTACGGTACCTGAAATGGATTTGGAATAAAGGAAAGGTTGGGAAATAGCTACCGAATGACAACTCTCTCAGAGAAATTGGTTTGTTTTTACAAAGTGCTGTGGAGGTATCAGACTGAAATACGTATTCCTCTTTCCTCCATCTTCACGGGGGAATATATTAGCTTGTGATTCTGGGGAAATAAAACATTCTTTCCTTCGCTCCCTTTGGGATTCATGTTTGGACAAGATATTTGTAAGAATGGGTGCTGGAAATGGGGTATTAAACTTTTGTTCTCTCTTGTTACTGACCAAGTAATGGGGCTCACCCTGTGTATTTCTACCAACAAGCCTTAAGAGGACGCTAGAATAGCTGGCACTTCATTCAGTGCATGCATCGGTTATTTAGTGCTTTATGGAGTGTAGCTTGGCTCATAGGTAGAATGAATCCCAAAATGTTAGTGTGAGGTCAGAACCAGAAATAAACTACCAGATTAGCCATTAAAAAGAAGGGGTCATCCTACACGGACAGAGATTGGGAAAAGAAGCTGGAGGTTTTGTTGGAATCCAAATTCTAAGAGATTAATAAAAACACAAAAGAGTAACAAAAGGATTGCTTTGAAAAGTAGAAGAGAAGCAGCTCATACTTGACAATACTCTGACTTAACATATTCTTCCCCGGCAGCTCAGCCCTTGAAAATCTCTTGCTGGAGGAGAACTTCATTCTGTTTTATGCTACAAATGGCACTGTTTAGTCTTTACTTATTTTTGAAAGAAGTGTGGCCATTTTTAAGTAGGCTGTAATTGAAACAGCACAACGCGGCTGTGGTTGCAATTGGATAACTGACAAAAAGAGAACCTACACATTTATGACCCCAGCAAGACTGACAAATTCTGTTCCCCATTCGGATTAGTAAGGGGTAATGACTAAGTTACTAGATGTCCTCCTTCCAAAAGTAAAGCTTATTCAGCTAGGATAAAAGCATTTGTGAGAAAATACACATCTTTAAGCAGTAAATGTAGGAACACAATTTTTGTGTGTCAGATCTCTAGTCATCTTCTGTGTGGGAACCTTGTTAAGTCCTAATTTCTGTATATTTCTGTGGAGAGCCTATGTTTCGGCTTATCTCTCAAGACAGCTCATCTCCCCTTTTCTCCTCTGACAGCTTTTAACTATATGATATTCTTTAGATCTGTAATATCTCACCCTGTGTCTTCACTGGAGACTGAATATAGGATCCTTGAAGTCAAGAGCTTCTCTGCTGTGTTTCAAGTGTGTCCTGGGACATTGTGTATGACTTTCCGGCACATGCCACTATCCTCATAATAATGGGAGGATAATAGGAGTTATACTGTATGTCTGAATAACTAGGTTATATATCTGTTTTCTTTGATTGTTGCCTGGCATCTCTCTGTCTGTCACATCTACATTTTCCCTTTGTTGTTTATGGCAATTTCTCCTTCTATAGGCTTGACTTGTACATTAACATTTCTTAGTGGAGAACCACAGCTTTCAGCACACTTATTCTCTCATTTTCTGTACCTCTTTGTTTCCAATGTAAAATTTTAGACAACCTCCTACTCTCTTTCTGTCATCCTCTTTTCAAATCAGAATGCCATGAATGATCTGAAGGGCATGGGAAAAAAAGCCTTTTGTTACTTAATAATTTCTTTTTAACTCCCTTTCCTTTTTTTTTTTTTTTTTTACTTTGATATTTGTGTAAAGATATTTTGAGGTCTCATATCCTATTTTTGTTCTTTGAATATGATATTATCTTTTGCCTTTGATAATCACTGTCATTCTGATTTTCTTTAATTGTCCTGTATAGACAAAGTATCTGGAGAAAGGCAAGTGTTACGGTAGGGAACATTCAACTTTGTGTTTTCAGCAGAACATTTTGGCAAGGAAATTAGGAGAATGAGAAGCTGTAAGGATGAATGTTAATAATGTCTTAATTATTTTACAGTAAAACTCTCTATTTACTGGATTTTCAAAATGTATTTAATGTATTTGAGAGGACTGCTCTTGCTAAGAGGGCTTGAAACCTAAATAAATAAGATGAGCAGAAGGAAGGCATCATCTAAGCAAAATATAAAGACTATATGTCATGCTAACTGCTTTAAAAGAATTCCCGAACTGTTTCCTTTCCCTATGGCCAAGAGAGCATATTGCAAACAATATGCTATGGTATTACTTCCCATATTTGCTTATGTGAAATCATATGATGAAGAGAGAAGGGAAAAGTAGGTTCTTTTTCCATTGCATTGCTGTCTGCTCTGTCCATCCCTCTGCCCCTCTTGTGCCTGTGAAGGAGAAGCTGCTCTGTGTGCAGGACAGTACCGGTGGCCAGCTCCATCTGGGTGTTTAGTGTTTCCCAATGCATTACAATTAAAGATGCTGAAAGGCAGCATCTCAAAATCAGGTCTAACATTCAAACTTCAGGAGAGGTGCGAGTGATGCAGGGTGGTACATAGGGTGGTTGTTCTGCAGACTAAGACCGTGTCTAGCCAGGGAAAGAGGGGTGAATTTAGATTTCTTAACCAACACATCCAGTGCACTTCGTCAGGGAACCACATTGTCTCCATAGGCAGTGACAATCTCTTTGTTGTCTTAGGAAGAAAGTAAAATGCCAAGCTGCAGTTTTGCTGGCCAGTATATTTAAATATACGAAAAGGCATTCACATCTCTGAGGAGTCTCTAAAGTGTGTTTGATCTATTACTTTGCATGTGCTATGAAATAATAAATAACCCAACAGATACAACGCTGCATGACAAATTTGAAAGTATTTTCACTTAATCTCTGCCTTGATGAGACACTAATCTATCTTTTAAAACATTTTCAAAGGTGTCCTCACAGACCTATCAGAATTAATGGTGTATTCCACTGCATGCTGGGTCGTTGAAAACAGAATAGCACATTATCACCTAGTACTATAGATACTATCACCTAGTACTATAGGCGCTTAGCAGGTAAATACAGTGGGCAGCAGGCAGTGGGATAAATATGTCTCTTGCCTCACAGAAATAGTCCCTCAGAAGTCAGTGGAATATGACAAGTGTACTTCATTTCATAGAGCAGTAGTGCATCTCTTGGAAAAGTAAAGCATAGCTGTCCGCTGCTACAACTAGCTGTAAATAACACTCAATAAGGTAACGTCTATGTAGTGTTTTGAAAATGTAAAATTACTGTTTTTTCATGTGACACTCTTCAAGATGGTATTTATTGCCTCAGTCATCAGCAGCTATTACCCTTATGAAGCAGAGAAGAACTGAACCATGTTATAATCAGGTTTTGAAGATACAAAATACAAAGGCGTAGTGTAAAAGGCTGCTTAAATTTTGTGGCTAACTTTTCTGTACAGTCCGAGCCCTATTTGAACCCTCTCCACAAGAGCAACAAGTGCTAAGTGCCTCTGAAAATTAGTCTCGGAATGCCGTTCTCAAAATATGTTTTGGTACAGTTGTGGTGAAAATTTTTCACAATAACAGGTCATTTCAGAGATGTTGGGTGTTTCCCTGCTCTTGGATTAATACTGCATCAAACCCCACCTTTTATTCCCCCCTTATTCTCAGCATTTAGACCTCTATTTTCAATTGATAATATAAATGAGAGATAATCAAACGTGTTGATTCTGCTTTAATCAAATTCCAGTTGTTCACCTAGCGTGGATCCTTTCCAAGTGTTCGGTTCTGGTCAGCCCCTTCAAGTGAGTTTCCAAGATTCAAGTCTCACTATTATCTTCAGTGGGGAGTTTCAGCTGACAGTCTGCTTACATAAGCAAAAGCCCGAATTTTGCAAATCATCTTTGAATGTATCATACTTAGGCTTTACTTTTTCAATGGATGAAAAAAAAAATAAAGTTTCTATAAATGTTCCTAGCTGACGCTATCCAAAGTGCACCTTATGTACTGTACAGCAGCTCTTAACAGAAGCTGGAATTTGAATTTGAAAAGAATTTGAAAATTATGTTGACAATTTGCATTCCCCAAAAGTACTTCAGCTGTATTTCTACAGCTTCATGGCTTTCTAGGGGTACTAGAAGTAAAAATCCTTCTTCCACCTCAAATCTTTTTGCTGAATGCTCAGACATATTTAGGTATTTAGTCCTTCCAATCCAATACAATTTATTAACTGTGCAGCGCCTTCTTTCATCGCTTTACCAGTAAAAGTAATGACATAGGGCGGAGGTTAGAGCTACAACAGGAATGAGAGAAAAAGGGGCACAAGGCATTATTCTCTTCTGCTAAGTAGCTCTGCGGATTCTATTACAAGGATTTAGTATATTGGTGAGCTTTAGGTTTAAGTATAGTTCTTCTGCATAATCATTTGGGGATGATTCAGAGGGCTAAATCCCTTCTTCTAAATATTAGAATGATAATTTTCACTTTTCAGCTTTTTTCCCCCAAACCTTTTGGAAGCGGTATCTTAATAACAAGGAAGGACTATGCATAAAGAAAGGAACCAAGCCATTTCTTGCAGTGCAGTTTTGATGGTGCTGCAAAAAGTGGTGTCTATAAAAGGTTGGTGTGTCTCTGGAGGCAGTTGCTTCTATTCTTGTGTCATAGCAATGCAGGTGAAAGAACTTTACTTTCTCCTGCTAATTATATGGAGACGTGTTTCATCAGTGGAGCAGGAGGTAGGAAACACTGTGCTGCAGGTGGGATTGTGCCACTGCTCCAGGATTGTCATGAATGTAGAACAGGTGGCATGATTATAGCTAAGTTATAGCTACTTTCTGGCAGGTGGCATTTAGGCTCTTGGACTCTGGATGAGCACAGACTGTTCTTTCTGTTTCCTTCTTCCTTTGTTTTTTAGAGTCATGAAATGTGGAAGATCCACAACCTGTAGGGCAAGGAAAATGTGGGTCTGCATTTAGTAACAGGTGGAAGGCTCTCTCCAGCATCACCACCAACAAAAGCACACGGACGTGAAAGGGTGGTGCTCAGATACAGTGCAAAAAAAGTCCAGCCAATAAGAGCACCCACTCTTTTCAGCCTGATTGTAGGTCCATTCCTCCTTCAGAGGGGCGACGAGAAGAATCATTACTACATCAGTTAGGTTTTTGTTCATATCTTGAGCTGAAGCCAACTTCCCTCAGGCTTCATTCAACATTTAGTAGTGCTGGAAACACCAAAGGAGAGCGGGGAGAAAAAAAGTAGCTGCTTTTTGTGCCTTAAGTGATGCCGATCCTTGTGTATTCTGTGTAAGAAAAGGTGCTATATGCTTTCTCTAGTTTTGTTTTTATGTTGTACCTCTGATAATAACAAGAAAAGAAGATTATATGAGTCTGAAATGATACGATGTTTTTGCTATTGGTTCTTTTGCTTTTGAAACTGCTCCTTCATATCACTTTTCCCGTTTATTTCACATAGATGTTAGAAGTAGGAAATAAGCCCAATTTTGGTTTTGTTTTTTAATTTTAAATGAGAATTGTAAATGCAAGGTATTTGTGCAATCCTTAGAATACATCCCTAATTTTCTTCAGTTAGTGCCAAAACGTAAGACCAATATCTTATAAAAGCTGGCCCCGACTTATCCTGTCTTTTCTGTTCTTTACTAAATGAGGGAAGAGAAAGACAGTTTATTTAAACAAAAGATAAGATGGATGTATAATAATAAGGAAACATGAAAAAAACCTAAAGCTGGTAATGTTCTTTGTTTTCATAGGCAATCATTTGATTTAAAGTAATTTTAGCCAAATATTTTTATTCCTGTTCATTGTTGTTTTTGTAAGCTGTAATTCAAGTGTTATGAAATCTAATTATACAAGAAAGATTTGTCTAAATTCAAAGCAAAATCCCAAACATAATAATAAAATTGCTATACATCCCCAGCTCAGCTCCTGTGAATATTAGTTCTCTGTTCAAAGACTCTCAGTAGGATTCAATTTTGACCTAGAAGAAGGTGGCAAAATGTATCATCTTGTAGTGATAAAACAATATGAGTACAAATGGACTCAATCCAGTTCTGATGCAAGTTGTAAACAATTAAAAGTACATGAGCTACAATGCCCAAAGCTGATAGCTGAGGACATTACTACACGCTTGGGGTAACTCTGGGAACCAGAAAAACAATTGTTTCACAATAGGACATAAAAGCAACAGAAAATATTTGTCTCCACAGAATAACGTGCAGTCTTGCAGGGCCGTGTCATGTGGTGGATTTTTCAGCAAGCTGGCATGAGTGTGAGTGATGCATAATGGCAGCGGTGAATGGATTTCTGAATAGATTAGTAGGTGACGTCATGAAAAAAGGACTATTTATCACCATAATTTAACACAAGATGCAACACAATGGCTTGATGGATGCATTTTATGGTTTTCAGCCAATCATAATAATGGATCTATTGACTAAAGTTTTAGATGCCCTTTATATACCCTTCATAGATAAAAAAAGAACAACAAAACCAGGGAATGAAGAGGCTGAGAATATGTCAGAAAATACTTGCCAGGAACATTTTCAAAATTCAGGCTTTCTGTGCAACAGCCTTTTGACCTAAAGCTTCCCCAGTTATCTTTTTAAATGCCTAAAAAGCTAATTATGCTCAAGAAAAATATTTCGATTGAATATTGGAGTAATATTCACTCACCCAGGAAACAAATATGAATATTTTTTTTGCCTTCCTTGTCAGTTTTGATGATGAGATTCTTATTGTTGTAGTGTCACGTTGGTAATTTCAGCGGTCCAGCTGGGTGTTAAAGTAGGACATGACTGTGTTGTGCAGTGGTTTGGGCACTGAGGTAGGAGCAAGGAAGAAGAGGAATTCTCTGCTCTCTGCTGTTATGCCTTTAATATTAGACATTTGATAGGCAAGAATAAAAAGCCCATAAAGTAGACACCCAGCCCCTGGCCTCTTCCTTCTCATGGGAATGCCTTAACCACTCAGTAACTGTCTTTTTGGTCTCTTTTGCTAACTTTTCTTTCAGGGGACTTTTTTACTTTTCTATTGCCTAGTTGACGAATAGAAGGAAATATAGTGGTTGTCCCTTCTCAGCTTGATGGGTACAGCAGTTTCCTGGGAGTTGGGAGATGAAAGTTGAAATTCATTTAGGATGAGGGGGCTTAGCAGATTCCCAAAGGGAGTGGAAGAATCTAACTAGTAGAAGATGTCTCCTCAGGGAAGTACTTTGATTCAGGAGAGAAGGAGGGAGCTAAACAGAGGATCATCCTCCTTGGACCCTGGATTTTACCTCTCAACATGGGCATGTTTGTATCTCTTTCAGGCAAAACACTGAAATGCAAGTTTAATTGCTGAGATCTTGTTTGAATGTTTTGCCTAACATGGATAGTGTAGAAAACCAAGACACGTGTGGGCAGCGCTTTCAAGCAAAGATAGAAACAGCTTTGGGGATTTCATCTAAGGTAAGAATATGTTTCTGGATAACTCTGGGAATTAATTTAAAATTTAAAATGTCAGCCCATCTCTGATGCATGCCTACAGCATGAAAATCCACCTGATTCTTCATCTCCAGATACTATGCTTCCACAAAGGGATGATCAAAGAAACAAGTAGGCTAACAGCTCTATAGCTGCTTCCAAGTTGGATGGATAGAAGAGGTTGTCAAAACATTATTGTTGTTATTATTGGGGCCTCTGACTTAACTGTGGTCGTTTAATTGAGCTTCTTGATGCTGGCATGTTGTATCTTTTCTTCTTGCTATTTTTTTTGCGTTTGGACTCCATGGAAAGATCTGAAATACCTAAAACTGTGTGTTTATCCTAAAGTCATGCTTTCTGCTACATTGCTTTTTCTACACTAGAAGTAAAAATTTTTAGCCAATATGTTTCAGAGATACGTATAAGAGAGCTTACAGAGCAACAAAAAGGGCCAAAACCAGAGGTGTGTGGTTGTGAGATGGAAGGTGTAAACTTACTTAATAACGACTAGGGTCAACCTGAGTAGGTTTTTTTCTCTCTTCTGGAGAGAGTTCATGGCCAGAAGGACTGGGGAAGAACCCAGAAGTTTTGTTAGTCTCTCCGTTTGGAGAACCTGGGAAGCAAGCTGAGAACAAGAAATGCCCACCGGGAGAAATGCATTTTTTTCACATGATGGAACAGTACAAACCACTTGTTCAGCTGAACCTTAAAAATCTCTAAGCTGATGGAACACTGGAAGACTGAACTTCCTATTTAATTTTATATAAACTAGCCTAAAAAATGACTTCAAGCTGACTAGGATTTAATTTTCAGTGCTAACCTTCAATTAATTTGTAACTTTTTTGGCACCCAGTTTGCTGGAAATGGCTGTAATTATGTTGTTTTCTGAACGGTGCATTCATTCAGGCCATACTCTCTAAGACTATTTATACAGCTGGGAAAAAATAATGGTATTTAGGGGGATGGGGGATTTCTAATAGGAAACTTATTGAAAAATTCTGAATTATCAATTTTGAAAAAGTATCTCATTAACTCTCCTTTGATATTTTAAACTGAATGTTTAGTTCTTAATTTTAAGAGAATTTCGGATAATTTTGTTGTCGTCTTTAACAAGAAATGCATGGTCAGCTTCCCTATGGTTGTCTTTTATGCATGTTTGAGGTTAGCACAATTATATACTTGCTGCAAAACCCCACGTTGCTCTTCTGTGTGGGGTTTTATAATGATAGTGTTGTTTCTTAATTGATCTGCATAGCAGGGTCCAATTGCTGTTAGAGGAGAATTATTCAGAAATCTGAGAGGATGAGAACATACGGAGCAGATATGTTATCTTTTTTTTTTAGAAAAAAAATGCAATAAAAACCTTTTAAAAGACTGTGCTGTTTTAATGGACAATAAACTGTATGTTTGCCTACATTTTAAAGTACTGCATGTTTTCAAACTAAACAGATTCACTTTTGGTTTTTCCTTCTCCTTTTCTTTACGTTTAAAAGCTACCGAGGTTTTTGAACATTTCTTTTTGTGTGTTTGGCATTAAAGGTGTTTGTATGTGTGTGTCTCCTCTTGTCTTTAAACCCAGAGGAAGCTCCCTGCTGGTATTTATAGTCTCTTGTTTGAGTGTTTTTCTAGCTGAAGGCACACTTTATGAAGATGGCAATTTGATTGTATTTCCAACCATGTATTTGACATGGGTTTAAGGGCAGTAATATTTGTAAGTAGCCTTAACAGCCATAGTTTAGAACCAGGACTAATATGAAAGCTTAAAACTGTAATTAAGTTTTGAATTTTTAACTGTTTCTACATTTTCAATAAAGAGCTTTTTTTTTTTTTTTTTGGCTCTTAGGGTGATTGCTTTGATGTTTCTGTCCATACTCGTTTCAGAAAGTCCAGGTAGTGATAATCGCAAATCCTTGTTGGAACCTCTGGGCTCCTCCTTACCTGGGGACTCCTGCTGGAAATAGGTGGCCTCTACAGGGTTCCGACCCGTCTTCTCACAGTTCAATGGGAGCTCCCAAAAGGACTTTTCAGGGTACAGTTCTAATTTGTTCTGGTTTTATCTAGACAGGTATAGGGGATTGGCACATAGTTGCCTCAGAGACCACGTACCTTCCACCAATTTCCAAGCCCACGGTAGTGTGCACACACACTGCAGCTGTACAGACTTGTTCAGGTTGTCAGATTCAAGGCATGCTTTCTTTGTGTGATAAGCAATAAAAACTGTTGCCAGAAGGCATAAGACAGAGGCCAAGTCTGAGTGGGTCTGAATGACACATTTTCAAGATGGTCTTCTTCTAAAACACTGATATTCACATACCACCGCACTTAAGGAAACAGTATTTTGGATGATAATCTATGCTATGCTTCTAAGATTCAGCACAATGCTTTCTGCCAAAGAGAAGAGGGTTACAAATTACTTTAAGCCATGTTTGGGCTCTCCTGATCCTGGAATATTTTGGAAATTGAGGTGCCCCATGAAACCTAGACAGCTGGGAGAATCCTGTTTAAGCTGCAGCAGCACTGTGGGCTGTTGCAGAGCTGCAGAAACGTGTGTGCTGTGCTTACCCTCAGCAAGTGCCTGGGGGTTAGGAAGGGGTTGGTAAAAGGCAGGTTTGTGGTTGGCTTCTGCAGTTTTTTCATGAAAGTCCTCCTGTTAGCATAAATAGGCTTGGAAAAGAGTAAGAATTTACATAACTGCATATGCGTGGTGCAATTAGAATTTTCACAGAATCACTGAGTTGAGGTGGGAAGACACCTCTGGACATGGTCTAGTCCTACCCTCTGTTCAGAGCTGGGTCACCTGAAGCAGGTTGCTCAGAGTGCTGTCCATTTGGGTTTTGAATAACTCCAGGGATGGAGACTCCACCACCTCTCTGGGCAACCTGGTCCAGTGTTCAATCATCTGTACAGTAAAAAAAAAATATTCTTATGTTGAAACAGAATTTCCTGTATTTCAGTTTCTTCCCGTTGCCTCTTGTTCTGTTACTGGATACGCCTGAGAGGAGCCTGGCTTCATCTTCTTTACTTCCTCCCATCAGCTGTTTATACACACTGATGAGATTCCCCGCTGAGCCTTCTCTTCTCCAGGCTGAACAGTCCCAGTTCCCTCAGCCTCTCCTTATACGAGAGAAGTTCTAGTTCTCTCATCATCTTGGTGTCCCTGCTCCAGTATGTCCATACCTTCTTGCACTGGAGAATCCAGAACTGGGTACAGCACCCAGGTACATCTCACCAGTGCTAAGCAGTGGGGAGAGATCACCTTTCTTGACCTGCTGGTGATGCTCTACCCGATGCAGCCTGGGATACTGTTGGGTGTTAGTCAATACGCAGATGCCAGATGATAGACAGTAATGAATTCAGGTGGATGTTGGATTTGATTGTTTCTTATTTCATATTTAGTTTACTTTAGCATCAGTCAATCAATCAGAAGTTATTAATGTGCATGTGGACAAGCTGATCTCCTAAAGAGCACATTTACTTCTTTTTAAATATGTTATTTTGACTTTCTCAAGTAGCTGTATAAGTGGTGGAAAGGGAAAAGAAAATCCTGCAAGGGAGGAGTAAACGTATTTTCCTCTTTTTGTGAGATTTCTACCTGTAGATTTATGACAGAAGTATTACTTCCCTTGAACGTAAAGACTTTTACTCTCCCTCAGTCTGGAGTTTTGTGGGTTCACATATTTTTGTGCAAGGGTAGAATTGGAGTACAGTGGGCTTGCCTTACTGCTGATGTTCACGCTGCTTTTTAAAATTACTGTTTGACTTATTCATGTCATTTGTCCTCAGAAAGGGATTTCATTGTTTCTAAAACTACAGTAGTTGGAATGAAAAAGCCTGAAAGATTATATTGGTCTGTCATGTACCTTTTTATGTGGGGAACATAATTACTTCTGAAAGAAACAGAAAGATTTTAAGATGGCTCCTGCTACACGAGTATGAAATTATAGAGGTGTTAAATTTATTATCTGTTTTCCAGATTGAGGAAACTTGGTTTTGAACAGAAACTGCACCACTTGAATAAATATTTGTCACACAGGAGAGTCAGTGTGTAGCTAAAAATGCTTTTTGTGCTGTGGATTGTACTGATTCCTACTTTTCTTTTTCCCGTATTGCAGACTACTTGTCACATTGTACTGGTGGAAGGGTGAAGTTGTGGGCCATTGAGCACTGATTTCTCTCAGTACCACAATTACAGAGACACCTGTGCTAAATAACATTGTGCTGTTCTACTTTGAAAATTACAGGGCTTGGTCCCACTCTAAGATGCACAGATGTACATCGCCTCCCTCTGCAAGCAGCCCTCTTACCTGAGCACGCACACTCACTCACACCTCCTCCGCAAGTTAACTCACCCCCTTTCTAAGGGATGCTGCAGACCTTATACCTCAATATTCATAAAATCTTCTTGATTAGTGTCGTATGAATTCCTTCAAGTACTTCTATTCTTCATGGCCAGTGTATTTTTGATCGCAAAAAATGACAAAAAATGTGCACCTCCTCTTTTTCTGCTCAGGTCTCAGGGTTCGACCGCTTTCCTTTGCAGTTTGTCTGGTTTTGCACTGCTCAACTCTCTCCTGTTGTTTCAGGCTGCTACTCAAATTACACATATTCTAGTTATTATTTCCATCATTTAGTATGAATTTTACAGTGATGTTGTTTTTATGCTTCCTTACCCTGCCACATGCGTTAACTATACAGAAACTGTTCCTCTTGTGGAAGAAATTATATACCAAAACTACCCAGTAAAAAGCTTGTTTTATGGCACTTATAAAATTAATGCCAAAAATGTATGGTAAAGCTTGATTTTTTGACATTAATGGCTAGTTATTTAACATGGTATGCTCTTGTAGTGCCTGGAAAACAGCACTTAGAGATATTCAGGTATGATCTCCAGTTCCCACCCAAGGATTCAAAAGTTTAAGGGGTTGTTAACTGAAGAGTAGGGGGACAAAGCACAGAGGTTAATAACACCTGAAATGAATGGGAAGTGGAATAAATACCTCGAATATTTTATTTTATTTTATTTTTATGAGCCAAACCCACTATATAGTGTACTGTTTCGATGATTCTTTTGCATAGCTGGGATACGGCAGCAAGTATGTTTGTTAATCACCATCCACTGGGCTCTACAACCTGTCCTACAGAAATAAGGCAGGTCCACAGAGTTATTGCAGCACCTCTCTCTCTCTCTGGAGATGCTGGAATGTAGACATGGGATCGACTGATCCTCAGCGTTCCCTTTTGGGTTTTTGTTATGCAAATGCGCATTTTCTTTGCACTATCCTCTCTCCCTGTGGCAGTGTGGACGAGACAGAGCTCACATGCTGCTAATCTTGATCCATACTAGCAACTGAAATGCCATTTGATAGAGGGGATAGTCTTACGGAAATCAAGGAGAAGAATTTTATAGACATAAATTAACAGAAGCTATGTAAACAAAAATGTTTCAGTAAATGATAAAAATAAGTGTTTTGGGATCCTCTAAGAAAAGGTGACAAGTCAAATACATATAACTTACCAACTTACGCGTCGGTAGACTCCAAGAACACATCATAAACTTATGCAATTTGTGATGTGATACTTAGTATGGATTCTGATTATGAAAGTTTTAGTCAGCTGTAACTGTGGATATTACCGTCCCTCAGCTGTGGTGCAGAGCTCTGTGGTGTGCTGTAAGACGCTTGTTAGTGTGAAGTTTGGAAAACCACAGCCTCGAGAAGTAGTACAGTGTTTTGTTATGTATATCATACTTAGGCAGTTAACATTTTAGGGGGAATATTTCAGATGGAAAAAATATTTTTAAAAGTGTTATCAGTACTGTTTATCATATTCTTGAACTTTTAACTCATCAGTCCAAAGGAACTGACTTTAGCCTCAGAGACAGAGAGATACAGAACTTATAATGAATGTATTAGAAAAATTTCTAAGAGGCCTTGACAGAGCTTGCACAGATATATGTGAGTGTGTCTCACTGGAAATAGAGGGAGAGGGTTTTTATGGAGGTCAGAAACCCTATGTCTGCCTTTGCTGGGTGATACAGTATTCATTTTTACTTCTGTCGTTGTTCCAGGACTAAATATTTCTTGTCTTAAACCTCAAACCAGCTAATTATAGAATAAAAAAAGCAAGAAACTGTTTGAAGCAGTTCATTTTTGTGAAGATGGAACAAAAGCCAACTGAACTAGATTAGAGGACAAGTGCAGTCATCAAAGTAACTTCTTAAACATAATTTAATACAGGAAACTCATCTCTACATAGGATGTCCGCATTATCTGCCCATGTGTATACAAGTAGAGGTTTTGTTCAGTAGATACAACATATCAATCGTTTCAGGTCACTTAGGATCAAGGACTGTTCTCTGATTCCTAGACCAAAGGGTGCAAAGTGACTTATGTCCCCACTGATCACGTTTTTTTCCCTGCAGACTGTTCACGGCCACGTTACATAACATCTGACCCACTGTGGCTATATGGCATGGCTATAGCCAGTATTCTCAGTTAAAACAGTATGAAATAATGTTTTCCAATCCACTAACGCAACATTTTTATAGCCTGACCCTGAGGATAGCTGTTACATGTTTTGGGGCATAAAATGAGGCCATGTGAACTGATGCTGCAGAGCCTATTGAGATAGCTTTGAGAACTCCTTAGGCTTAAAAAGACCAAACAAGTGTTGGTTCACCTAATCTGTCTAATGGCAGTGGTCCTACACTGAACTATAACTCAAACCTGGAAGGTTTTGACTGAAGGGAGCACTCGTAAAAAAAGAATCTAGGAGTGAACTGGCATGCATACAGTGTAGACAAGCCTGGGAGTGGTATTGAGTCAGGGAATTAAGGTAATAAGGGCTTTAAGTCTTTTCAGGAAAAGAAATAACGGTAAATCTCTTCTCTGCTGTGGGTGGCCATTTCCATGCAGAAAGTATTTTAACCTTTTTAGTTTTAGGTGCTTTTTTTGGTATTCACAGGGGCTCTCTCATTCACAGAGAATCAATGTTAGTGTCTTTTTCTTTTCTCTGCGATGTGGTAGTTTTCTGAAATACACACATTTTGAACAAAAGAAAACATAAATACAGGCAAGACTGTCATCAGTTTAAAGTATTGCATAAGTGGTTAAATTTAATCACAAAGAGACAACCAGCTAATGGTTTTAGTGGAATTCATAAAATCCCATAAACCACAAAAGTTAAATTTTGTCATATAATGTGAATCAGTTATAGGAACCAGCACAGCTTCCCTTCCCCCCTGAATAAATTCTAAACAGTCCTTAGAAAATGAATTACCAGACTGCAAATCAGGATGACATATTTTTCATCTATAAACCTAAAACTACTTTCAGACCACTTTGCTAAAAAAAAAAAAAAGGAGAAAAAAGACAGCAACTTTGTTGTTACTGTGTTACTGTCAATAGTATTGGATGCTTGGTTGTGGCTCCATTTTAGCAGTTTGACCTTGTTTAGATCAACCTGAATCAAATCGACAGACCTCCCTTACAATTTCCCCACCTCATCATAGTAAGCGCATACCCTGCATGAGTGTATCCAGCTGGAGATGTGCCAATAGAAGTAATTATGTGATGAAACTATTTAACTTTGACTAAAATACTCTCACCAGGTTCTTTCAAACTGTGTGTCTTATATCTTGTTGAAGCAATTTTATATCATGCCTTTAAAGTACAGTAATGGCCACTTGCATTGACAGAATCCTCGTAAAAGAAGAAGACCGAGACCTTGCTCATGAAGTGCTATTGATTTTCTGAGTTCCTGCTAGAGTTGCCAAAGATACAACACTGTTGTTAGGGAGAGAAGATACTTTGGCCTTCAATATCACAGGAGGGTTCCTGTGTAAGCACAGGCGTCAATGGGTTTCAGTGATAAATAATGCATTTTGGTGATAACTGCCCATATTATTTTGGCAGTTTTATATGACTCAGCATTTGCTCTTGCCGAACATTTCTTTAATGTCACCACTGGCTGCTGAAGTTTGGGCTAATTGTAAGTGCTATTTATATTTTAAAGGTCCATTTGCATTATGGCAAAAAGCTAAAGTTTCAGTTTATCTTAGGCTATGGTTGGTTTTGATCAGTAGGAAAACTTGACGCCCCCAACATTACTCACTGCGGTATTTTCCAAAGGTAAGGGATTGTGAACGAGAGTTAAATACCGTAGTCTGTATGTACATAGCGAAAGAGTCTACTTTTATCTGCTGTATTCAGACAACAGTTCTGGAAGCTGCCCTGTGCCAGTGCACAAGGCATGAAAGGCAATTGCACAAGTCTGTGTTACAGGTGAAAGTGGAAAACAGAGCATCATCCCAAAGGACGCTGCTGCTGCTTCCCAATGCAGCCAGCCTGGTAATGGGAAGAGTGGGCACAGCCTTTGCTCTGCACAGCTGAGCTGGTATTGAAAGGGGAGCTGATCTCTGCTTGTTTAGGGTGCTCGGGTAGATTTGTTTTCCCAGAGAAGTGACGTACCAGTTTGTGATTCTGGATCCAAGTCCTTTTCTGCTCCTGGGACAGCTCTGTTTACTGCCTGCTACTTGGGACAAATTGCACATGAAAAGTCTTTGAGCACCCTTGGCTTGTGTGCCTGAAAGGTTGTTTATTTTTCCAACTGTCCTTGGTGGTGGAATCTATGCCCACAAACCTTGTCTCATTTGTGTCCTCAGGCCACTGCAGCAATATATCAGAACTACCAGTAGTATAATCTCACCAACCGGTGAGCTATCTCACCCCAGACGTTTGAGAAAACATTTACAGAGCTTGGTCCTAATGCTGCAAATCCTAACGGTATCTTCTAAAAGCATAAACTTTTACTTGTAGGCATTACAATTAAATCTTAATGGATTGTGCTGTTGTGACTATCACATTATTGTAGCCAATAGATAATTATTATTTATCAGTAGGGGGAAAAAAGGGCTGGCTAGGAAAATTATAGCTATGATAATTAGTTTTTGATGACATTAACCAATTAATATAATTTTATGTTTTCCATTTTGAGATTTAGGCAAGGTTGCCTTTATTTTCATTTCTATTTCAATGTTTGAGTCAGTCTAGTCCTTCTGAAAGGGTTGATATTGAGGGCCCTGGAGGGTGCCATCATCACCAGGCAACAGGGGAGACAATGCTGAAAAGAAATCGCACAACATAATTTCCCTTCACCTTCCCCAAATACGTCCTTGTTCCGAATGACATGAATCAACTTTAAGCCCTATTGTCCCCTTCATTTCCACCCTGAGGAGCCTAGGGGGAGGGAAAACAAAAACCAATGAAAAACCTGAGAAGGGATTATACTGGAAGAAATATTGCTCACCTGTGCCCCTGACTACACAGAAGTCTTTCCTTAGTGTTGTGAATACAGCGGAGCTTGGACGGCAGGGGGGAACAGCTACTGTCTCCTCTTCCCACCTCATCTCCAGGTCTGCAGCACTATGGTGGTGTTGCACTAATGTGCACCATTTGGTTTAGTCCCAGGGAGAGATTAAGATTGTGGCCACTCAGATGTCCAGGCGGGCAAAATGGACTATGTAAACCGAGTTCTTTGGGTTCAGGGATTTTCTTCCAGATCTGAAGAAAAAAATTGTCTTACCTGACCTAAATGCCTGAAATGTAAATGTATTCATAGGAACAGCTTTACAGGCAGTCCGTCTACCTCAGTGTCCCGTTTCCAACAGTCAGCAGTAGCACATGTCTAGGGAAAGAAAGTAGTGTGGAGCAAGCGTATCATGGACCTTCCCCAAAGTAACCTCCCAGCCTCCAGAAACCTGTGCTTTAGTTCTATCTTAGAAGAGCGAACTTGGTAGCTCTATTAGTAGCCATGAGTGTGGTTTTCTTCCATTAATTTCTCCAGTGGCTTTTTGAACCATTTAAATATTAGCATTCATAAAGTTTTGCAATGAGGAGTTCTGTAGCTTATTTACACACTGCATGAACCGTCTCCTTTTTTTTTTTTTTTTTTTTTGATCAAATAGTTGCAAATTTCCTTTGATGTCTCCTGGATGTTTTTAAAGAGGAAGCAAGCAGCTGTTTCCTTCATGCTTTGATACTACCTTCATGCCACTCATAGTTTTACAAACCTCCACCACATCCCATGTCGATCAGCCTGTTATCAGGCTGAAGGGCCACAACACGGCAATAGGGCAGGTAGAGACCTGTAGCTTTGAAGGCGCTGTTACAGGCATGTCCATGTCCATGCAGACTGGGTCTCCTCCACTCTCTTTTTGTTTATGCCTATGACCACTTTACAGCAGGAAGGCCAACGCAAAGCAGTTACACAGCACTCTCAAGAAGTTGCCTTTGAAGACAGATTTTTGTTATTGGTCATTGTTTTGTTTTGTTTTTTTTTTTATTTTCTGTTTTAGGGCAGAGAAGGAATTGTCTGCTTATGTATGACAAGAATCTGGATGAAAGCAGTAACTAGTTATATGGTGTATAAAGGTATATTTCCTTTGAGGCTTAATGTAAGAGGGATAATGTTGGAAAATAAGTATGAATGACTTCCAAAAAAAATTCTGAAATATCTCAAAAGACAGGGACCTTTGCAATTATTTAACTAACCAGAAGAGCATCATTTCCTCTAGTCTTAAACCTTTTCTTTATGCTTTTCTGTATGCTTTTCTGCAGCAGGTCTTATTTTCTTCTCAGAGAGGACATGTACTGTTAAGAAGTTAACAATAATAAGGTAGTGGCAGTAGATGACACATAGCAGAGGGATGGTGAAGAAAACTAGGTTTGTCTTGTTAATTGTGATTTTAATATTGCTTTCCCTTGTCTCAAAAGACTTCTTGTTTCTTCATACTTTCCATGTTTAAACAGCATAAGGCAGGAGTGATCTTTATTGGCATGTATATTTGCCATTTGCCAACCATCTTTGAAAGTGTGCCTCCTAAGCAAAACTATAAACAGATTTACTTTTGATAGCAAAGAATATTTTGGCCCATTTTACTGCCTGCAGAATGACTGGAAAGTTTTAAATTAATGGCTACAAATGCAAGAGAAAAGGAAATCAAAGAGACATTTATTCCCTTAGAAAGAGACCTATTTCCCCTCACCTTTCTCTATTTTCTATCTGCTTTGGCTGAGAAAATATTTAAAAATGTTTATAAGCACCAAGAATTTCCCTATCCTTTTACACTTAGATCACTAGGAGTGTATAAACTCTGGGATAGGGCAAAGGGGTGGAGATGACCTTTTAAAATAAATCCTTTGTTCTGTGTAAAACACCTTGTACAAAAGAAAAGCAAAAGACTGAGTATATATTTTTTGAAATTACAAAGTGCAGTAACACAACGAAAGGATAAATCCTACACTGCTCACAGTTAGTAGTACTGTTCTTTTTGAGATATGCGTCCAGCTGAGTGCCCACAGTGGGCAAATGTGTCATCTTGTTTGAGGGAGAAAAGGGTGTTCTGGCCGTGATGTTTTAATATACTGGACTGATTCTCTTTTAAGCTGTATGATGTAATGATTCTGTGAGGTTTTTTCTTTGTCGCTAAAGACTTTTGACTGAGTGCCTACTGCACCACTTAGTGCTCTAATGCCAAATACTCCCATGTAAAAAAAAATAAAATATCCCAAACTGGTAAAATCTTTACATATTAGTGGAATGACTGAAAGCCCTACATAAAGTCCTCTTTACCTCTTTTCTGTGTAGGAAACTCTCTACAAACATGCCTTTGCAGCCCTTTCTGAATCTCTTGTGTTCTTATGGTGTGCATCTGAATAGTATTAGCTGGGCGTTTCTCTTCACGGCTCTACGTATGCTAAAACTTTGAGTTTCAGTAATTAAACTTGCAGTACAATCTTGGGTCATATTATGCTGTATTATCCTTTTAACTTTATTGTGATTGATTGGTGTCAACTTTAACTATACTCACTAGGAAGTCAATAAATAAAGATCAATGTTTTTTTATTTCTCCTGGTTCTTTATTAGAAATAATAGATTGGTTAAATGACACAAGTAATAGTGATGACATGGCTTCTCTCAACATTTTCTGCTCTGAAACAGATGAAATATTTTTCGAAATTACATTAGAACAACCATGCGTGTGTTGTAATTTGCCTGTTCTCTATAGTTGACGCTTTAAACCCCCCCACAACACAAATGTTCTCCCTGCATAAAACTTCCCACTAATTTGAACTGAGGACCTCTTGCTAGCAAGATGAATCTCTAGTGCCATGTCCATTTACGTACTTATTTCACATCTGGGTTATCTGTTGATCTTATTGAATGGGCAACGGGGATGTACGCCCCAAAAAAGACTTGCTTCTGATCTCTTGAGCATCTCCTAACGTCTGGATTTAGAGCTGAAAAATGCAGCCAACTCCTTTCTCTGAAACAGTGAAAACTGACCACCTGTGAAGTGCATTTTTCTTTCTTTGTATATCATCTCCACGCTCTCTTTCTAGTGACTGTAGAAATCTGTGGTAGTTGTCATGTTCTGTCTCAACTGTGTTCTCCCTTAGCAGGCTTGCATTATAAGGGCTTCTGCAACAGGAAAAAATATACAAGAAATAACTGAAAGTAAAATCTGGAGCCACGTGAACTTGCCAGAAGTTTAGCACATTGTGGACAATTGAGAATCACAGCCCCTGTTCTCTAGGCTGCTCTCATTGCTGGTACTGTACTAACACACAGCTGTTGAGCTCACATTGACAGCAGTGTAAGATCTCTGCATCTAAGCAGAAAAGCCTACAGAAGCTCAGATCCATCACGCAGTTCTGAGAGTAAAATTTTATCCCCACAGAGTATGTATAGTAAAATACTAATGCAAAATTCACTACGAAGTAGGTCGAAGTGTCAGACTAGTTATTATCAGTAACCTGTTTCTCATAAAAACATAGTGAAGAAAAAACCATCTTGTTCCTAAGATTTATAGCAACTTGACTCCATATGACAGGTGATTGAAAGCTTCCCTGCCATGCATATTACACTTTGGGTGGTGACCCCTCAGTATATATCTCCATTTAAGTCCTTCAGTACTGTGCTGAATGGAAGCGGAGTGGCCAGATGCTGTAAGCTTCTTTTTCTATGAAAATCTTTCATCCGGACATATAGCGCAAAGTGCATTCATAAGATTACTTGAGTGCCCTGTCCTTGAACATGAATCCAAGCATTGAAAAGGATCAAAAATCAAGTCTCTGCTAAGAAAAGCTAGTACATTCACAAGCCACAGTATTATATGTCCCGAGTAGCGGGCGTCGATCTCTTTGCCACACTGCATTCATTCAGAATCCTAAGTTCTAACACACAAACTAAGCAGCTTTCTGAAATAGCTTGTATCTATTTGCCAATGGGTTTATGATCCATGTTTATATAGGTTATAAATCCTTTTCAAGAATTATGTAGGGGTGCCTTGCTTTGCTTTTCTAAGCTGTTTGTTTTTGCTGTTACTTTCTGTTCCATGTGTCCAGAATGCTGCTGGACTACACACATTTCCCCGGTGTAGTTTCTGTTTAGCCACATCAGGTACGTGTGCTATCAAATGCAAAGGTGAACACAATGGGCTTTGCAGAACACCTATCTAGCGATAATGTTAGAGTCTATAGGTACTCTGTGTCACTTTGAGAGCAGGGTCCAGTCTTTGAACGTTTTTGTTTGGGGCACAAACAACAGCCTTTCTGATCATAATTGCTGCCACAGAGGCCCTGCTGTCAACACCAAG
Organism: Pluvialis apricaria; assembly: GCA_017639485.1. Lineage (NCBI taxonomy): Eukaryota > Metazoa > Chordata > Aves > Charadriiformes > Charadriidae > Pluvialis > Pluvialis apricaria. The sequence goes on along the minus strand of CM030009.1, from coordinate 10,099,905 downwards.
TATCTCCTGTCCGTGGAGGCAGGTTTGGCGGATCGCTTTTCTCGCGTCTCTGCGCTGCTCACTCCGGCTCCTGGGCTGCTGCGTCTGTATTTCCTCTTCACATGTCATCCATCACTCAGGTCCCAGTACACCTTCCTCATGGTTTCTGATGCAAAGGTAACCCCAGCTTAAATTAGGTTTGTGATTTTCTCTGCTCCCTTATTGTGCATAATCTTTTCCTTCTTTTTTTTTTCCCCACTTGAAGCCTCCTAGGAGGCTTCTCCTGGGCATACTGCATCTAAAATCTTGATTCTGCACAAGTCAAACTGCTGGACTTGATGTTGGCACAACCGAGACTCTTGATCTGAGCATCCCTCAGTTTGAAAAAATGCTCTCCTGTGCCTGCGTGGTAGACAGGGAGCCCTCTCCAGCATATGCCATCTCAGCCTCAGTTGCTGGCAGAGTTTGAATCCTGATCTAAACTTTGTGGACTCATGTTTAGTCTGCAAGGTTTGTAAAAAGTTTCTGAGTTTTATTAAAAAAACCTCTGAATTAATTCTGTCTTTGTATGGTCAGCCTATGAGACTAGCATATACCTGAAGTGAGCAAATTAAGGAAATTCTTAATCGAGGCATAAAAATGCAAGACCCAAATCTTAGAGCAACAAAATTACTGCTTTTAAAACCTTAATCTATTTTACTTCTATTATTGAAGCCAAACTGTAAAGACACAATATAGATTAATTCTATGATTTTTATAGCCACAATTTTATTATAAGTTTTTATATTTTATTAGATAAGGAAGTTATTTAAATTCTGTGGACCTCATCTTGTAGCCTTCATTCAGGTAGGTCTCCTTTTGACAGTCTCTGTTGTTGAGTAAAAACTACGGAACTGAGCCTCTTAGCTTTTGTTGAGACAAATATACATTCCTCATTCAGCCAAGTGGTTTGAAAATGAAGATTGCAACAATGTTTTGGGTAATATATTATACTCATTTCAATTTGGACAGTCTTCCCTTGGGAAGATTTGGGAGTGGAATAGTTTTGGCTTATTCTCTAGCCTGCAAGATATAAATTTTCTCCTGTTTTCAACGTATGAGGTTCTTTCATTCCTGTTGTTCTTTAGTCTAATTGTGGCCAATAAGCTGGTCATCAGTTCCACTTCATTACCTAGCTAGCTGAATCTGATGAGATATTTGGGATCCACACATGTCCTGCCTGGTAGTTTATGATCAGTTATTTTATTTTTTAAATACTTTTTACCTGATGCTTGGAAAAGGTGCAATAAAGAAAAAAAAAATAAAATTGCATGATTCATAAGGGGTACACTTTTTTTTAAGCTATGTAAATGAATAAAACCTGGTAATGCATTTTTAAAGATATTTCTATTGTGAGAAGAAGACAAATAAAAGGATATGGAGGAGGCAAATTCAGCTGTAAGAGGTGAGCAGTTAATTGCTGAAGTGCTTTTGTTAATCTACGCAGTATGTTTCACGTGTTCTTTATCACTTAGCATTATTAAGTATGAATATAGCTTTGGGCAAGCATATGTCCCTTTTTGCCCCAGACTGCAATTATTATTCTGGAAACTTTACTCTATTAAAGATCTTTCCACACTGTTTTTTATTTTCTGCTGTCCTGGAAGTGACTGCAGTAACTCTTTACTCTGCCTTATTAGCCATCTGTAAAGGGAAGGAACGTAGGGATGGCCGTACTGGCTTAGCCCAAAGGTTGGTTACACTGGTAAACTGCCTCTGGCTAATGCAGATGTTTAGTTAAAGAGTAAAAAAAGGTAGAGCAAATGCAGTGTAACGCATCCCAGGTATTTCATCCAATTTCTAGTGATCAATGGTAAAGGTTTCCTGTCATGAAGGTTGTGGATTTGTCTGATCCCTCTGTGAGCCCATTTAAACTTCTGGCCTCATCTGCATCGTGCAGGAAGGAGTTCCACGACTGGTCACACACACAGGGGACGGTGCACACCTTCGCTCTTTTTTCTCTCCTGCCTTGTTGTTTCCATGCGCACCTCTTTGTTCCTCTATGAGGAGAAACAGCGAGCCATCATTCCCTGATTATTCTCATCATCCTCCTTTTATCTTTTCTGTTTCTTTTATATTCTGGGCTCTGATGAGTGTTGGCATCAGGCACCTTAACCTGGTGTTCGGTTCATGCCGCAGCGCCAGTTCTGCTTACCAAAAGTGGCCCACTGAGCACTCGCATTCCACGGCGCGGCTTTACGCCAGCGAGCCGGCCCCCTTACCCATTGAAAGTTTGAGAATAGGTTGAGATCGTTTCGGCCCCAAGACCTCTAATCATTTGCTTTACCGGGTAAAACTGCCCATTGCCGAGTGCCAGCTATCCTGAGGGAAACTTTGGAGAGAACCAGCTACTAGATGGTTTGATTAGTCTTTCACCCCTAGACCCAGGTTGGACGACCGATTTGCAATGCCAGAGGCTGTTCACCTTGGAGACCTGCTGTGGATATGGGTACGGCCTGGCGCGAGACTTATACCCTCTCCCCCAGATTTTCACGGGCCAGCGAGAGCTCACCGGACGCCGCCGGAACCGCGACGCTTTCCAAGGCGCGGGCCCCTCTCTCGGGGTGAACCAGAAGGAGAATTCGGGAAACTACAGGCCTGTCAGTTTGAATTCAGTGCCAGGAAAGCTGATGGAGCAGATCATCGTGAGTACCATCACACAGTGTGCACAGGACAACTGGATGATCCAGCCCAGTCAACATGGGTTTATGAAAGGGAGGTCCTGCTTGACTAATCTGATCTCCTTCTAGAACATGGTCACCCGCTTAGTGGATGAGGGAAAAGCTGTGGATGTTGTCTATCCGGACTTTAGTAAAGCCTTTGACACCATTTCCCACAGCACTCTCCTGGAGAAACTGCCTGTTCATGGCTTGACGGGTGTACGCTTCACTGGATGAAACACTGACTGGAAGTCTGGTCCCAGAGAGTGGTGGTGAATGGAGTTAATTTCAGTTGGTGGCCGGTCACGAGTGGTGTCCCCCAGGGCTCAGTACTGAGGCCAGTCCTGTTTAACATCTTTATCAACAATCTGGATGAGGGGATTGAGTGCACCCTCAGTAAGTTTGCAGATGACACCACGCTGGGTGGAAGTGTTGATCTGCCTGAGGGTAGGGAGGCTCTGCAGAGGGATTTAGACAGATTAGATTGATGGGCCAAGGCAAACTGTTTGGGTTTCAATAAGGCCAAATGCCAGGTCTTACACTTTGGCCACAACAACCCCTGCCAACGCTACAGGCTTGGGGAGGAGTGGCTGGAAAGCTGCTCAGCAGAGAGGGACCTGAGGGTGTTGACTGATAGCCAGCTGAACATGAGCCAGCAGTGTGCCCAGATGGCCAAGAAGACCAAGGGCATCCTGGCCTGCATCAGGAATAGTGTAGCCAGTAGGACCAGGGAGGTGATTTTAGCCCTGTACTCGGCACCAGTAAAAATTTCGACCAAAAAGCAGTATTTGTCAATGAGCTTTTTTCAGAACACCTAGCCTTTAGCTTCGCAAGGAACTCTTCATGAGGGGAAAATGACTTCACCAGGGATGAACATCTTCACCAGGGATGGAACATCTCTCATACGAGGACAGGCTGACAGAGTTGAGGTTGTTCATCCTGGAGAAGAGAAGCCTCTGGGGAGACCTTATTGTGGCCTTTCAGTACTTAAAGGCGGCTTATAAGGAAGACAGGGACAAATTTTTTGGCAGGGCCTGTTGCAACAGGACAAGGGGTAATGGCTTTAAACTAAAAGAGAAAAGATTTAGACTAGGCATAAGGCAGAAATTGTTTATACTGAAGATGGTGAAATGCCGGCACAGGCTGCCCAGAGAGATGGTAGGTGCACCATCTGTGGAGACATCCAAGGTGGGGTTGGACAGGGTCTGAGCATCCTGTTCTAGTTGAAGATGTCCCTGCTCACTGCAGGGCGTTGGACTAGATGACCTTTAAAGGTCCCTTCCAACCCAAACTATTCTATGATTCTATGATTCTATGATATTCTCCTGATGTGGGATGACTGTAGCCTGCAGGTATTGTTCAAAATGTTGGTGCACAATGGGTTTATGTAGCACCATGATGGTGCTTTCAGTTTTGTTCTATGATGGACATTGAGAATTAAGATGGTGTTTTACACAAACTCTGCAGTGGGTTCAACACCATCATTTTTCCCCTATAGAGACTCATTTTTACTTACCAGCATTATCATCTGCTATTTGGCTGGCCTGTCACTTGGTACTGTGAGATCAAATGGACAGTTGACACATGAAGGGTGTTCAACATTGGTATCATATTTAGATATTCTTATTATCTGTTATAATCCAAAGTCCTTCCCACCATTTTTCGTCATATTCTGTCTGCTGGCACAAATCAGCACCATCAGTGAGTCACTGGAATATAGGATCTTTTGAGTTTATTTTCTCCCAGCCTGTCTTCACACTCCCTTTTTTTCTCTAACGGTGCCATTTGTTGTCCAGAGACTTGCAAGTCCATTTCAGATTTCCTGATGTGAATGACTTATTTCATTTGCTTAGGAAGTTATATGTTTAAGAAAATTGAAATGTAAATTCAAATGTATTAAATAAACGTTTAAATCAGTCTTAATTTTCATTTGTTTTTGTTTTCCCCTTCTGAAACAGAAGGTTGATGCTATTACTCATGGTTTCAGGCAAAGGCTTTGGCCAAAATCCTGATTTCTTGTCCTTAAAAAGGACTGCTTTTTCTATTTATTTATAATTTGGAACCCATCATTTATTTTCACAATCCATCACAAAGGTGAGAAGCAGTATGAGTTTTTAAAAAGTAAAGGCACTGTTACCTGTGGCAAGTGCTTACTAATTTTAATTATGTTATCATTTAGTGAACTGGTTTGATTATAATATGTTGCCTAACAGCATGGCTATCTTTAAAAAAAGTTTCCAAAGTTTCCCAAGCATTTTTACTCCATATATTTTTAGTGTCTTCGTTGCTGCAAAGGTACAGGACTCTAAGTTATGAATTTCAAGTGTTTTGTAATATACTGCTGATAACAATGGAAACCGTTTTTCGTTCTACTGTTGCTTGTTATTATATTTTTTGTTATGCTTATAGACTGGCAAGTGAAGGGCTCTCTTTGTATCCTTTCTTCCCCAAAGTTTCACCTGTTTTATTCTTAAAATTATTTTAATGTTTGTCTTTTTATTTTCTATTTTAAAAACTAGGTAGTGTTTTTTTCAAAGCAGGAGAGAATTACTGGATTTATATTTTTCCTGGAGTCAATGAAAAATTTCCTGTAAGAAAAAAATGAGTTGTGGAGAGGAAAAAAATCTTGCTAAGCAAAATTCTGCAACTCTCTTTCGTCTACTAGGTATGCTATATTAAACTGCACGTTGGATGCTTTTTCTACTAATTTCTGTTATTTTTCATCCTATAGAGAGACTTATATCTTACAGCATTCACCCAGAGTTTATAAGAATGCTGAGTTGTCATGCAGGAGTTTTACCTCACACTAGGGAGATATTAGTTGATAACATCTACCTTTTCAGATTTATTGCTTTAGCATATTTCATGCTAAAAATATTTTTTTACCATCTGCTAAGATTAGCACTGTAGTGGTAATAAATTTACTTACCCTGTTACTGTGGTGCAGTTTGGAACCATCTTACATTTTATTCGGCCTAATTGAAAATAGGATAAGATAAATGATGCACTTTGAATTTCTCTCTCAGATGTACCATTGTTCATTACTTCAACAAGGGATGAGCACATCTGATTGTAATTTCAATTGTTAAGTAAAACAAAAGTTTCCATGGTGAAAATATGGTACCAACAGCTGTAATTGTCTAAGGGTTACTTGTGAAAATCTCAATATTGTTTTAGTAATAAATGCAGAATTGTTTTTCATTTACACACTTGTTTATCCTCAATCCCTAATGGAAAAGGGGTGAAGTCAAAAAACATGCTCAGGAATTCATTCACTGTATGGAATACAATGTCTGAGTTTAAAATGTCTGTGCTTAAAGAAATATCTGCATATTAAAACAAGGAATATTTCAATAGTGATTACTATTGCAAAAAACCAACAACACAAGAGTTTGGGCCAATAAGTTACAAATTTTGATTGGTTTAGACAATGTTTATGATACAGCACAGTTTGGTTTTGCTTCCAGACTCTCACAGGATATACACAGTACTGACGTCTCTGACATTTGCCTTGCAAATTCTTCAAACAACATCATCCTTGTAAAAGATTTTTTTCTTCCTTAATAGTCTATTAATATAAAACCTAAATAGTAAAATACTAAAGAAAACTACATGAGTTAAAGGGGTGTTGACTTCCTGATACCAGGCAAATGGTATGGGAAGGAACAAAAGTAGTTATAAGCCATTCGATCTGCCTGGTATTTCTGCCAATTTAATTTGTGGTCTCATAATTTCATTTTTTCAAGTTTATAAATATTTCTGTTTTGTGTTGCGTGGCCAGAGTGCTATACCTTCCATTATGGCATATGAAAATATAGTCTGTAAATTATATTCTTTGCTTCAGAATTTGCCATGAATTTAGGATAAACAAATATATTAGTGCATAAAACATTTACAGTTGGAGATACTGACTGTGCAATGGAAATAAGTGAAAACAGGAGAGAAATGATGTAATGATAGGTCTTTTTTTTAGATACAAGTGTGATTTTTGTGTTGATGATGTCTGGTTTTAACATTATGGCAACATAAGGCCACATACTATTTCATTCATTCATGAAATTAATTCCGTTGACTTGCTTGTATAAATAAGGTCAGCGAGTCTATCCATAAGCAATCCACAATTTTTTTTTCTTTCTTTCTTTCATGCTTTTTCTTTCAAAGCCTGAGACTATCTTCAGGGTTATGCAGAAGTGGAAGTATCTGTGGGATGTCCTTGTTTGGAACATGGTTACGTGCAAAGTCTTTTTCCTCCTTTGAGTAAAGTCATAGCTAGTCTTTAACAAATATGTAGGTCTGGTATTTTCATCTCTTATTTGATAATAAATTCTTTGACTGATGACCAAGTTCTGATTGTGGTTACCCTTAGTCAGCGAAAACTCCCTTTGGCTTCAGGCGGCATTTTGCCCAAGACGGGACTGCTCATCTGCAGCGTCTCAGCCCTGGCCAGTATTTCCACAGCTGAGTTTTAAACCCCTGAAAACAGGGGTTTGTAATGGAAGTGCTGACACTACCTTAACGAGAGGATTGTGAATGGCTGTGCTCTAATACTGTACATTGCCACTGTTACTGTGTTGCTGTTATCCATTTCTAGTGTCTGTTACAGAAATTGGTATTGTATCTAAAACAATTGCTGTTATTAACAGGTTAAGCTGCTGGGATGTTAAAATAAAGGCTGCCCAGCTTTAGTGCATTTTGTTGTAATCATCTCCCAGATGCCTTGTCGGAAATCAATTCAAGTTCAAAACTGGCTAGAATTGGGAGGTCAAGGCTTCTGCAGACTAAATATTTTATCTTCTGCTCATGTCTGGAGCTTTTAAAGATGTGTATTGGGGGCTCTTTTCTCATATCCCATCTGGACAAAGATGATTGGCTTTGCCATTTTGCCCAGGTTAGGACAAGGTTAAAATCAATTATAATCAATTATTAAGAGTCTTCTGTGGCTGCAAAGCTTAAAAGGGGATTTTAAAAGTTGCTCAGTTCTGAAACAAGAATATCTTAGTTGCTAGTGTAGGTGTCATTATTCTGGATGTCAGATGTAAATCTTATCTGCACCAGTAATAAATACACAGAATTCCTTCATCTTCTTTGTGTCCTGTGTGTTTTCGAACAAACAGCGATACCTAAAAAAAGAAGCTAGAGGTGTAGGGAGGACAGTTGTGTTGTGTTAAAAAATCTAGTTGTCATTTCCACGTAGCTAAATGAGAGGGAGCTATTTATAATCTGGTGAAGCCAGGTGTTTTTTTCTCCAGAAATTTATTCAGTGTACTCTGGTCTTTAGAACTCAAATGCTAATTTTCTAGTATGTTTCGGGGCCTCCATGCTTTCATGCTTTTATCTTAAAATACTATAATATTTATGTATTATAAGTCAGTCTGTTTGCCTGATGTGCTTGAATATACAAGATCATTGCCTATCCCTGGGAATGAATCACTCATTTTTTTAAAATAACTTTTGATGTTAGGTACTATTTTTCTGCTACAAATCACATTCAGCATTATTCTTACAGCTTTGGAGTGAATGAGTGAACATGTCTCTTTGTCCCTCATCACCATTTTTTGTGGGCTTTTGAACAAAACATTTATACCTCCAATTTATATGTACATTTAAGAAAATTAAGAATTTAGAATTGGAGCTTGAACTTTGGAGGAAGACATGGCCTCTTGTAAAGTCAGGGAGGAAGGAAGGATGCTTTGCTGAAAAGAAGAACTGCATGCAGGAAACATGGGTTTACCTGTTTAATTCTTAATTAATTAATTTGTCTTAAGAAGACTGTCAGACTGATGCTAGTCAGCTCAGTAGCCTCAGTTGCCTATTTTTACTATTGGGATAATTTTGCTCCATTTTGTTTCAGGGAGTGAAGTGTATGACTGTGCATATAATATGCATATAATGTATCATACAATATCATATAATGTAACGTAATCCATAAGAAAGCCTGGTACTCAGTTAATCTGGTGTGGGAGCCATACAGTTATATGTGTTATGTCATGACTGAATTCAGCCTTGCTTGTCATGTCCAAGTCCATAGAAAAAGTGAACATGAGAGCCGAATTTGGATATCGGAAGACTGGTTCTGAACTGGTTACTATACCAGCAGAATCGACAGACTGGGACCTTCAAAAAATGAATCTTTAAAACTTTTTTGAGCGTCAGACGTTTTCTCTGTTACTTTGCTTTTCCTTGGCATCTGCATTTCATGCTCAGAGACAAGTGATGGTTTGTAGGTAGACTTGTTGAAAAACTTCAGCAAAGGATGTTCTTGCATAGCTTATGTCGTGAGGTCTCAGGAGGGCTCTGGTTCTTACAGAATTTCCAGATTGCTGCCAGAAGCAAAGTTGACCTGATTCTCCTCTCTGCGCGTTTTGAAAAATGTCATATATTTCAGTTGTCATTGGTGCATGTGTTCCTGAATCTGGAATATTTTAAGAGGAATCAGAATCTGCCATAAAGATTATCTTCAACAAGAAACTAGATTAGCAAAACTAGATTAGCCACTTGGTGAGATGAAATAAAATACTTCAGATTTTGAAAATGTTTTTGAGATTCCTAATGTGGGAAAAATACCAAATAGTTGTAGGATTATAAAAACACTCAGACATTCCAAAATTTGTAAATATTTTCATGAACATAGGAATTGAGAAACATTTTCTCAAAATAGTCATTCTCATGGTAATACTATAGTTGTGTTCATTTTCCCAAGGATTTTGTAGTGAACATGAGATTTTAAAAATGTGTAGGGACGTCATCCTGAAAAATAGATATCTAATGAAAACCAAGAAAAGCAGAATGAATTAGCATTGATTTTCTTTCCCTGTACTGCATCTCCATGTGAAATAACTGAGTATGCCACAGTTCTAAAGAAAAGTTTAACATTTCTGCTTATATGACATTCAGAATATCTTGTCACCTGAGAATATCGTGTCACCCACCTCCAAGCATTTATATGGTTGTTATCAAAAAAGGCTAGCTGTTCCTTGAAGTATCATAAAGAGTCATATAGTTTAAATATTTCTATGCACACTTATGGCCAGAAAATAAATGTGTTTAAGTGCAACTGGAAGATGTTAATATCCATTGACAGAGTAATATTGGACCACTACGATAACTCTATACTTTCTCTGCTTGTTTTCTGTACAAACTGCTGAATCCAAGGGAAGGGGTAAAGCATCACTTTCTGCAGCTGATAGGGGAAGAATCTTCATTCTGACACTGGAAAGTTAAGCAAAAGACAGTTTGTAGCCTTGCTGAAGGCATGTGTAATGCAAAGACTTCCATAAAGATACAAAAGGCTAAGTGGAGAGGGTAAGGGAAACCTTTTCTTTCCAACACGCTGTCTTTGTCCCTTTCAACATAGCTGAAGGATTGATTATATATCCTGTCTCGTGAAGAAGGCATTGCCACTGTATGATGGGCGATCATTGTCCTGTTAAGTGATGTACCCATAGTGAAAAGACTTGCATCGTGGGCCTTTGCTCCAAACACTATGCTTCTTGTGGTTCTGTAAACGATGCAAAAAGCATGTTAATAAATCATTCGAGAATGACAGAGATACTGAACTCTTCATTCTCTTGGGCAGTCCATATTTATGTTTTCAAATGGGTATGTGAAAAACTTGGAATTCAAGGTTTATCTTGATACATTTACATTGCGATTTATAAGACTGCAAAAAGCATTATAATAGGAGTTTACCTACTAATGATATTTGCAAAAGCCAGTTATTAATAGCTTATAAAGTGGATCAGGCTCCTTTTTTATCCCAGTAATTTATTTCACATACAGGATTATATCCCTTCTCAATTTCATTTTCATTTGATAAAACAAGAAGTATAAAATATAATTTGCAGTAAGTCTATGCCTGGCTGCGCAACAACTGTGTGCTAAAATGCATCAATAGGTCCTTCCTTTTCAGGGAACACCACTAAAACTGACACATTTTGGTGGCCTTCTGGACTGGTGGTACTTAGGAGAAGAGAGGTACATAAAGAATGAATGTTCTTGGCTAATATTTGAAAGTACAATGTTTTTATTGGAGGCAGGAACCCCATTTCCCTTTCCTTGGAAGGTTCAGGGGAACCTGCCTTTTGGCTAATGAGACACATGGCACTGTACGCCTGAATAGTTCAGAGAGAGATGAAAAGTTCCTATTTATCCTGCACGGTGAAAATGGAAGTCTGGAAACTGCATGTGTTTCTAATTTCAATGCACTTTTATTTCAGTTATTTAGATGGATAGAGGCATCAAGCCAGAGTTTCCCCAACAACAACAAAGGTCTTAGACTGTCCAAACAGACTGCATTCCTGAACCCAATGGTCATGCCACCTAAAAAGGTTTAAAGATTCGGCATGGTCTGTTTAAACAAAATAGCTGTGTTATTCATTTCAACCTTGCACATAGGCATCAATGTTTATATTGTTGGAGTTAAGTTTTAAAGTGAGCAGAAAATGTTGGTGGAAAGCTTAGGCCCTGCACTTACTCAGAAATGGAAGGATGTTTACCATACTAGGGACTGAGAAAATGAACTTAGTTCCTTATCATAGCATTTAAAAATGCCATGGTTAGGAAACACAAACATTTTCTCTTTCAGCTTCCCTTCTTTTTTCCTTTTGCACTTCATTGATCACTGCTGATTTTAGTTATTAACTACAATGCTGTACACACATTAACAAGTCCAAGCCAAGCTTGACTGCTTTCACTGGGGACCCAAACCAGAATGCTGGGAGAAGTTCATGAACTCTCCAAGCAAGTAGAGAGCCCATTTCAGGAAACCTGGAACTGAAACTCTGTTTGTGCTATGTTTTGCCATGAAACTAGGTAGTTTCTAGCAGAGAACGAATGGATGAAACTCCAGCATTTGTGATTCGTATGGATTTTGCAAAATGCTCAGAAGGAACTGCTGCAAAGCCTTTGTAATCACCGATAACATTCCTTGGCCTTTCATTTTGGCACTCTGAGATTTACTTCTGATTCAGACTTGCAGCCCTGCATGAGCATCTGCGGAGAGAGGAGTTCTTGCAGGTGGGAGTTTCCCTTCTGCTTGATGTTTGGAGGGGAACTGAAGAGTTTTAACGGGGTAGTTTTTTCACTAGGAAACAATACGAGTGGACAGTGGGAAACGTCCTAGAGTAGCTGTTTGCCTGTATACCTTAAGAGAAACTATCTAGAGCTCTTTATGAGGAAATGGGTTGTTTTCCTTAGGTTTCCTTTCAAAAAAAATTTAGAAGCTTAAACCTAAAATCTGTTTTTTTTCCTTTCCACCCCCTCTCATGTGGGCATACTGGTTACTCATACAGGGTTACTCATGCATGCTGGCCTATTGGCATTGAATATTTAGTGCACACAAAAAGGAGCTGTCTTTTTTTCTTCGGGAAAACAACTCAGACTTTATAGAGATTTGCATAGATTTTGCAAATACGTATTAGATTAAGAGGATATATTATTGTCCCAGTTGCATAGATTTTGAGCCTGTGAACTTTAACACAAGAATACTCAATGAACAATTTCATCTATTTTCTGTAAAAGTGCTTTTAATGAATGTTGGGATTCAGTAAGACTAGAGCTATTAGAGTACAACTCTTTTAAAACCTAGTATTAGTGTAATAATTTGCATTTACATAGTATTTCATATTAGCAAATTTCAAAGTATGATATTAAGGGGTCTCACAACATGCAAGGTAGGTAGTAGAATAAGGTACAGAATACTAGATCAAGTGATGAAATAAATGCTGACCAATACCTGTTGGTATTGGAGTGGATGTAATGGAAGGCAGCATGTAGATTTTATTCTGCTCTTATATGTATGTAGGAATCAGGAGTCATCCCAGCGATGGCCTGACTCGAGTACTGTCACGGCAAGTCATTCTGAGCCATTGTTAACAGCTTGGCAGAGAACCAACAGTGGATTTGGAGACACAGCTTGGAAGAAGTTCTTTCAAGCACTGGCTTTGCACACCCCTGGACTCTGGTTACTACAGGGCTTTGGGTGGGAGAACTCCACAGGAACTAAATCTGCTCAGTCCCTGTAAGAGCCATAAGGAAAGCAACCTGAGCCTGAACTGTGAGGATGATTTGTCCTTCCACAGCTGGCACACTGTCACTGTGTTGACTGAAAGGGACATGTAAAGGATAAACACAGTTTCCATAAGAGTTTCTGCATTAGTGTGGATTGCTTTGTTTTTTGCACTCGTAACCCTCATGCCTGCTTTCGCAAATATTTTCTCATGGGCTTGGTGATGTCATGCCTGCAAGGATTTTTTATTTTATTTTTATATTTGCGGGTTCAGGCTGGTGGAAATAATGAAATAGGTATAGAAAGAAAGGTGATGGAAGGAAAAGAGAAGAAAGGTCATCAATGGTATCAGAAATGAAATACGGAGGAAATACTGTCACTTCTCTGTGTACCTGGTCCTAGAGAATCAAGAAGTAGCAGAGACAGAGCAGCCTTTCTAAAATGGCAACCCGTCCTCCTCTCTCACAGGATTTACCTTTGTTTGTCTCACACGTCACTTCTGTGTAGTCACCATCCTTTTCCCAGCTGAGTTCTTACCTCTGTCTTTTCATAGATATTACATTTCTGTGTCCTTTAGCCTTCCCTTTCCCAGGCATTTTCACAGGTAGCTTTATTTTGGATTGTAGAACTGAGAAGCAGAGCTCAGTTGTGTTTGCTCATTAGTTTTGCGTAGGGGCCAGGAAGGGCCTGTATTAGCCCAGCACCAAGTCCCAGAGGAGCTCCAACCCGAGGAAGTATGGACGATAACGGGTCCCTTGCACCCAAAGAATGCTCTGACCAGACATCACTGCATGGGGAGGATGAGACTTTGCCTGGATTTCCTTTTCCTCTTTTCCAGTTCTACAAAGGTTGTGGGGGCTTCCATTACAGATTATGAATTTCAAGAAACAAAGGATGTGAGCAAAGATGACAATGTTTCCATACAGATTTCTCACAACCTAGTCCAAGTCTAGACAACAAACTCTGACTAGGTCCACATCACGCTCTCAGCTTTCCCCGTCTGCAGTTCTCCTATCGCTTCCTTCCCCCAAAACTACTTTTGTGTCACATAAGTGGTTAAATTCATAGCAAGACCAGGGATTTAGTTTTAAAGGTACATTGGTATCTGCAAATGAAGATAGTTGCATGTTAGGTATTAAAAAATGAATGTGCAACTAATTACTGTTGATTTCAGAGTAAGTTAGGTATTTTTGAAAATCACAATAGGCCCCAGGAGGCTATCTTCCTCCGGAGTCCCAGTGTGTAGTATTTCCTATTGTTTAGATCTCTCTCAAGACAGAAAGCCAATCAGAAGGGAAAAATAGCATAAGGACTGAGAGCGAGCTTAGGCTGTCTGAATCTGGCTGATTCAGATCTTGCATGTAAATCTGCTCCCAAGTGACTTTTCAAGGTTCAGTCACACTTTGATCTTTAACTCTCATCTTCTTTGTGATGTAGCTATTTCAATTTCATTAATTAGACCAATAGTAATTCCTCCTCCTGCAGTAAAATAAATAAGCAAAAATAAACCATCAAACCTTCTGTTGGATTCACACATGGCTGTTTAAAATACTCACAAAATCACACAGGGTAGAAAGTAATTGCATTACATTAAACTGATATCCACAGTCTTTCAACAAGTTTCTTTGTGTCCATGTATAACATTTTTTATAAGTGTATTAAAAGTCCTCTCTGTCTACACAAAGCTTTCTCCCACCTCTGTTCATTCTATGTGAACACCTCCTTCATCATATTTGTTATATATTATATCAACAACCTTTTATGAAATTTGTTCTTTACCTGGTACCCAGAGACAAGCCAATCTTTGGGTTTCTGGAGTGAGTACACAATGGAAGTTTTATTTTGTTTAGTATTTCCTTACTTTATACATTTGAAGGAATGAAAGTTCTAAGCACAGAAAACGGTTTCACTTGAATTTACAGTCATATTCTGGTTGAAACTATCGACTGCATTTGCAACTACATCAATGTGGATGTCTGAAACAACATCTTCTTTAATCACAAGATCATAAACTGCAGTTATATTTTGTTTCTATATGTCCTTAATACAAAGCTTCACAGGAATGCTTGAATACAAATTGTCTGTCACAAGAAGAAACAGAGGGATTTGGAATAATGATCTGTTGAGCAGAGAGTGAGCAACAATGAAAGAGCCAGATAACTAGTCTGGGCAGCAAAAATGAGAGTGGTGCATCTCAGGTGCACAAAGACAGGGTACCAAAACAGACGACTGGCAGCTATGTGTGTGGTCAATGGAATTGCCCAGCAGAGAATTTGTGAAAACATAGCTAGTATTTCTTTAAAATCAGAACCACCCATGTGTATGTGGAATGGATTTCATCATAGTGTAAATACGAATATGAAAAATGCAGAATTCTTGTCCAAACTCACTTGTTCCTGACCAAACATGTTATCTTTCATTGAGACGCGTGGTCTAGACAATGTACCTGGCCATTGCTGCAATGGCTGCTGGGCCCATTTTCTTTTTCATATCCTAGAGATTAGTAAGGCTAGTGCTAAATGACCTTGACTTGAGAGTGATGCTACCCATGAGCATCTGGTGGCATGTCTAAGACAACAGAGCTGAGTACAGAGCTGTGAACATCTATTCAGTCGTGTCCTCTGCCACAATTTTCATCACCAGAGTTTGAGTAGTTTGTGAAGTCTGACATATTGCAGCTTTCTTCCACCATCTGCAGTGCCTGCTATATGAGAAACAGATCTTTCCCTCTGACCTAAATATTCTCTAACAATACCTTCAGTCAGTTTCTCCTGAGGACCCAGAAGTCAGTCTCAGTAACTAGAGTCTCTGTCCATCAAAGACGAGTACTTTTTTCATCTTTTTATTCACAGTCCTCATCTTCACGTGCAGGTGATTGAGTCCTCCTGTAACTGAGTTTGGTTTGATTCAACAACAGCACGACAATGACGATGCAGTTGATTTGTACTATAGCATTATGTTTTTTCTAGGCACAATATTTCCTCTGTAATAATAGGTTTACTAGAAACAAAATTGAAGAATATAACTGTAAATAATATATTCTTGCAACTCTTCTTTAAATGAAGTCATAGGAAATCTGGGAGAATCTAAGGACATTGTATCTGTTCGTCTCATAAAATCTGGTGCTGATACGGCTACTAAATATGGATTTTTTTATATTTATGTGTGGGCAGGTGTTCTTTCTGTTAAGTAATGGACATGTCAGAACTTGGTTTCTGATAAATCCCTATATATGTGTCTTTTTATTTCTTGTATGCCTTTTTTTTCTTTTCTTTTTTTTTTTTTTTTTTTTACTGGCACATTCTTAGTGGCATTTTTCCATCTCAGGAGGAGCTAGAAACCTCCTATCAGTTTTTTGAATCATTTTCAAGAACAGGACCGTGTTGTTGGTGACAGGAGGATATCTTACGTTGAATTCTTAGTGATGATGAAGCCAGTAATAGCAGCCACATGCTTCAATGTCAGAGTCTTTGTCCTGACCTTTGGAAACGTCCTTAAAATCTGTGACATTTTTAGCTCCTGATGGCTTTCCTTGCTACTTTCATTGCAACCTCTTAGTGGTTGGTTTGGTACATCTTCAGCCAGGAAGTACGTTTCTTCAATGTCACCTTTAACTGCCTCACAGCACTCTCCCAGACTGCACTGATCATATTTACATTGATTAATATGTTGTGCTGAATAATGAACGATCAAAAAACTTTGTATAACTGGATTTCGTCTGCAAATGACAATGCCTCACTTTAGACTTTTAGACCTAGTGCTGTTATTGATGTATCAAGCCGTTCCTCCCTTCACGCTCGGAAGAGTAGTCCTGAGTAAAGTCACTTGATCTGAAATCAGCACCTGGTGCAACACAGGCCAGATTTTGGCTTTAAATCAGTGTTAGTGTTGGAGGAAAGTTTGAAATGGGGACAAACTGCCTGAAGGAAGAGGACTAAGGTGATGTCAGATGAAATTATTTAGGGGAAGCCCATGTTGCTGTATTTGCTCTCTTCTCCATGGAAATAATATAGGTAGCATTGTCCTCTGCTGAATGCAAAGAGGATGATGTCCCTGTCCCTTTTCTATCAGGAGTTATCAACAGCAAATGGCCATCCTCACAGGAATTATGGATCTTCATCCTGTTGTTTAAACTGTGTATTTAGTCAGAAGCTACCTATAGAAAACTAGGACGTTTTTCATATTCTAATTCTTACTCTGAATGCAATGAAAGGGAATAGCATCCAATTTGCTAACCTCTGTTCCTAGATGCATATTTTAATTAATAATGCTGCATGTAACCTAGAGCTATCCCCCCAACAAGTAAGTATAGGGCATTTTCGCTGAAACAAAAATTGCATAGGAAGTTGTCACTGGGGAGACTGAATACTCCAGTTATCTATTCAGATGTAACTTGCATCCAGCAGCTCTATTGCTCAAATATAACCCTATGCTGAATTCTGATCACTTTATAAGTCTATCAAGAGGCCTAAAAGGACCTGTAACCAATAGGCTATCTTTCTGCAAAATCTTCTTTAATCTAGGTTAGCTTTCTGTTTTTTTCTCTTGGATTAGCTGGGAATCATTACGGGGCTGCAGCGGGGGATATACAGCCCTGCAGATCAGAGTGGCCCCAGGTCAGTCCCCAGTGAGGCAGTGGGGGACGCGCTCCAGGCCCCAACACCGTTACTAAACAGGAGTGACTGTAATCTCGTGAATGGAGCCCTTGTCTGGGGTTCAGGGCACTGGTCCTGCTGCTGTCCTGCTAACAGGCTGTGAGAAAGGCAAGTCCTTCCTCATCTCACTTTCCCCACATTTTAAAAGCACTTCAGAAGTGTTCTGGGATGTGCCAGAACAAGGTATTGTTATTAAAGGTTTACAGGTGAAACTATCCATCTTGATTTTTCCCCTTATCCACTGGGGTGGAAAAATCGAATCTTTTGTCTCATTTGGGGGGGGCAGGGAGAGAAGTCTCGGTTACTAAATTTCACAACCGTAGGCTGAGGAAATTATCTTCCTATTTCTGCTGTGTCTGGGATTCTGCTCTAGTTGGTCTCAGTATGATACAGGCAACTGGTAAAGATTTCAGCTCTGTACTGCTGCATTGCCTTCCCTTCCAATAAAAACAAATTACTTGCAAAAAGTTGTGTGCCGTTCAAATTTTCATATGTTTATATGTTCTGTGTGAAGCACGCAGCAGCACCTTAGTCACATAAATTTGAAGAAAATATAGTTTCCTTCAAGAAACAAAACCCCTAAACCCAAAACGCAGTACCTATGTGAAAGTTCTGGTGCTATGGAACTATTACACACCGTTTGTTTGGGTCTGCTGTAAGCAGGGATCAAGGGTATTAGAAATCACAGTATCACAGTATCACAGTATCATCAGGGTTGGAAGGGACCTCTGGAGATCATCTAAGTCCAACCCCCCTGCCACAGCAGGGACACCTACAGCACATTGCACAGGACGGTGTCCAGGCGGGTTTTGAATGTCTCCAGAGTGGGAGACTCCACCACCTCTCTGGGCAGCCTGTGCCAGTGCTCCGCCACCCTCAGAGTGAAGAAGTTCCTCCTCATGTTAAGATGGAACTTCCTGTGCTCCAGTTTGTGCCCGTTACCTCTAGTCCTATCACTGGGCACAACTGAAAAAAGACCGTTCCCATCTACCTGGCACCCTCCCCTTAAGTACTTATAAGTATTGGTAAGATCCCCCCTGAGTCGTCTTTTTTCTAGACTAAAAAGCCCCAAGTCCCTGAGCCTTTCCTTATAAGAAAGATGTTCCAGTCCCCTAATCATCTTAGTAGCTCTTTGCTGGACCCTCTCCAGCAGTTCCCTGTCCTTCTTGAACCGGGGAGCCCAGAACTGGACACAGTACTCCAGATGCGGCCTCACCAGGGCAGAGTAGAGGGGGAGGATGACCTCATGGTGGGGTCATGGTGGGATCATGGTGGGGCATGAAATTCATCCCTTCTTACCACTGGGTAATATGTGTTTCTTTCAGCATCAAATTACTTAAAACTTTGCAAAGTTTTCCATGCAGGCATGACTACATTTTTGACCATTTTATGTGCTGCATGACAAAGAAGTTGTGCAAGTAAAGCAAGCCCCCATTTCCACCTGATAATTACAGGAGGTCTGACAAAACAGCAGTCCCCTGGTAGGTCATAATGCTGCTCAGTGGTAGTGCTGTCCCTGTGCGTTTCATCATGGACATGAAATCTGGACCAATTATCATTTTCTCGTACTGTAGCTTTTAAAGTATTTTTATTTTCTTTGTTACTGTCTAGTTCATTAAACAGGGTTTTCAAGCTCCCAGTAACAGGATTATTATTGACAATTTCATTAGAACTATAATTCCGCCGCTCGTACGCCTTCCAGAGAGAACCATCGTGGTCCATAGTCACAGCCTGTCCACCTCTGGTATAATTGCGTTTACAGCTGCCTGGGGCTCATCTCCCTTGAATTCTGGGGGGCCAAACCTGCCAGTTTTTGTGAAATGGGTTTTAGCCCTGTATTACACCAGCCTCAAGAGTTCTTGGAGAATTATGAAACCGTCAGCTGCTGTCTGACCATATGCACGCCTGGAAAGATGCTTACCGTACAGGTGTAATAAGTTTATAATTGCAATTTATATATAGCAGTGCAATGCCCAGCCTGTCAGGTAAATACCAGCAAACAGCACAGCTTGAATGGGAGTTGTAAACATGCAAGTAACAGGTTTGTTAGAGATCAGCAGCTGTTTAGATTGCAAGCTCCTTGGAACAGAAAATGTCTCAGCTCTTCTGTCTCAGCTATTTCTGTCCAGACATGCATTACAGTAAAGGCATGAAGTTCTCTCATTCTCTTACATCCCATATCTTTGTTTTCATGTTCTCTTCTGCTTACCGTAACTCAGGGTATTCTGAATAATAAATGTAATCAGATAAGGTATTTAGTTTCTAAGTTATTATTTATATTATTGTTGGATTTACAGGTACTGTTTGACAGGAGGCCTTTACTGTAGCACAAGAATAACAGTGGAAAACCAGAAAAGAAAAAATCCTCCCCCTCTGACCCCAAAGTCATCCCTGTGTGTCAACTTGCATGTTCTCTGACAGGGGTACTCTTTCAGACTTGGAATAGGAAATAGTAATGGGAGGGTTATACTTTTCTTTAAAGGAAGTATGTATGTTAGATTTTGAAAGGTTAGATTTTTGCAAACAAGTTCTCTGAGTTATTTAGCAGCACTTTTTTGGTGTTTTTGATGGGAAAAAAAAATCAAGAAAAAGGAACAAAAGCAGGAACAATCCAGCGAAGCAGATGAGAAACAGGTGTGAAATCCTGGCCCCAGTGATGGGGATAATACGGTTTGGAATCAAATTAGATAAAGGTAATGGTCCCTTCTGACCTAAAAGTACGTTTATTTGATGTCATGAGATAACATCTCCAAACAGCTCAATGTGCTTTTTGTACTTGCTGGCAGGATAAAATTGGAAAAGAAAGGAAGATCTTTAAGAAAGAAACTTAACAGCTCATGCAATATTTCTATTTAACATAGGATAAATGGGATCAGAATTAATTTGGTGTTCTGTCAACTTCCACAAATGCTCACTAGCTAAATCATTGTGCTTTTTTGTTTAGGGTGTGTTTGCAGTGGAGTTAGCCAGGATGTTGGTATTCATGAGAGAGAGTTTGGGAGAGAAGCACTTATTTCTAATTGTGTCAAATGTTTTTGACTGAACCTGTGTTTTATATCTCTTGTTATTGTGTGAAGACTGATTTTGTTCCAGGTTGATACTCTAGAAAGATCTTTTTGGATACACCTTTTAAAAATTGTTATATTTGACCCCCTAGAAATAAAAAAAAGAAAGCAGTCATTTAATTTTGAATGCAAGTTGACTCAAGTGCTTTCAACAGGTGGTCCTTCGCTAGAAAGAAACCAATGCCTGACTCTCTGAGCAAACAGAAACACCTGGGCATGCCTGGGGTGAGGCTGGCCATTTCAGCATGCAATTGCAATTTTCAGCCTTTCCAAACTGTGATTAGTTATTTAATTGCGCATCCAAATTTAGTTGATGCATTTGCACATGTAATTAATTATGATTTATTTAAAATCACTCTGTAAACCTTTGTTCCTCAATTTTCTACAAATCAAATTATGGAAGGCTAGATTTGATTTTCAGTTTTCCTTCAGTTGGTTTGAGCTAGTCTTGAGTGACTACTTATGGGCAGGAAAAGTCCTTTGTCTAAGACCAGTGGAACAATGTGTATGGAGATACAGAGGCTTTCTTCTAATGGTAAGTTTGTGTCTAATATGTAAGTTTTACAAGATTATTTGTTACACTGTATGGTGCATATTATTGAAAGATTCATACTGGTTTTGTGTAGGTCTTTTTTGCTTTGTAAATTAAATGTGCATCAGTAAAAGCCATTGAGTTAAGTGTGTGTTTTTTTTAAGGAAGGAAACAAATATAAGTAAAAGCGTGCTTTTGTATTGATGCCCAAAATGTGAATTCTGAGGCACGGTGGTATGTCGAGCGACTTGGTTCTGTGGGGTTAAGCATATCTTCTATTGCTGCAAAAGAAAGTGTGTGTACTTTTCAGCTCTTACCCTTGTCCAGCGAGCATTGCAATTGTGTGTCCAGAGTGAGTCCTGGGGGGAAAAAAACCCACCTCTACCTAAGCTCAACTCTCTTCACTTTTGTACAAATTGCCAAATGGTGCTTTTCAGACAAGTTATAAGACGTGTTATAGAGGTCCTGTAAGACTGAGGAGGGAAATCTGGTATTCCTGCTTTAA
This sequence comes from Pluvialis apricaria, assembly GCA_017639485.1. Classification (NCBI taxonomy): domain Eukaryota; kingdom Metazoa; phylum Chordata; class Aves; order Charadriiformes; family Charadriidae; genus Pluvialis; species Pluvialis apricaria. The sequence continues at coordinate 10,078,464 of CM030009.1, read as the reverse complement.
AGACTGTAGCTGACTGAATCTATGAAAGATAGAAACTTACCATGGTGTGAGCCTGGAGAAGGAGAGAGGGGGACTGGCTGCCTCTAAGTCTTAACTCAGTGCAACTTTTCAAACTGAAAACTGTGGGCAAAAATGGGGCTTTCTATTTAACTCTTCTGAGATGAATCATGGAAGCTATAGTACAGGTAGAAATGAAAATTTTGGACCATTTTAGCAAGCTAAGTTGGAAGTAGAAAATCTCTTGGTCAAAATAATTGTGCGTGTTTGGGAGAGGCACTTTGATTCTCTCATGACCTTTTATGTTTTAAGACTGTTCTTCTCTATATTCACCCAGTGTTGAATAAGAATAAATTGACTTGATTATTAGCAAGGTTGGTTTTTTTAGTACAGATGTAAACTTTCTAACCGTGGGAATAGGCTGCTGAGAGTGATTGTATGACCTTGCAATTAGAGGTGTTAAATAACAGGATGGGAAAACACCTGTTTAAAAACCACACAAATATACCTGAACCTGTCTTGGTGCCCAGGGATGGACTCTTTGACCTCTTGTGATCCTTTCCAGCTTTATGTTTCTGTGTTTTTTTGCAAATGGCTTCTTCTTTTGTAGTAGAGGAGAACAGAAGTTAGAATGGTGGCAGGATTTGTTTTATTTGCTCACAGTCTTTAATGGCTGGATTTATTGAAAGAAAATACAAACCTAGCAGGAACTTTTAATGAAAGATACTGCACTTGTTTGGGTTGAACACTGACAGACTTCTTGGGTTGACTGAATGCAGGGATAGAGTGTGTTCCTGGGAGAGATAGAGAGAGACTGTTCTTAATATCACTTAATAGATAACACTTGTGGATGACTGCAGGTGGAAGTAGAGACACACAATACCACTTTTTTGACCCAGTTCTTGAGAATCTGAGGCATTTAATTTTATAAATTGCTTGTATATCTCTGCTTTTTCCTCCTGTTTGAGATAATGTTTGGTAAGTTACTATTCTCCATGTAATGCAAAAAAATCTGGATCTCTCTGTTCGTAGTTTAATATCCTACTTGCAGATCTTACAAGCCTAATGGGAAGTTGACTTTAACTTGTCTCATACTGTCCCTTACCTTTTAACAAAGCGCTATGTTACAAAAGTACGTTGCTCAGACGAGCTACCAGAAAGTGAAAAAGATGATTAAAAATGAGCAAAATCAGGGCTGTGCATGTTCTAGATTTTTTTGCGGGTATTCTTATCTTTTCCCCCCAAAAAATCTTTGAGCCTATAACATCAGTTCTGAAAGCTTTGTTCACCTGTTTAAAATGGAGGCACAGAATATTTGTAAAACAAAAGGGTAGTGAATACAAACAAGAGAAGTTGTGGCCCAGTCTGCTTTTGAAAATCACTTTGTGGAGACTATTTATGGTTGCTTGTTTGTTTTGTTGTTTTTCTACCTGTAAAAATAGAGTTTAGGCTTCAGACTAAATGAATTGAGAACCTCTATATCATATCTTGATCACTGTTATTTGTAAATGAATTCAGAATGTTAAGATTCAGAAGCTAATTAATTAAAGTTAAATCTTGGGGATGAGGAGGTTGGTTGGTTCTCCAAGCTTGTATATGTGTCCAAGTGTTAGAAACATTTATTAAAAATAAAAAAGGGAGGAGTGGTAAAGAATTTATCCACTGTACAAACTTTTGCTTTTCAACACTTCCTTCATTTGAAATGGAGACATAATCACCCTTTCCCCCCTGAAAAAGTACAAAACTTCATTATGTGGAAAGGGGGTTTTGTTTGTTTGTTTTTCTTCCTTCAATACTTCTGTTGTAGAGAAGAAAGGAACAATATGCCTTCCACAGCCAGAGCCTGGGGAAGGACAAATGAGAATCAACTTGCACCAAGATATTCACATTGGGTGCCTGAGAAATCTGCAGTGCCAGGGATACTTAAGCACTCAAGTATCTTGCCTGTGAAATGTGGAGAGTTTTCACCACTGCAGATGTGGGTAGGGGATTTTTGGTTTTTTTTTCATTGTTTCTTTTTTTTTTTTAATGCCAATGATACAACAAGAATGATACAATAGCTATACTTAACTTCTCGCTGATACAGGAAAAAACAGACTTAAAGACTTCATGTGTTTTCTGGCTTTATTAGTTTTATTCCATGACCGAAATCTTGCTCTAAATGTAGTATGTCAACTTTTTAATTACAGGGGAAAAACCACAAATCTTCTTATTTATAAATATGAAACAAAGGATTTTTATTCAAATTGATGAACTTTGTTTATGTTTTCTCAATGGTAAATTTGTCTGAGGCTTTTCTATTTCTGCAAAAATAAGTTATAAGGTACAAACAAAATGTCATTTATGCTGGGAAAAGTTTCATCCGAAGTCCTCTGACCATTACAAATGAAAAAAACACAGTCTCTGTGTTTGCTCTTGTTTGTAGAGAAATACTGCTATATTTTGACCTCATTCCCATCTTTCAGCCAAAACACTTGGCAAAAGGCACCCAATGCTTTTGGAACCGCATTGTGAAGTGGGATCAACATCTCGATAGGCAGTTCTCCACCAGTACAATATGAATATAATTTTAAATTGTTAATTTTATGATTTTTTTCTTTTATCTGCAGCCCAACTGTGACATAATTAGAGATGATATGTGTTGCAGTAATTTAGACTTCCAATTTTTCTCCATCCTTGGCCCAGCATTCTTCTTTCTTGCCTGTCGCGTCATCTGCGTGCTGGAAAGCTCTTGTAAGGAATGTTCAGGAGAAGAGACATTTGAGAGATGCTATGTAGACCCGGAGTATCAGAATAAGTGCTGTGCTGATCTAACGGTTCCCGTAACAGCGTGTTCTTGTGGCTGGGAGTCACAATACATGTGTATGGGTGTTACCGGAGAGAGTTGTAGGAGGCGTAAGTCCTGACACTTGTTCAGCAGCTGGCAATAGCAGCACCTTTGTGGGGGGTGGAAGCTGGGGGTAGGACTGAGTGCAGCCTTCTCGCTGATAGCCAGAGATCTGGAGAAGAGATGTGTTTGTAAGTGCAGCCATGGCAGCCCACACTGTCCTGATGTGGGAGCTGGATTGAACCACTCACGAACTACAGGGGGCTCATGTGCTACAGCTTGGCCAGTCCTATAGTAAGGAACAGAAGTTATCCAAGTAGTTCACAGTTGAATAATTAATCTAATGTGTGACCCTTATACAGTTGCTTCATTTAAGTGATTTTTCTGCCCTATACTCTTAAACCGTACTTCTCCCAAGCTTTCTCTGTCCATTAGTACATCAGGGACCGTCGGCAGGTGTTGCCTGACCTTTATTAAGATCAGATTGGATCAATGAGTCCTGTAGCATTTATCTCCATTTTAATGTTGCCATCTTGAGAATTTTTTTTCCATACCTGTGTCAGCTGATCTTTTGTACAGCAAATAATTCACCCTTCACAGTTGTTGTTTCTTCCTTATAGTTATGCATGTTTAGCTGTGATAGGGAGCACTATTACATCTGTACATGTTAATCTGCCTGTGCTGAGCCATGCCCCTGGGTGGCCTTGTCATATACAATGAATGTCAGCCTTCCTTGTGGTTAGTGTTTGGGTTTAAATAATTGTATTTTACTTTTTGTAGATACTTCTTTTCAGCAGACCATGGAATGTCAAGTGGACATTATCATTAGTTTGGCCCTAGTCCTGGGGCAAATTAAATGTTTGACTATTTATTGGAAAATCCCCTTCCTTTAGGTGAGGACGCAAATTAGATTTTTTTACTATCAGAAAATGTTTCAAGAGGCTTCTTGCATATTGCAGTGGTGGTGACTGAAAAAATAAAGCACTTTACTAGTTCATGTTTACAGTATATGAATTTAGTTTGGTTATAAATTACCCGGACTTCTCTGCTTTGGAGGCAATTGAAAATCTCAGGAGATTTCTCATAGCCCCGCGTTTCGGGGAGGAGGGATATAAAAGAGAACTGTTGTTCTCATAATATTTGGTTATATCCGTGCTTTGTCTGTGTTGAAAGATGAAAAAGGTAAATGAGAGGTAAGGCACTAATTATAAAATGTAGACTTTCTGTGAACCAGGAGATATGAATTTGGATTAAGCAACAGGTGAGGGTTCAGCTAATTCGCATTTTATTGATACCCGTTCACACATCTTTACTTATTTTAAATGTTCTAGGTGTGTAATTTCTGCTGTGGCTTGTAGATTTTGGAATTGCTCATAGCAAGCATTCTCCCTAGATTTGAGTAGGAGAGTTGTTTTTTTTTTTTCTTTTTATAAAGAAAAGAATTTACAGATAAAGTGAGGGTTTGGGGTTTAAAAATATTTCTGTTTTTTCCTTAGTTAAGTTTGTTTCAAAAAGTCTCAAAAATGTGTAGGTAGTTGTTTGTCCTAGAAACCATCATGGTTACTAAATATATGGAATTAAAAAAAAAAAATCAAGGTTGTGTTGAAATGAACGTAGTTAAAATTCAGAAAGAGAGATTCCTTAATTAACTTAATAAAATTACTAATGGAAGCATTTTAACTGCTAAATTTAATTTACTTGTCAAGATATCAGGCTACAAAGAGGAGGGAAGAGTGGGAACTCTGCTTTCCATTATGATGTGCTCTATTATAGAATAAATTTGCTTAAAATGAAATATATCACAAAAAGCCATCAATGACATCTTAATTTGGAACAGCCAGTTGAAAAGTAATTAGACTGTGAAGCAATCAGTTCTAGTAAATCAGTGTTTCCCTTTACATAAACATACGTTTTTACTATTTATAAACAGGAAAGACTTCCAGATACTCAAGTAGCAAGGACTTTGATTGTATTTTTACTGTATGTGTTTTCTATTTTACATTACAAAACTGTCAAAACAAAAAGAGTTGGGGCTTGATTTGGATGTGATCCAGCAAAATGCTTAGGCAAAGGTTTCATTTTAACCATTCCCTTTAAGAACATGTCTGTGGGCTGCCTCTTTCCATTGACAGAGGTTCATATAATGTGCCTGAAATTGAGACCAGAAAATAGAAAAGGAATCACAGATCTGTTCGCTGTGGATACTTGGTGCACCATCTTCATCACTTTATTACATGGGGAGCCAGTCCTCTGTTGCATTCCTAAGACAGCTCGGTAACGTGACTAATAGTTTTATAGCAGATTTTCTTTCAAAATTGGCCTAAACCGACTGCTATGAAAGTAAATAATGAGGACACCGGGGAAAACTTCACCTTAAAGATTCAAGTGTTATGAGTACCTACATCTGGACAGCCATGGCGACAGTGACTCCGACACCTTAGGATCTGCTCTTGAGTTGGGATGTCGAAGAGCTCAGCATTAAATGAATGTCCATGGGAACTGGGTATGTAATCTTTGTAGACCTCTGAAAATCTTTGCCCTATGATACAACACCAAATCCAGGCAAAAAACTGTGATATCAGTGTTGCTATAGTATCAGTTAAAATTCCTGCGTGGCTTGTAATAGCGCTCCCTAGTTGTCTCTGTCGTGCTCCTCTCCAAGGCAGGTCTGTGCACTATGGCGCAATGCTGTTCTCTTTATTGAGTTCTACTTTTTACAATTCATATAAGTTGCTTGACATACTTTAAACTTTTTGTATTAACTTCTAATAATTTGTAATATTCCAGTAACTGGGTGCTTTTATATGGAAGGGCAGATCAGAACACCTGTTCTGTTAGTAGTTTAAGAATTTGTACCATAGGATCCAATAAATACCAGGAGTTCCATTCCCAAAAGGAGCTGTGTGAATGTAAACACAGACCAGTACCTATGATTTTTACCTTTCTGAAGGCTGATGTTGGTTGTGGCAGGGGACGAAGGAGAAACTCGACTTCTGAGGTTTAAGTCTTCAGTATCATAGAAATGTTGGGAATAGGGTAGGGAACTTGTATACCAAGAAGTTATTCAGCTTTACATTTTTAAACTGTACCAGAACAATAGAAGCATTAAGTGAAAATTAAAATTGAACAAAAGAAATTACTTGTTACATGATGTAGGAGTCATGATACAGATCAGATCCTCATTGATTTGAACTATTATGGTATTTTCCATATAGTCGAGCCTTTTTATAAGCTTCGCAGATGTACTGTGGCTGTGGTCAAGGTGCCAACAAGAGCTCCACACTGAGACAGGAGAACAGCTGCTTTGATTTGGATTAGTTGTTGGGGCAGGGGTCTGTAAATGTTAGAAGTACTTATTTCAGCCAAAACTGTGGAATGCCCTGCCAAGTGAATTATATCAGCATTAGATGAATTAGTGAATATGCTGAGAAGGAATACCCAAAGAAGTAGAGCAATGTAGGCAGCTTGCTGAAAAGTAAGACCTTTAGTGAAAACTTAATTAATCAAAATCCTTATAGCTATTAGTTTCTCTCTTCCTGCCAGGTAGTACATGAAGTGGGAGTTTTCTTTTGTTTTTCATATGTTAAGTGCAACTTGCCTGAGAAATCATACTGTCACATTTTTCAGAGGCAAATCTTTGGGCTTTCCCATTCAGGCAAAATACAGCCCATTGTCACATACGGATCTATTTGTACTTGGAATTGAATTTTACTGAATGTGGACCCCTCTGCTGTCCCTGTCCTTCACTAAGACAGTATCTGCAGAAGAAATGCCATGTAGCATAAATTAGAGCGATGCTTAGGCAGGCAGCCTAGGATTAGAAGTGTACACGGTTTCACGTGATGTGCCTGCGCAGATCCTGGGTACAACAAAATGTGGAAGCTCTTTAAGCCCAAACTTATTATTCAGAATATACAATGGTAAAGGAAAGTGTTATAGTTGGAACACAAGGCTCTTGGGAACGTGCTTTTAGTAAATACGCTGTTTAGAAAGCAACATTTTTGCAGGCAGCAAGCTTATTATTAATTTGAATTTCATCTCTTTTGTTTTAAATGAATATATCATACTGTTAATTTCAAGAATTTAAGATGTTCAAGATGTTCTTAGCTAAAGACATTAGAAAGTTAAAATACAACATATTCTGGTAATTGTGGTTGTAGGCATTCTTTTGAGAACTCTTATCATTTAATGCATTTTGGCTTTTATGTTACTAGGGAAAAAATTCTCCAATGTGCATCATTGTACGTATGATAGAGCTGGCTGCAGCTAATCCTGTAACGCTGCTGTACACCCAGAGGTAGTATAGTATTCTTTTGCCTTTTACCTATTTTGATCACACAACCATTAGTTTTGGAATCACAGGTCACAAAAATGAAGTTGTTCATTTAGCTCAAGAAAGAGAAGATTCATCTGTTTCTTTTATTAGTGATCAGCTGAGACACACAGTGGCATCTGCATCAAGTTTTGCATACTTGGGCCAAAAGTCGCTCCAACTCGTCTAGTAGGAGCTGATTTAGTAAGTGGAGAGGATGTGTAGGTAGGCATGCCATACCTTATTATTGCCTGCTAAAGAGCTGTACTCTTCAGATTATTTGTATAGAGAAAAAGCTCAGTCTTTAAAAATGGACACAGTGATTGTTTAATACAAAATCTGCTGTTTCTGGATTGTGGTCTCTTTTGGGGTTCTCACCTTCTTTTTTACTTAATAAACTTGCAGCGTATGGTTATTTTCTTTGTCTTCCTGATGCTGTTAGGAGGGCAAAAGGCAGTTGAAAGTATTGTTCTTACCACGGCTGTCTTATTTTTGCTTCTCTTCTTCCCCTACCAGCTTTCACTGTCACACAAAGTAATAAACAGAAAAGAAGAATAAACAGAAAGAAACCAAGTTACATTTTGATGCGAACACAGTGTGCATCGTGACCATGACTTGCGTATAACATATCTTCGGTTTCCTGTTGACTTGGTGGCATGATATTTAACATTCTCTTTTATAAGTTTGTTGTTTACAGCAATTTTATATTTCTGCTTAGCCTAATGATTACAAGAGAGTCCACCCTGGAGAGTTCAGCCTCCAGTCTTTGAAGGTCTCATTTGAACATGTTTGCAACTGTAAGGAATGGCTTGAGGCTGTGCTATTTCACATGAAAGAGAAGAGGAGGAAAAACACCACCATCAACAAAAAAAAAAAAAAAAAACCACCAACGCCAAACCCTCTTCTGCTCAGTTTTGTTTGTCCTTATTCTGGATTCTTAATGGCTCTGAAAATATAGGTCAAAGATACGTGCGTGTATAGTAAATAAAGGATGGGGTTTGGTGCACTTATTACTAGAGGGGGATGAGGCCTACTTTCTCTTAAGGGTGCTGTATGTTTAAGACAACCCTCTTCCCTTTCTACCACTCCTGTTCTTGCTCCTGCTCGTTCTTTGGTCTTCAGTGTGTTTTTTAAGCTCTGGTCAGCTAGTACACCAACTCTTTTTCTGCTCCAGCTTTTTATTTTTCCCTCCTGAAGGACAGATACAGCGTGCAGCAGAAACACCTTTTGCACCCTCCTTAGGTAGTTTGGCTCATTAATTTACATGCTGTGATGCGCTTTGTCTTTCTGGATCCCTCAGTCCCATTGTGTAGTCTATTACTCAGAAAGAAAAATCCATATATTGGCAGGGGACTTGAATTCAACTCATGGGGTAGCAGTCTAGCTTACATGTATCCCACTGATGTCAGTTCTCTGCGTTGGATGCTTAATGACCTGAACCCACATGTGCAGTGCCATACCTTCTATTTCAAATTAACTGAACGTTCACATGCCCCTTGTGTCTTACATGAGATGCGCTTTTGGTCTCAACCTGGTTTCACAACAGAAATGTGTCTGCCTCGGGTGGGTTTTGTAGTAGGTTTTCTAATACTTCATGTTACTTATTGTCCCCCTCCCTTTTCCCCAGCAATGTTAGCAGAGTCAGCAGTTGAATGAATGACAGTGCAAACTGAACTGTACTTTTGGGACTTTGCAGTCCATCTTGCTTGGTCTGATGCTTGTTTGCAGGCTGGTGCCATGGGCAGCACTGCTGTTACCTGTGTTATAGTCAGCTCTTGTTTGCTTTGGGGACAGATACTTCTCTGGCTATCGATTTAAAAGCCCTCGCCATTGTTAGATTAAAGCAAAAATATACACTACTTCTTGTGCATATACTTCTCCTCTTCTGTAATCTAAATTGGACTATTTTAAGCCTGTATTAAGGAAAGATACTTTGTCCTTCAGTTTACAGTGTCTCAGGTGAAGTTATCCTTCACTTTATATTTACAAGGGCTGTTTTCTCAAGTTTTAAGTTTGTCTCTGTGATTTGTGCCCTGTATCTTATCTATCTATTTATTTATTTACACTTTTATCTGTGCTTTGCAGTATCACTGGAGGTGTAACAGAGAAGAACTTATTGGAGCCCTCTGTAGTTTGCCTACTGTGCATTTGCCATAATGATCTCTCGCTGAGGAACTTATTTGAGAAGTCAAAAATATGAGAAATACATTGTCAGTCTCTTATTTTTAACACATAAAATCTGGCTTGATTAATACTTCTCTTATATTTTCAGGCATGTTACAACCATTCAGAAATTTTGTCATTTAGTGTTGATTTTGTTGTTGCCACTATTTCTTTTATTTCCGTTATCATAGGAAAGCACAGGTTATAGATGTTATTAATTTGGATATAATGGAAGAATAGGCCAAGGATAAGCAGCTGCAAGCCAACTTAAATGTAAATTATAGCATGGTACATGATCTTCATGGTATAAATCTCATAGCACTTAATAGGATTGGGACACTAAAATATTGTGCAGAACATAATCCGTGTTGGGTAGTCTCATTTCCCATTGATCTGGATGTAAATATCTTCCTGACTGGAGTTGATTCCTCAGAACTTCAGGTTAATGAGGAAAAAACTACGAGAGAACCACAGTCCTTGAGGCTGCTGTTTAATTTTTTCAGAGCATACTGAATTTGTAGGGTACGTGGTCCAAACTGGACACACATCTGTCCTAGGGTTATAACTAACAGGGTTTTCTAGGAAGCCCTGCCTTTCAGAAGAGAATAAACCTTCAGGGTCTCTTGCCTCATGTACAGAATCATATCCTTACCCTTTGGACATAATTTAATTCTTTTTACCAACCAGTATGATTACTTAAATAATCATTTGTAATTTACCCACAGAAGGAGTTGTATAAATAGATTTTGAAATATAATTCATGTTGAAATTTTATAACTAAATATAGTTATTGTCATATGTGGTACACTTTCCAGCATGTTACTAACTAGCATATTACATCATTGGCTGATGACCTTACCTTTGCTGTCTGGAAAGGGAAAATGAAATTAAAAAGGGAAATGAGGTTCCACAGGAAGCAAAGTTAGGAAAAAAATATACTTATTAAACTGCACATATGCAACATCTCAGTTTCAACCGCCTCCTGGTGTGGCGGGTTCCGCTGCTGTTACACAATGGGTCCCATTGACGACCAGTTGGAGCAGCTACTTGGGGGACAAGGCACTACCCAGTCAGAGCGAGTGTGGCAGACAATGCAGACCCTAACAAAGAAACCTGCAAGGCAAGCAGATGTTTGTCAACCACTTTTTTTTTTTGAAGAGCTTGGTGTTCCTAAGAAAATGAAAAGGATTTGTTGCGTTTCCCACTATTTTTTGTGCTGTTCTTAATGTATTAAGTAGCTCTTAGAGCAGCCAGCTTTATGTATCTGTGGTACCCAGGACAACGCTGATGATAATGGCAATAATACTTATCACTTAAATGACATTTTACAAATTCAAAGTGTTGTGCAACAAACACTAATTAGTTCTCACAAGAGTCTTGCTGTGAAGTAGGTAAGTGTTGTTATTCTCCGATTACACATGGGGAATCTAAAGCAAAGAGGTAAATTATTCAGGGAGTCAGTAGCACTGGGGCAAGAATTGAAGCTGTGGAGTTTCTGCTTCCCAACTTGTTTTGTAGGGTGCAGTGCTTGCATCATAGCTAAAAATGTGGTCCTAGATTCATAAAAAACAACTTGGTACATCAGTTTTTCTATGATTGCACCTTCAAGTGGAGCTTACAGGGCTGTCTCTCATAGTGATTCACAGAAAAGCTACTCATTTGCCCCAGTCACAAAACCTGAAATTTTACTACAAAATGTATTTTGGTGTTTTTCTACTGTGCTATGTGTCCAGAGGAATGGTAGGCAGAAGAATGCATAGAGAAAGCTGACGTGCTGGTATGATGAAAATACACACATATAGATGAACACAGGTCAAAATGGACTTTTTTATAGGTATGGTATACCAGAACTTCAGAGAGGTATCTGGCAGTGTCTGCAGATAGCGTTGGAAAGAAGAGCAAAATGCAGGGATCTTTCCTACTTGTCTTTCTATGTTTTCATGCAGACACTTCTGAAGACCCGTTTTGATCACTACATGCACACTGATCACTGCATATGTATCAAATGGATTATTGGAATACACTACCACTCAAAAGTCCCTCACCTTCCTAACTTCTTAACTTGTATGCTTCTTGGAGAAGTCACTATGACTTTTTTCAAAGGAAGTTAGCATACCAGAACAATGACGGTGACCCGTGCCTCTGAGTACTGCTATTCCTGTATTGTGGCATCAGCTAGAAGCCAGAGAGATCCTGGACTCCAGTGTGTAGTAGGCTGTCTATCCATTTATATAATGAGTTCCCCACCGTGGAAACTTTGCAGTCTGTAATATAATCATGTTTAATAAGCCGTTTCTAACTGTCTTTCATTGCTCTGATATCTTAAAATAGTTTTTATTGATCAGCAGAATGTTCTGATGTAGTATCTCTGAATCTTCTTGGGTGCAGTAAACACGCCTTCTGTCATTCAGTGACCCTGTGGATCAGATATTAACAGTTCAAGTTCTGTGTTTTCTGCAGAAAAATATATTTCTTGGCAGGATATTTGCACATCTGAAATCCAGAGTCAGATAGAGAAAGGAAGTTGTGATGACGCAGAATTGCACCCTTTCCTAACCTGGCAGAGTGGGGCTACTAACCTTGCTGTCCTGTGGTCAGCTGCGTGAGCTGCGCAGTGCTGAATTCAAATGTCTTTACAATTAATATTGAAAGATGCTGTCTCCAATTTATGAAATGTGAGGGAAAAGTCAAAGGCTTTCCTTGCAGCACGAGGACTGATGTGTCTCGTTTGTAGCTGCACTCTACTTCTCAAGCAATGATACCCACAAGGAGTACCTCTCTGGAAACACTTTCTTCATCCAATGCTCTCTTACCTTTTCATGTCAAGTCGGCTGTGCACATTTGGACGATTGGGTTTGGATGTGCACCTACAGTTCTACATTGACAACCTCCAAGTCACCATTTATCCCAAATCACTTTTCCAAGACACTGGCCATATCTGCATTTAAGATATAATGGATCAGATCAGTGGAATTAGACCCATCTACACTGCTGTAAATTTCCCTCTAGCTTTCCTAGGTTCTGTGCAATTATTCCTCGTTTTTTGTGCTGTGGATATTGTCAGCTACTCTAACTATTATCTTTTATTTTTCTGTCTCTTGCAGGTGTTTTTAAACTTTGATACCTTGAAAATGTATAGTAAATTAATTATCTTTGAATTCCATACTTCATTTTCCATCCATTCTCAGTTAGCTGTTTCTGCAAACCCACAAGAGGAAACTCAAACTTCAGACTGGTTTCTTGAATATAATGGCTATTTGAAACAATTTTAGGGACAAATTAATGGATTAAAGCTGTGTGTGTCTGTATATATATGAACAGTAGGAGTTTCTCAACTGGACTAACATATTTTAAGTTAAGATGTATTTATGCATAAACAGCTTCTCCTTTTCATTGCATACCATGATACAACATTTTTAGGATACTACCCACCTTGAGGTCAGTTGCAGACATATTTGTCTGTATTTGTATCAGTAGCCAAAGGATCATCAGTAAACATTATTAAATTCAGAAAGCTCTGAAGAAGAGTCACTTGTGTGTGTGAAGTCAATAATTGCAACATACCATATTGTTTTGCAATTGTTGGACTCAGAGTAGTGTAATTACAAAGGTGCCTGTGCAGTCCACGTTGTTGTTGTTTGATTAAGAAGAGGGAGGAAGCTCAACACAAGCGAAAATCTTAAAAAAAACCTAAGCAGTATCTCTGTTCTGAATCTGCCTCAATGAATCTAGATACTGCAACACACATGCCGAATAAAAATCATGTAGTGTTTGGAGACCTCTACAACCTCAAATCGTTACTCAAAATTTGCTTTTCTTACTGTAAATCAAATCTTTATTGTTTGAACGTATTTATGGCATTTAATTTCCTTTTCCTTTTTTAGTGGGGCTATATGAAAAAAGTGAACAAATTCAATTCTTTGCCTTCACCTTTCTCTAGATTTTAGTGTGTGCTGTAGCACATGCAAACATGTTGAGGTGTGTAAAGAAAATAACTTCATGTAATTCTTAATCTTTCATGCACTCAGCTTTTGCTTTTTGTATTCCTTTTTCAGTTACTTTCACACATCTTCATCCTCTTCTCCAATCCTCTCTGCCTGTCTGTGTCCTATTATTCTCTTTATTTAAATTTCTGCTTCTTGTTCTCTTTACCTCTCTTTTTTTTTTTCCCTCACTGTTTCACAGTCCTATATTCCTAGAGGTGGAAGACTGACACACTAAACCAATGTGCCATTTCATTCCTTGATTTTTATGAATCTCTCCTAGTTTTGTACTCTGAGTGCAGGTGCTGTTTTCTGATGAGGTGAAGAATTGGTACAGGAAAATATAGTTAGCAGTGATTAATATCCAGTGAAAAATAAAACGGGAGAGAGTTGAAAAATGCAAATAATGAGCGGGATCACAAAACCTGGGAATGAAGTGGTCCATTGATTTTAGTGTATCGCCCTTTTGTTTTCAGAAATTCAGCTTTTAAATCCCAGTTCAGGTTGCAGGCAAAAGTAGGTTTAATCTCATCCCAGTCCCATTAATCCCTATATTATGGCCATGCCACAGTCTGGGGGTGGGTGATGATTTTTGTTCACAGGAGTTCAACAAACAGAATAACGTGGCAGTTAGAGGCTGGGATGTATAGATGCATCTTCTGCCACATACAGTGAAATCTTAGCTTGTTGAATTGCACGGGAGTTTTGACTGTATTCCTCTCATCTGTCTTATGGCTTCACTTCCCAACTCCTGTGGGCCCTACGTTTCCCTCCAAGTATTTTACAATATTTAAATAAAATCAGTTATATTCTGCTCTTGTATTAAGCAGAATTTTGGCAACTAAAATAAAGGATGCACAGCAATAAGAATTACTGAGAAGTCAGTAGAATGTTTTTCTGTAGTAAACATGAGACGGCCACTATTTCACATGATATTAATCATTAGTAACATTTCTTTGTACACAGTTCCAAACAAAGAAGCAAATTGGATCAGTCTAGCTCCTGAATTTCTTCAGTCATTTCAAAATAGTAACAAAACAGTAAATAGTAAGTGGAGAAAACATAGTAATAATAACCGCCCCCCTCGTTACTCACCCTGATATCTGTGTCATCTCAATTAGAATTTAAACTGAATTTTGGAGAGGTGGTGTAAGGCTAAAACTCATAATGAAAGAATAGCAGTGTTTCCAAAGACACAAAAGCTGCAGATTAACTGCATTGCTTGCTTTTGTTGCATCGAGAAGTTTCAAAAAATCCCCTTTCCTTGGCTCGCCAATGTCACACTTTAAAATATTCAGGTTGGTTTTGTTGTTCGTTACATAAAAAATTAATGATCTTGAAAGTATTACCATGTTTGTTTTAAAGAAACTGTTTTCTACATTTTAATTAAAAGTTATAATTCACCATCTTTTAGCCAAGTTATCTTAAATCTTAATCTTATTGGTAATGGGTATTGGGCCAGATTCAGAGAGAAAATACAATCCTTACTTAATGCAAACAGTAAAAATATCAGCATTTCCAGAGATATGGTTCAGTTCAATTCATGTGCTGTACTAACTCTGCCTTTTAATTAGAAATATTCTCCTACTTATGCAAGAATACTGGAGAAAAAAGGGCATTGTCTTCCTCATTATGTATTCCATGCGAATCACAAATGGACAAAACCAGGCATAATATGATGACTGTTTTGTTATTAAAGCACTTTAATAAGGTTAATGCGTCCATATGAATAGTTTTCAAAATAAGTTTCTGTAGTTTTGAAGGTATGCTCTGGTCTAGTATAGTAATAAAGAATTTCCCTGTGGGGAAATAGTCAACCTTTTAATTTTGGCATGCAGTGTTCTCCTTTATTTTCCATTTATAAAAAGCCAACCAAATGTACAGTTCAAGATGCTTTATAAAAGTAATTCTCCTTACATTCTGGTTAAAAGCTGTCTTATTGTGCCGTATCTGAGGAAAAACTGAAAAAATACTGACTTTATATGCAAAACAATGAGTGAAAAGTAAAAATAAAATATAGACCGTAAAGGAGAATTTATGCTTTGTGAAAATGTAGACCTGAGCAATTTTTTTTCTGCTATGACTTTTCATAAAGGAGATCTGAAGCTGCACTGCAAGTCGTAAGGTATCTAGAAGAAAAGAAAGAAAATCTTACTGACTGCATGCAAAACTGCAGCAAGTAGGACCTTATCTATATGCATTACTTTGATTTCAAATTATTTTTAGCATGGCTTTTATTGTACTCATTGTTACATACATAAATCTTTAAAGTAATACGTTTTGTAAGAAATGGTCATAAAAATTTACAGCCAGTAACTTTTCCCCTGTCCCTTACAATGATATTCTACTAAAACCATTAAATGGTTCTCATTAATGCCCTTTAAATGATTGTGTAATGACCCACAATCGCTTGTAAGTGAACAACCATTAAAGAATTACCAGTTCTTAGCATGCTTTTAAGTACAGTTTAAATACATGGGAGGTAACTTATAATATATTAGAAAAAGTATTAAATTTGAAATTGTAAAAAAAAAAAAGATTGCTCCAAAAGAAGGAGTAGGTGGGAAGCCTCCCCTGCACTGACCATAGCCCTCGCAGAACACAGAGTAATAATAGCATTTCTTGTTGCACCTAGCATTTATTTTTTTTTTTTCAGAAATACATCTGTATGTATTTGTTCTCTAGAATCGCTTGGGTTTATGAGCCTGATATTGAAATGATCTATAAGGAGTAAAATGACAACAAAAGGGTGATTTCCATACAAATATGCTGAAATCAAAATCCTAGGCATACCTGCTAATGACTGCTATTGGGAAGTGTGACCCACCCGGTACTTTCAAAGGGCAGCTTTGCTCTAAGCCCAAAGACAAAAATAGAAGAAGTCATTTCAGTGTTTTTGAAATATGAGAAAGGGACATCCACGTGCACAGCTGACCTTGAAAAATCAATGTTCATATCTGGATGCGAAGAAATGTGAGTGATTGAAAAGACATTTTTAATAAAGAGCATTAATTTAATGGGGAGTCACAGGCGATTGGCAAGATCTTGCTGTCACAATTCCAGTTTGACCCATTGCCGTGATCCTGGCTGTGGTGCTTCATAGTACCAGGATGAAGGAACTGCAGTGGCAGCTCTGCGGGTGGCAAGGGGCATTTTGAAAATGTGCCGTTCTCTAATCGCGGTGTATGCCAAAAGCTAAATTGCCTTTCACATTTTGTAAATGGCCATGTAGGTTTATAGACGTGTGTAGAAAGTCCACACCCAACGTATGTGCTCGATTCAAGGTCTGGCCTTTCTGGTTGGATGGAAAACCGTATTTGGCAATATTTCGCAACTGTCTTTCTTTTTTTCGCACCACGCTTTCTTTCTGAACTCCAGTTCTTGTACTGCAGAGGTAGGACACATGAAAATACACCTAACGATACTAGTACATTTTTCTCCTTGCTAATTTGATTCTATTGTGCCTACAATAACGATACTCTTTGTTCAGCCTCGTAACCTTAAAATTGTATCTGAGGAAAATGAATTTCTGCTTCTCCAAAGCAAGATTATTAGGAAGTGAAACCCTCATTACCTGATGTTTCTGGAGTTTTAGATCCTTTGTAAACCAGCCTTTGTCTGAAACGCTCTGTACAGGTAGCTTTTATAAGCCAAGTGCTTTGCTTCTGGGCAAATGGGCAAATTTTACTTGAATTCTCAAGGCTTCAGGGTTGCAATGAAGGAAGTCATGCAACATTGAAAAGTAAGCATGTCTGGTGGTTTTTTTTTTTCTTTTTTAGCTGAAAGTTAAATCTTTTGACTTTGTTGTTAGCAGCCTCTATAGCCCGTTGCTGGCTTCAAGTGCAATTAGTTTAATTCCAGATCACTTGGTCCAACAGGGATTTGAATCTAGAGCTCCAACACCCTGGTGCCCAAAAGACCAGGATGCAGGGTATTTTTTCAAGGAGTGCTTTCTCTTTCAGTCCTTGAGAGAAATTCACAGAAAGCAGTGTGTGAAATATTTCAGTTCCATGAAATTTCATCTAATCAAAATGTTCTAGCTGGTTATGCCCACTACTGAGAGTATCTGACCACTAGTTTCCAAGGCAGCAGGCAGCCTAAGATCACATTAGACTTCACAGAATGCTTGGATACACACATTTCTGTAGCAGCAACAAATGCTTTCTGTCATGTTATGTTTGCTAAGAACTGGATCCCTCCTTCTCCTTACCACTGTAATCTACATATTTATCATCTCCTCATGTGCATAACTGTACCAAATATAGTTGCCACACCAGAACGATACAAAATAAAAAAAAGATGCCCTCTTAACATATGAGACCAACAGAGTTTCTTAAGGTTGGTTTTATGCATACTTTTTTTTCCTTAACTTTCCAAACTGAATTGCACTCACTGGTCCTTATCTGCATCCTCATCCTAACAGATTGCAATCCAGGTATAGTGCAGCCATATATTTAACCCATCTGTCAGTACAGCTGACTTGGATATTTTTAGAACATCAATCACCATGGTAGCTAGGTCTAATATCTTATCTGTGCATCAGAGCAGCTAGTTTGTATACTACCGAATAGGTCCCAAGTAAGATACTGAGATGAAGATAGCTCAAAAAGTTTTCAGAGAAAAAATTCTGTGCAGCAAATTTCCTGTCAGAGCCCAGGCTAGACCATATAACAGTCTTGAATGAAGAATATGCCAGTAAACCTGTAAATTCATATGCTTGTGTGGGCAAGGATATATGGGTCTGGAAAAATATCCAAACTCTCCAACCTTGGGTAATGAGCAACTTCACCCATTACTCCTGAGGGCTCCAAGCTTGGGAAGGGAATTTTTAAAATAGGTTATAATATGTTTAAAATATACCATGTCAAAGAAGCTACGTGGAGGATGGTGCAAGAGACAGTCGGATGCTGTTCCTGAAACAGGAGGAGGGGGTTTTGGTGGGGAAGGGGTAGAGAAGAACATGTGTTACCAGGAAGCTGACAATACTGCAAAATGCCATGGCACCTCAGGCTTTCTGTCAAAATACTTCACTCGGCAAGTCATGCACACTAGTGCAGGAACAGAAAATGATTAGTATACAATGAAGCCATTCTCACGGAACAGTATTTTCTGAGCACTTTGCAGCAGGGGAAGTTACAAAAGTGCTGGGCAATGGAGACGGTCATATCTGAGCCAAGACAGTGAGCAGAAGTTCTCAGACTTTCAGTTTGGGGGCACTCTGTGTTTGCCCTCCCCTCTTTCTCAGTAATGAATTAATCAGGAGTGCTGCATGGATGACTTGATTTTTAAACATATAAATTTCCTATTGTTACATACACAGGGCTACAAAAATGGACAGTCAACTTTTATTTGGATGCCTGAAGATAACCATCCTGGGAGGGGAGGTGGTTCTGAAATCATTAAATATATTAAGCATAAGTACATAAATGCATATGAAAAATCTATCTTGCTAAGGTGCACGATACTTCTGTAAATCTAGCATTTGTGTCTAAATAGCACAATGCATTTCTGTGCAGAGATATCTGCATCTGAACTCCTTCTGAATGAACTAACCTTGCTACCAGAAACGAGACTTAGGCTAAGATGTGTTGTGTTCTGGTACTATGACTAGACTATACTTGGCACTCGGGGTAGCTTCTTTGGAGCTGGCTCTCAGATATCTCTGCGTGGCACTGCATAGTATTATGTAGATGTACCACTGTGGCTATTTTAAAGTAATGGCCCTCGCTGTTTCTGATGCAACCTATTATTCGTCTTGCAAAGAAGAAAGGGAAGGTTAAAAAAAACAAACAAACCACCAACCCTTTGCTTTTAGTCTGGATATCTGGATTTGGTGGGAATACTGATGCTTTAATATATATATATATATATTTTATTAGACCACAGTGAATTTGTACCCGAAGGAAGAAAATTTTATTTGTTTAAGTGTGTCTGTGATGAACGCAGTTCTAGTATTTCAAAAGTCTATGTACTGCATACTGAAAATAGGCTTTTTGCCAAATGGGAATTGAAACGCATATACGTATTACACTATTTGCCTTAGAAGAAATTAATTTTCAGCCAGAAGCAGATAGGATTATTTAATATTTATCTTTAGCTGCAGGAAGATGAATCTATTATTTTATACATTTATTTTGTTATTTTATATGTGGTGTTCATGCAGATTTTCCTATAGGAGGTGCTGATGTACTCCTGTCTATAATACATCAAGGTTAAAGAGTCTCCAGTTGTCAAATTTCTACAGCTGGTACCGCTTGGTGGTCCCCAGCAGAGACCATAATTTTCCTTGTGATCAGGAGAAGTATGCTGAGGTTTATCAGAAGGGTGTGCGTGTGCATGTATCAGAGAAGCGCTGGGAGAACTACGAAGGGAAGTGATTCTTCTCTGCAGTTGCTTTCAAAGTTAATAATATTGGGAAGTTCAAAACATCTACAGCATTAAAATTAAGTCAAGAAAATGGAACAACGTTGTATGTCAAAGTTTACTGATTTAGTGCTGGTGAGAGAATGGACTGGAGTGTATAAAGTTACAGTATCACAAAGTACCATGTAGATGGGGACTGTTAAGTATCAATGGAGCATTACTCTGCACTGTCAGCAAACTTCAGTATGACCATAGTGAGAGATGCTAAAATGTCATTTCATGGACCACATTATATGCTGCTTACAATGAATATTTTGTCTGTAGTTTATTATATTTTTGATAAACTGTAACTTCCTGGACAAAAATTTGGTTAGCCTATCTCTAGTGTTGTTTAAGTATCTTTAAAGAACTGATTTTGCCCCAAAGAATTGTTTAGCAGCAGCCTGTAGCCATGTGGTACTAATTTAAATTACTGTAGCAATGGCAAGTCTCCTTCCTGAAATTAATAAATGCAATTTATAAGGAGTGTTAAGTAACAACTAACAACTTAATGCTTTGTGAATTTCAGCCAAACTGATTAAATAAAGTAAATTTGTAGAGTTAGGGAAGAAGCTTCATCAGAGGAAGGGAGCAACACTTTGGAAATTGTATATGTTTATTCAGACACATAGTGTGGATAAATTTCACACAAACAGTTTAGCTGTGCTAACAAGAGAATTTTGGAGTTAATTCTAAACCTGCCTCATCCCACTAACATAAAAGATGTTTTAAAGGAGCTTAGGTTATTTAAACTGTCCTACCAGAAGAGAAGTTGATAGTACCAGAAGTGCAATATTGTCAAAATGGAGGATTTGGTAATTAAATGGCTTGGCTAGCGTCTTCTGGCCTGTGAATGTGTCCAGCAAATGTGTTTTCTGGAGGGACCACATTACTAGAAAACATAAAGGGGACTTGTGAGGAATTTGTGTGAAGAAATTGTGAAGAATTCATGGATGAGTTCTGAATTGCCAAGAGGAAGATGTGTGGAAGACTCTCGAATGTAGCAGAGTGACGCTTATCTTATCAATACTTATAAATACTTCAGGGGAGGGTGCCAGGTAGATGGGAACAGTCTTTTTTCAGTGGTACCCAGTGATAGGACTAGAGGAAACGGGCACAAACTGGAGCACAGGAAGTTCCATCTCAACATGAGGAGGAACTTCTTTACTCTGAGGGTGGCAGAGCAGTGGCACAGGCTGCCCAGAGAGGTGGTGGAGTCTCCCACACTGGAGACATTCAAAACCCGCCTGGACACCGTCCTGTGCAACTGCTGTAGGTGTCCCTGCTGTGTCAGGGGGATTGGACTTAGATGATCTCCAGAGGTCCCTTCCAACCCTGACGATACTGTGATGCTTACCTAGAGAGGAAGAAGGTGTAATGTTTTAAATTTGGCATAACCTGGCTCTGCACATCACGGTGGAGCGGGGCGAGGGATGCACTTGCATGCCCTCAGAGTTCATTCTGTGTTCTCAAGATCATGTAATTTGGAAGACTTAATTTTTTTTAAACCCCAAGGATTAGCTTCATCATCCAGCTTTTGTATGCTCATCCAGCATAAAAGCTTTTCGTTTTTTCCCTGGGTCGCAGTGTGACTCCCAGTTTGTCTGCCTCAGTTCTCCACCCAGGGCTTTCTATACAGCATGAACAGCAGTGTGACTAAAGTTTTAAAGAATAATGTGGGATTTTTTCTTTTTCTGGAGATTTTGCAGATCCTCTGTTCAGGAAGTTGCAAAAAACTATATTCTATTATGGATATTACCTTCATTTCCTGCTGGATTCCATGGCGCTGAGTCCTGCGCATTGGGGAATTCTGTTGCTCAATTGTCTGAGCTGTAGCCTGAAAGTTATCTTGAGTCGCCGCCATTTCTCCAAAAACACGATGCTGTTTCCTCGTAGACTGTGCCTGCTCCAAGGCAAGCTGCAAAAAGGAATTGCTTCTCCAGTTTGTCTTGCATATTTCTGATGACTCAGATGCAAAACCTGATAGCTGAGCTACAAAGCTGGCTGGTGCTTTTGCCTCACGGTGTGTTAATTTGGGCATGTGGAGTTAAGTAAGAAGTGCCAAGCTGCCAGTGCTATGTTAGGATTAGTAACGTACATCACACTTTAATGTGCTCAACATATATGGGTCATGCTTTCCGTGCCACGTTGACAAGGTAATAAAGAAAGTGAGAAGGAAAAGCAGAAAACCTATGAGTCAGAGACTTCTTCCACCAAATTTTTTTACTAACAGACCCTTTTTTCAGTCCCACAAATGGTATATAAGGACAGTCAGAAATACCAATGAAAAAAAAAAAAATATTTAAGGTTGCAGGATTTAATAATAGAAATCTTCAGCATGACTCACAGGGCCACATGGAGTGTGCTGTTATCCATTCAAAATAAAACTAATCATGGTTCTGGTAATGCTTTGAAATACACTGTTCTTTGACAATTCACACATTTTTCTATTACTGAGATGTTTAAAGGTTTTTAAAACTGAATAGAACTACATATTGAATTCAGATACCTTTCCAAAAACCTTGCCTTACAATTCAATGATTTGTTATGCAACTTTCGTAGACCAATAATATGTCATCATAGAGATAGAGGGCATTTCATGCTACAGACTTAAAAATCCCCAAACCCAGAATCCCTGCACTTCATGGTAAAACCGAGTGCCCAAAATATAATTGTTAAATATGGATATTTATATAAATACTCATCAAATATTGGCTATTTCATATTTATGTCTTAAAGAAATTTTATTGGAAGTTCATGACATTCATTTAAAAATATAAAAATTCAAGTGAAGTTTTTACAAAATGTCAAATCCATACATGATCACTTGTCCTACATTAAATATTGAGAAATGAGGGTGGGATTAGTACATTTTTCTGGGTTTCTGGAGATGTTTCAAAAGGTGTGTAAGGTCTCTCTGACTGTCTCTGATTTTTATTTATTTATTTTTTTTTAACTCTTTGGCATAACAGACTGAGTGAAGAAAGAAAGTCTTTTTACAGGATGCTGCTACTTGTCTCTAAGCTTGGCTGGTTCATATCTTTGATTTCACAGCTATTTGGCTATTTCAAACTTGAAATAATCTTCCCATCACTGTATAACTGTCAGTGATCAGGGCCTTAAAAATACTTAAGTAGAGTTGCTGCTTAATGTTGTCATTCTGGTGAAACATAAACCCTGAGAGAGAGGTGTCATTTGAACACGCTTTTTGAGGAAAAGAGAGGTTCTTCCTAAATAGGATAACGAAAAATCCTAAAAAAAATAGTAAAATAAAAAGAAGGCAAGGAAAAAAATAGAGGAAGGAAGAAAGAAAAACTCTTCAATTGACATATTACAACAAAATCACAGTCAATGTATTTTTGCGTATGGTTATAGAAATTATTTTTGGGGTGCTAGCCAAATGAATGACTTCTATGTGATTGACGTACATAGTTTTTTCTTTTTAATAGTGCAATGGAAACAAAACAAAAAAACATATTTTAGAACAGCTGATTTTTTTTTTTCCCAAAATAAAATGATGGATTTAGTTCTCAGTGTATTCCTTTTCTTATGGTTTAACTTGAACATACTCAGAAAAAAAAATGAAATATTTCATTATAATAAACACAAAAATGAAATATTTAGACCTTTTTCAATTAAAAAACCCCAAACTTTCCAACCGAAAGTTCAGAAAAATTGTGAATGATCAAAATCAAACTCAGAGCAGTTCAGCTTGTGACAGAATTTTTTTTTATACTGTTGATAGCCTTATTGTAAAATTGCTGCATTTGACACAATTGTGTTATGTTAGTAATTTCCAGTGGAACTATGGAAACACTGTATCAGTTCTTTTTGTTTTGACAATTGTATAAATTTTAAATAATTTTTGGAGCTTTGGCCTCTTGCAGTAGAAGGTGAGAAGGGCTCACCTGAGCTTAATGGAAGGTGCTGAGTGCAGAAATAGGGTTCAGTATTGGATTTCCACTGAAATGTTGCAAGTGTTGGGTGGAACAAAACCCGTGTGGCCAGAGTTTGGCAGGGTTCAAATTTTCTGCATTGCGTACCTTGAGATTCATTGTTAGTGTGTCCCCTGCAAGCTTCTGCTCACGGATGTCCTCAGTATGCAGTACTGGCATCCTATTCTATCTGATGTTTTCATCCTTTTCAGTAAGCCTCTTAAATCAGGTGAAGCAGCCCTTTGTACTGATTACTGCTGCTGGCAAAATTGTGGGCGCGTTTATATCCTGCCAAGGGATAGCTATAGTCAAGAAGTGGCCCTGCACTTGAAAACAGTCAATATTATGCTGCATGTGTTCATAATGGTATACAAAACACAAAAGGATAGATTGCTTTTACAGGAATGCAAGAAGAAAACAAATAGCCTGCATGTAGTCATTGTATCTAGTAGTTCCAGCTCATTTCTCTGTTTACCAGATCACAAAAAAGGTGGTTCGTCCAGCATCCCTCGCAGTTATGTCTGAGCTTTTCTCCTTTGTCTACTTCCAAACAATTGCCCTGATGGCCCTGAACTGGCGTTGATAATCCTGCTGTGAACTCTTAGCCAATGTGAACTGTATTGTTCACTTATACAGCAACTCCACATCACCGCCGTATAGTTTCATGGCTGTAACAATTAGAAAAGCATCCTGCCAAAAAGTACTTAGAATCCTTGTGTTCAGTCCTTTGATACAGAGGTTGATCAGACCGTGGCTTGGAACAGCGGCACACTGAAATGCTCTGTATGAGGTTACTGCCACTTTTTAAGCACATTCGCCCATACATCTTGTGCTTAAGTGAGCTTTTTGTGGTTAATAGAAGTTTAAAATTGCAAAGTCAAACATCAAGTTCTGTAGCCAATAAGTAATATTATAGATTTTTCCAAGTTTGAGCACTTCACAGCATTGATATGTGCCTTGGAAAAACATTCTTGCAGTTGCTGGAGGACGGGGCTGAAGAAGCTCCCGCATGTGTGAATGCTCCCTGCTGCCCAAGTAGGCTGTCTTTGCTTTCTGCTCAGCTCTGTGTATGCTGCTCAAAGCAAATGGCATTCCCAACCAGATTGTAGCTCATTATCTTTACCTCCCCTGATACTAAACTCTGCAATGAGGTGGTAATAAATCTGACCTTAAAAGCTCTGTGATTTTTATATATATATATATTTATTTTTTTTTAGCCTACCTCAGGATGTGTTTTTCAGGAAGCTCTGGATTGTCATGCCACAGGTGTCCCACATTGGGATCTAGAACTAAAGGAAGATAAATAAAATACAATCTTAAATTAAACATTGGTTATGATGAATTAGCACACTCCCGAAAATGTACTTTCCTCTGAAAACAACTTCTTCAAGTCTCCACTATACTCTGCTTAATACTTTTCTGCACGATGGACCTAATTTTTCATCACTCTGTGTCCATCCTGTGATGAGTACAAGTACCTCATCTAACTATGCATTTTAACATTGAGAAGGTGTTTGTAAAAGATGTTTTTCCAAGTTATTTGATCACAAGGGATATAGGAGATTAAAGAAGAACATGGGGAATACTTGTTTGTAATACCAATGTGAGTGTACTGTTGCCAAATGGCTGAGTTGTGTCCTGAGAAGGCTTTGTTTCCGTATGAAATGCTATCAGTGGCAAAGGTAATACACACTGATTTGATAACTATCACTAATGAGGTTGCATTGCTGTATTTGTTAAAGTTTGTACTAAAATAACATACAATAAGTTTCATGGTCAAGATGCCTGTGGACAAAGTGTTCCACAAACACTGGCACACACAGATTTGGCAGATTTACAACACTATTGTTTCATTTTTTTTTAATCTGGGAAATCTTAGTCATGATTTCTTGTTGCGTTCCCCACCCCAATGCTCAGACCCTTTTACAGGCTGGTGAAATAAACAATGTTGCTTTCACTCGCCATTCCTCAAGACGTTTGCAATGTATTAATTCCTTTTAAAAGGTGTCTTTTTCCTGCCCCCTTTTCAGTTCATCCAGTGTTACGGGCAAAGAGACCAAGAGGGGGTGTGTGTGTGTGTGTGGGGGGGGGGGGGAAGCATTAAGACATTTTTGGCTGGGGAGGTAACAGGCAATAGAATTGATTTCTAAGGTTTCATTGAATATATTTTATCTAGAGTAACTGCTCCTCCCACTTTCCCCCCAAAACCTAAAGAGCTTGGAATGCATCTTTGTGGAGGTAGTGAGCAGTTTGACAGCATGGCCAGGCTCGCGCTTACTGAGTCAAACTGATCTTTCCCGCTGTCTGTCGTCGTGTGTCCTGGGTTTTGTTTTTCCTGTGGACAAAAGAATGAAGGTTGTTTGAATATGTCTGGGGGACAACTGAGACTCTTCCATTCATTGGGATTTACCTACTACTGCGTAACTTCTACAATAGAGACTTTGCAGTGATTCCACAGTACAGCTTGATTCATTGCAATTCACAAAGGATGTCTGTAATAAAATATAATCGGTGGTATCCTTTTGTTATGCTGAAATGAGTATTTTATTTTTTTCCTGTGGAAAATGGAAAATTTCAACTTTTGCGCTTCACAGATTGTCCCCCTCTGTATGTGTTGGTGTTTGAGTTATGGCCTTGAAAGCAGGAAAATGCCTCTATTTTGCCAAGTATGTGTTAAATTAGTGTATGAATATGGAGACTTTATTTTGTTACTTAATTGATCTGCAGGACTGTCAGATGCTACATGAATGCTTAAAGTGTAGGTAGTGACAAGAAGGATATTTTTTCCAGATAATAGAGTAAAAATGAAGACGCCTCAAAATCACTGGTGTTCAGTGGCTTTGTAGCATCACACAGCCTGAACACACTCCTGCTGAGGACTCCCCAGGGCTCAGACATCCTTATGGTCTTCATTATGCAGGCCCAGGCCCAAATATACCTGGGGTTTGCTCCAGGTACTGTAAAAGCAGCGTTTGTTTCACCTAATCTGAACTAAGGTCCGGCAAAGCGGGTTTAGCTTCCTCTAGTTTTATGTTTAGCTTGGAAGACTTATTCTAGTTGAGTATTAGTAATTGTTTTGGTGTTTTCCTACTCAATAATACAGCTTCCTGCTTGAGCGTGATGTAACAAATGTGTGCCGAGGTTTGTTTTGCTCGATGGCTCTGCAGGCACTTACCTAGATATAGATATATAGCCTAGAAGGCTGAAACTGCATTGAAATTTTGAGGTGCTCGATTTTTAGCATTGCGGCCTGCCTATGGAGAAGTCAACCTGGGCTGAGAAAAGCAAAGCCAGTGTTGCAAGATATGCATGTTACTGTATAAAACTTACTGCAAAGAGGAGTGATATGACTAGAAAACATATACAGTAGCTTGCTGCATGCTAGCAGGTCTTTTCTGGGCTCCTAAATGTTAACTGGATAGTAATGTAAGTTATTACACTCATTAAATTAGGCCACAAACAAGTCAACAATGATTCAGCAAAATGGTTTTGTTTGTATAGTGCAAGGAAGTCTGATAGATATCCAGTCAAACATTTATGGCTAAATGGATGAAGATTTTAACATTACAGCCTAATAAAAACCCCATACTGTGTGATTAAATAAGAGGGAAAGCAGTAAAAAAGAGAAAGCATAATGATGGTAACATGTAGGTCAGTTACAATTTAATTGTCATTGCACTTCATTGCTAACATATCAATTCTCTGCTGCTTAGCTGAGCAGAAAACAACAACTTAACATGTACAGTGGGCCCATGCCTACTCGGCAAACCCCCACTTCCATCACCTGCTTTCGACTACTTCCTTAATAGCCGCGTGAAGTCTTCCTGCTTTAATAGGATAATCTTGCTGGAAGCTCCCGCTGATTGTGTCCTCCCTGCGCTCAATGCATCAGTGATCAGTAAATTTACTTCACACTCTACATAGATGCTAAAATTAGGTTGTTTGCATTACAACTTTCAATAGTCCTGCAACAAGAAACACCTGCTTGCAGATTTATATTGTTTTATTTAATGGTTTAAAATAAAGATAGCTTTACAGTGGCAATACCCTGATGTACCATATTGGAAGAGCGCAATGGCTGATCATTTTTCTTACTTATCCAATTTATACTATATCTCCTTGCCATATAAGGTATAGCTTCATTAACATTAATTGCAGCTTTACAAACTCCATGGAAGTATTTATTCCTGCCAACTTTTCCCACCATTTTATATTTGGTGGTACTAAGGAAAGCTGAGGGGGGGGGGAAATCTCTGTGTATTTTGTGGGTTCTGTTGTGTGGGTTTTCTTTTCTTTTTTTTTTTTTTAATCTGGGTAATTCTGAGAGATCTCAAAGGGGCATTGGCTTTGGCACCTTTTTAACAGTTTAGCTCTAAGGAATTATCTGTCTAGCTCACTTATGCTGATCTATAGTAAAAACTTAACAGCGTACATAACCAAACTATTAATTCAGGTGCCTAAGGTGACATTTTTTATCCAGCTCTGCACAGCCAATTTTTATATAGAGTAGAACACAGTTCCCATTTGGATGGGGGGGACAAACAATAAAAAGTAGGGGGAGCAGCCTGGCAACACCTAGGGAACTTCAGGAGAGATGCTGGCAAAAATACCTATTCCTGCAAAACTGTTGTAGAGATAACGCATTTGGAAGCATTGAATTCAAATACTGGGAATATCGTTGACTCTTTTACTTCCTCTCAGAGTTAAGGGGGAGCTTTGTGATAAACATGGGCAGACTGATCCAGCAAATCTAGCCAATGCTTTTGGGGCAATACAAAAGCTAGCCAGAAATGATGGCTTTGTGTTAGAACAAGAGAATTTGGTGCATGTCGGAGATGGTGCAAGGAAATGGAAATGCCTTTGAATAAGAACTGTAGTTAACTTTTTGCAGTCACTGGCCTGTGTGCTCAGGTGTTAAACTGTGTACCTGTTTTCTGATTTTCCAAATTCACAATGCAATTTTGTGTTCGGTGTGGGCTAATACATCCTCAGGGCCAGGTATCACTGAGCTTCCCCAACTCTCAGGGCAGTGTTACTCAGCCCTCGGTAGCCTTGTGGCTACCGTATAGTGAGCTCATCCCCTACAAATCTTCAAGATCTATCTGGTTCTCTGTGAAACAGAGTTGAAAAACAGTTGAAAAACTAATGTGAAAAACTGAGACCTGAAAACTAAGGGCATATTAACTTGATGCTAGCGTATGGAACATGTATGTTTGTGTACTGTTACAGCTAATGAAGTTGAAAAATCATTCTGCTGTTTCATGTATCAAACTTCAGCAGCTCACTATGGTTCACATAAGTGTGGATCTTGTGAAGTGTGATGGCTTCCACCCAGTTTCAGACCCACCAGCCTCCCAGCCAGAAGATCACACACTCCTATTTTTTCATTTTATTTATTTTGCGAAAAATCTGATTAATTCTTGGTAGCCTTTCTTGCTCTGAAGAAAATGGAAACTCACCTTTGTGGATGAGGCTAGGGCCAAATGCTGAGATGGAGAATGAAAGAGTGGGGGTGAAACTTATTACATGGTATGTCCCTGCTGCTTAATGAGGACCAGGACGTGCTGAACTCCTCATATGCCCCCAGAACAAGACCAGCAGGAAGGGATTTCTCCAGACCTCTTGACACTTCTGTGCATGCCTTGCACAAGTAAGGCTCCTATGGACTTCTGGTCTTTCTCACTTATCCTTACTGGCAAGTTCATTGAATGTCATCTGATCCTCATGGTTGTGCTGTGGAACTGAACAGGACATTGAAATGGCACTTCTAGTTTTAACTGCTCACTTGAAAACTTTAGCTTGGCTAGTAGTACTAAGAAAGCTCATGAGAGCTGGGGCTTTGGTGTCAATACTAGATGATTGTTGTGCCATGTAATAAAGATTTTGAATTAGTAAAGTTTGTGTTTCTGTTTTACCAGATTAGCTAGTTGTGCTCTGATTGCAGTTTGGGCGCAGTCTAACTGTGAATTAATATAACTTAGGATTTGCTGATTTATCATATTTGCAAGTTTTTCTGCTCTCAACAGCAGTCAGCTTCAAATGCAAGAATTTAGTATGTCTGGCATCCATTTATGTTGGGTTCATGTAGTACATGATGGTTGTATACATTTTTGATATAACCATAATGGTAATATACCTCCAAATTCCAGTACAAAAAGTCATAAACAAATGTAGGTATCCATATCTGAAAATTAAAGACTGTCTGTTTTTTCCAGAAAATGTACCCTTCTGTTTTTTTAAAACAAAATCTAAACAGACTTTTCCTGAAAAAATAACCTCCTGTGTATCACAGAGTTGCAGGAGCTAGGAGTGCCAAGATGCAAACTGTGCCATTGCTGTAGATGTATCGCCCTGGTTTTCTTTTGTTGGTGCCCAAACTATTTTATCTGTTTTAACTTATCTAGAAATATTACCTGAATGAATGTCTGAATTTTCAAATTCATGAGTCAGTGGAGACTCTTCCAGTAAGGTGTTAAATCAGTTTACCTCCCAGGAGGGCATGTCTGAATGTGTCTCCTCAGGGCAAATGTCTTGCTGGACTCTATTCTCAAATCTCTTAGAAGCTGCTGGTGTGAGCAGGTGCAACTGGACAATTTTTTGTTGAACTTCTAGGCTACCGATCTTTTTTGGGCCATCCTTTGGCAGGCACAGGTTTCTGCAGGATGGGAAACTGCCCATCAAACGTACTTCACACAAGTACCTATTATCGTTGTAGTCCCTGGCTGCTTAGGAGCCCTGGGACCGGTTCCTCTGGACATGTCCTCTCCCCCCAAAGAGGATCGTGGTCCCTTTGCACTAGCCTTTAAGAGCAGGATCAGCTTGCATAGGTAATAGGCCTCTCCCTGTGAAATAATTTAATAGCAAGTGCACTCCTCAGTGCACCTGAGAGCTCCAGGAGGTTTTCTGCCTTCTAGCAGCAGAGTGTCTCCTATAGCTCCCTGTGGTGCAATACGTCTCCGCAATCCACACCCTCGCTCAGCATGACCAGCACCTAATAGGTACCGTTGAGCCCCATTGCAATAGCATGTATTAGTGGCTTTAGAGTAAACTGCTTGCAAAAATCAGCCTAGATAAAATACCCAGATGTTTATGGTCAAAAGGTGTATTGGGAGCCAGTGAGGCAGCAAAGGCCTATTTGGAGTATGCGTTTCAAGGCTTAACAAGATTAACGTCTGTATGTACAAGTCTGTAAGGACCCAATTGAACAGTGCTCTTTCCATACCTGTTTTTTTGGCTAGTTAAAGGGTAAGTTTTGATTTCTTTTCAGTGGTGCAAAACAAGTACAGTTTGGGCTCCACTTGTCAGATGCAATTGGAAGCACAGCAACACAACTGTTCCACAAATACAACACTTTTAGATTTTTACCTAATTTTCTCTGGTTTCTTAACACTGTTATCCTACCGATGCAACACAAGCCCACTGCCCAGGTATACAGTGACTATAATGATGGATGAAAAGAAAATCCAGCAACAGCCAAAGAACTTCCACATCCCCCCCCCCCCCCCCCCCCGAGCTTTTGGTGCTACGGTGTTGCTTGGGCTATACAGGAACACAATGAATGAAGATGTAGTGCAGTAAAAATCACACAGAGATCGAGGATGACAGCCAGCTCTGCAGTGGTGTGGCGGGTTCTGCTTTCTCAGAATTCCCCTCTTCCCTCTGATCACTGAGTAGCATCTGTAATATTTTTATTCCCTTTGAGAGTCTTGATGATTTCATACTGCTTTCTCTCACAGCGCAAAAATGTATAGCACAACCTTTTGGCTTTGGGGCCAGTGAAGGGTGAATTCTGGGGAAATAAAGACCCGCTCACATTGGGTAAAAGGGCCCATCTTAATGTTTTGGTTTTCCTATGTATCTGACTTCAATTCATGAATCAAAATTTTTTTTTTTTCTAAGTAGCTGGCAGTATTTTTTTGCACTTTTTAGTTTTATCTCCTGCTAAGTTAAGGAATGGCCATAAACATCTTTATATCCACCAGCTCAGACCACCAGGTCTGTGATATACTGTGTATTCCCCAAGGTCTGCCCATTTTATTTGTGTTTTCCTTGTAGGCCCTTGTGCTTTTTTGGGGTTGAGAGAGGGGTCCTGCACTTACCACCTGGTCTGCAAGTAGGGCATGTGCTTCTTTAACTGCTGTGGTTGGTGCTATTCCGTATCTTGTGACATAATTTTAGGTGGCTTATTAGACTTATGATTGATGACAGCCAAAAGAGGATATACAGCTACTCACTGACATTCATGCTTGCCTTTTAAATATCATGCTATATAGCTTCAGATCCCTATTTTACACTCAAGTGCTCTAAGCTCCACATTAGTGCATCTCTTCCTCCTCCAAATTAACATATTCCTTTAAATGCACTAATACTTCAGTGGTGTGTTTTTAAACAAATTCTGCATTGTTTGCCCTTTTCTCTTCTTATGTTGCTTACTTCTCAGTCAAACATTAACAGTCCTCTCCACTGAAACTAAATTGTAAATATTTCCCTTGCCATTATGTTGGACCCTGGCTATTTCATTTTTATTTTTTTTTTTTTCTTTCTCCTTATTAAATTATGTTTACCTGAATACATCAGGTTCATTTCACCTAGGCAGGATGTCCCATTAAGCATGACAAGTAGAAGGTTGTGAGATTAATGCCCTTCTTGAGCCTGAATTAGCGTGTCAGCATCTTTTCAGACCTGGGACCAGAGAACATAGGAAGCATGCCATAATGGACCTTAGCCTTTAACTGAACTGCTCTAATATTATTCCTATAACAAGACTACTTTTAAAGAGGCTCATTATTGGCTTCATTAGATATGTTACTTGCATCAGTGGCTGTAGTTACTCGTATAATATGGAAGAGGTTAACATAGCGTATTTTTTATGTATTATATGGCATATAGCTTGAAGTAGCCAAAAGGTTTATGGCGATGTAATTGGTAGTTAGTGTGAAATTTGTAAGACAAATAGACAATACCTAGGGTAACCCCTATAATCCTCTCCTTTCAGTTTTTTACAGCCACCAAAGGGCCTCATTAAAACAGCAGTCAGCACCTTAGTGAAAAGATACAGTGCTTATAGTGCCCAAATGTGACAGAAAATCTGCATTTTGTAAATCTGACACCTTTGATAGATTATACAGTGTGAAGCCATTGCTTCTAAGCATTATGATAACGCTTAAGGTTCTCTTCTGAATCCAACCGTGCTATATTCACTGGATATAACAATGTGAAAAAGAGCTGGTTGAATAAAATAAAGCATGTGAGATGGAGAGGAGCCTTTTTTCCTTTGATACAAAGCTCATCTCATGCAATGGGACTAACAGCTATGGTTGATATTCCTGGCTCTGCTTGTACTGAGGGATATGGGCATATAAATATTGGCAAAATAACTGTTTAATATACACATGCAAAAGAAACTCTGCCTACATTAACCAGTTTATATGGCTGCTGTAAGGAAAGATGGTGTAGAGCAATGATGGTATTAAGATTTCTTTTTTTCTGTTTTAGAGGCTAAATTCTGCTGTCGCTTAAACTTGCATAAACCCAAGTGGATTCCATTGCCCTGAGTGAATCCTGTTGTGTCTGAGTCCTATAAATCTGGTGTAATGCACTGGCTTACAGGGAATTAAATGGACAGGCATAACAAAAACAAGAATCTGACCCAATGAGTTTGTTATTCTTTCAGCTTTTTTATAACAACAATGAAACAAAAATGAACTGCGCAGGGTAGACTCTGGGCACTGTGGTGGTTGTATGAAAGCTCAGTTCTTGATAAGTACGCTATAAGCTGTAGCGAGATATTTTAGTTACTTAAAAACATATTTGGTAGAGTGAACTACTTGAAACAGCAAACATGAGTTGCCATGGCTGATTAGTTGTAACTATTTGCTCTAATCACAATAGGCAACCTCAAACAGCCAGAGGTCCAAAGGAGTAATTATTATCTTCCCCTCCATTTAAGAGATGGGCTTAAGTGTCTGGAGCTGCAAAAATTTTAAGAACTTGCTAAAAATAAAATGAAAACTATCACTTAGCTCCCATTGCCTTCTTTGCAGCAGAGGAAGTTCTTCTGGATTTTTTGCTCAAGGGGATGGAATGTAGGTTATAATGTTTACTTGGGCTCCAAATGTGACAGCTGTTTACCTCTTCATCTGGTAATTGAAAAATTTCCTTTTAAATTAGAGCTGCTGTAGACAAAGAGTGGAGTAGAAGTTGCATTCAGTTCCCTGGCAAAAATACAGCACTGATAATTCTGAAAGAGGTATTTCCAGTTAGTTCTTTGATCATTTCAAAAAATGTACCACTGTGTGCTGCTAAAATAGGAATGCAAACAAAACCAAGGGGGAGGGATTATATATGTGAAACCCTTGTATTCCCTTTTGCATCAGGATTTGTTCCTGCCTATGGTAAATCTCCAATCTCCTGTTTAAAGGTGCAGAACCAGTCCCTGAGGGTAATGAGGACTAAGTAACACTGCCGAAGTGCTCAGTGATTCATGGAACTTTAGTTTTGATTTCTCTTGAAAACCAAAAAAACCCAAACCTATTCAAGAAGTGAACCTGAAAAAACTTCTGAGCAAGAATTTTCACAACTTAAACAAAAAACCCACAAAACTTGGAATTTGGTTTTTTTTGTTTGTTTCTTTTGTTTTTTAAGCATAAGTCATAGGTGCTTTTGAATCCAGTAGCAAAATAGGAAATAACTGAAGTTACACTGGGAATGAATTTGTGGCCATAATTATTCTTTTATGTAATATGGGGCACAGCAACTGTTCTTCATACGGACTTAGAATTTTAAAATCAGTGGCAATATCAGAAATACCCAGCAATTTTCTAGTGCCCTTTAGAAAAAAAAATAAATAAATCTCTGACTACATTATTTTGACCCTTGAGGTTGTTCTTTTTCAATAACCTAATTCAGGTGAAGCGTCTTTCTATTTTCTTGTTCCTTTCCCAGGACTATTATCACAACTACTCACTATTCTTTTTGTAAGCACAGAGTTAAAATTACAGAAGGGTGAAAGTTGTCTCTTCTCGTGATGACGTGGAGAAGCTCTGTGTCCTCTGCTGCAGTGGGTTATCTGAAGTGTCATCACCAAAGAAGTGGCTCCTTTTAATTACATTCCTTGTTTCCAAGTTGTCCAGAATTTTTTTTTTTATTTTTTGCAAATAATACAGTTATTAGAACGCATGCCTAAGAAAAAAATCCCTAAAGGGCAACAAAACCTTCTGTCTCTTGTTCAGTATTTGGCAATCAGTAGAGTAGATAGAGGCATGCTTTGTGGGTTGGATGGAGATTGGGGCGGTGCAGGCGGAGAGGCCGCGCTGATCTCGGGTGGCAGACTGGAGGGTTGCTGGGCCTCCTTTCTCAGACAGGGAGTTTAAGCCGTGATTCAATGGCGAGAATTGGTTGTTTAAAAAGTAAAATTTTGATCCCCAAAAATCCTTGTGGATTGCAGTCACTGATCTAGAGCAGGAAGCGAGCGTATGTACCTGTATTTCTTGTGTGAAATATGAAGGGCCTTATTTAATCTTGCACGAGGATACTCAGCAGCACGTAACAGCAAATTGTCTCAGTCCGTGCGTACCAGAAGCGATTCAATTCTACGCAGCAAAACAGGGGCTTGCTTAGGTGTAGATAATATTGAAAGCTGGACCGGCAAAAAGCCTTTCAAATTAACTTTTTTACCAAAGTCTAGGTTTTGATCAATATGATTGCTTGCACTGCAAAATGAGCGTTTATGAGTATCATGTCTGGGTTTTTTAATTCAGTGGATTATTCACATCTGTTAGGTGAGAATTACAGAGTGCTGAAATAATGTATTCTTGTGTTTTAGATCTATCACTGCCAAGGGCTACTGAATAGTAAGTATCAACATCTGTGTTACTTCTTCTTTGAGTTTTCTGATTAAACGTGTCTAAACATTTCAGCTTCTACTGGAAATAAAAATAAAAGTAGTTTCAAGCCAGTTTGATGTAGGATTTCAGCAAAACGTACTAACAGCAAACATTAGTTAGGGGACTGCATGTGCAATTAGCCCTAAATAACATTAACCTAGTGTTGCAGTTTGTATTATTGAAAGGACATTAGGCTCTTGAATCTGTAAATAATGGAGTAAATATAAATAACGGTACCTGTATTTTGACAGTGATGTTCCACCTCTCGTTCCCTGCATACACAAAAATCATTCAAATGCCTTTTCTTTCTCTGACAAAAATATTCATTAAAAACATTTCACTGTGCTGCCTTTTAATATAGTGCGGGCATTCAACCTGCGCGGGAAGCTTCCTGGAACCACACAAATACTGTGTAATTATCTTGTGGCTCCCTGCTGGCTGCTGCATATTCCAAGCACAAAGTGAGCAGCACATTTCTAGAGCCTGACTTCTGTCTTCATTGTCCCTGCTTGGAATATGAAGCTCCACTTCATTATAGCAGACCTGATCAAACTTGATAGATTTAGCCATTATTCTTGACTGTGTCAACTTTCTACAGCTTCTCTTTTTTTTTTTTTTCTTGGGCTCTTTTGTTTTGCCACCCAGGGAATGCATCTTATTTCTAGGCGCTCTGCCTCTCTCTCTCTCTCTCTCTCTCTCTTTTTCTCTCTCACTCCATCTCTCTGTCTCTCTCCTTCCCCCCCACCCCCAAACAAACCAAGGTTTCAGCAAATAATGCTGCTTGTGCATCATGTGATTCAAGGAAAATAAGGCTTGCAATTTTTTCTCAATTGTCCTTTATGGTTTTTATTGACTATTTTTTTTCAGTTTGTTTCTATAAAAAAAATTATACTGCAATATTGACATACAATACAGAAAACCTTTGAAAATCCTTATTTTCTGTTAGTGGTACAATAAATTTAGCATTGTGAGGATTTTTTGTCTGTTTTATGACAACTTTCAAGTAGCACTTCAGAGTTCATATTTTCAAGGATGATTCAGACAAATGTATCTTACCAAATTTTATAAATCATTACTTTGTTTATTTAACCTAGAGACATACTGCCACATTCTCTCTGCAAAAGGCATTAGATCATTCTTTGGGCAAATACAGATGTTGATACAACTGGTTTACCATAACAGATTGCTTTGTAGTTTTTGAGAGTTGCTATGCAACAATAGAGAAGTACGATGCAGTTCTAACTGATTTTTAAAGTACTGGGTAAAATACAGAGCATTTTCATAGCTAACCCAGCACGGGTGCCTTAAATTGCCACAAAATGAGTTAACCAACAGATGAGAAATTTTCTCCCAAATTTGTAAGAGTCACAGGGTCGACCCATCTTTACTGTTATTAATGAACATCATGAATGCAATAATGAAGCTTTTTAAGCTTTATATTTGATCTATAATATTTGTTATATTGGCATGTACATTTCACAGGCATAATACATGTGGAAAACCACTTTTTAATTAATTTTACTTATTAAATAGCAATTAAAAATTTTTAAAACTTTAGAAAGAAATTAGGCTTCTTTCCTTTTGTTTCTCGTTTGGTTGCAGATTAAAAGGTAAAGGATGCCTTGTATTTTCCAACAAGTTTACGGAAAGATTCTTATTGAGGAATATTGCTTAGCAGCATTTAAATACTGTTAGGAATTGGTGTGACTTAAATTTAGTGTTATGCTTTTTAAATTAAAAAAATCATTATTTTTTAGAGTGGCATTTTCAGTCTCACCAAAAGCTTCTCGGCATCTTAAAATGTAAATTGCAGAGAAGCAACACAAAGGATAAAGAGAAGATTTTGAAGGCAATCACAGTGATCACTTAATTCAGTCTCTGCATATCCACTTGGCATAAGGTAATTAGAGTGCCACATTGCTGTAAAGACAGAAAGCTTAGGGTACCATTCTGACTCACCCAGACGATAATACATGATTAGAAGTCAGTGACAGATCACAACTGCTGAATGACCCACCAAGGTCTTATCAAGGGCAAATCGCATAATTAGCATGCACTTCGCTGGCAGAGGAGTACAGTGCTATTGTTCTGGCACAATCAAATTAGCCCAGCCAATGAGGTCACCGTTGCGTGACCTTAAAGACATTTTGTGTTTTATTTTTCTACCACATCATAAATTTTTTTTAAAAAAAAACAAAAAACCCAAAAAACAAACCAACCCAAAACCCAACCCATTTAAAACTGAGCTGAAGTTCTTGCCGACACTGAAAATAACCGTTACAAAGGCATTTTTGGAACACACTCTGCCGGCTCCTTAGTTCATCATGTAT
Source organism: Pluvialis apricaria (assembly GCA_017639485.1). NCBI lineage: Eukaryota > Metazoa > Chordata > Aves > Charadriiformes > Charadriidae > Pluvialis > Pluvialis apricaria. The sequence continues at coordinate 10,040,630 of CM030009.1, read as the reverse complement.
GGCATAAAGGAGTCGGCTAATGCAGTCTGACCCTGGGGGACACATATGTAATGGAGCCACTTTGACAGAAATTCAAGCATCTAGCGAGGCCTGGAACTCATTTGCCCTGAATGCATCCGCACCATCATGCACATAACGGGGGAGGGGGAGCCTTCATGCAAACACAAAATCTTTCCTTCATTATGATAATTAGCACAATTATCTTGATTTGCTCATTTTATCTGTATTTTCCCCAAGGTTTGGCCATTTTATTTGTCTCCCCACTGCTCCTCCTGAATAGGGCTCTCAGCTGAGAGCAAGAGTCACTGGGCATGGTAGCCACCAACAATACTTCAGGCGTGTCATCTGCGGACCGCCATTGTTCTGTACCACAGTCCTGAAGTGTAATATCACTGAAACAAACACACACACAGCCTTTCCTTTCTCACCCTGCAAGTCCTCTTCTGGCTCTGCAAACTGGAGGGCTCACCAGGCTACTGAAGAAGTAGAACCTCCCTGTTCACAGCACAGTTCTCCAGAGCAGTCAGAGCCATGAACTCTTGTTTTATAGTTAAATTTGGAGTTGTTGGCATAAACCTGTTTTTGTTGGTTGGCTGGGTTTTTTCCCCCCCCCCTCTTTGGTCTCTAAACAAGAATATGGCTTTGAATTGATCTGCGCACTTGTTAATATGCATGGTAAATAGAAAAGCCATTGTAACTTTTAGGAAAAGTGAGAACGTAGCCTTTATTTGTATTTTCTTCCATTAGCCTGCACTTATTTGGGCTGCGTATCCCAACTGCTGCTGGATAATCGGATCAAAAAGGTCTATAATGAATTGTCTCTGTCATGTCTAGGCCTCTGTCACTGCTTCTCTTTACTAGTTAGTGTTTTGTTTTTTTTTAAGGCTGGGTTAAGTTAACTCCAGATAGGAACTCTAAAATGTTTATATTTCACTAATTTAAAGATGAGCTTTCACGTTCAGTCAAAAGGCAAATGAAAGCACAACATTCAAATAGCTCCCTTTCTTTTCAAGGGTTTGGTCCTAGGACTTTTTCAGATATGAGAGCTGTTACATGTGGTATTTGTACATGATAGGCTCTTTTCAGCCCTCCTCCTCATTAATACTACATCATTCCATACATTAGTACTGTTTGTGACATCACAAGAGTTCTCACAACAAGCAGTAATGATGTTACAAAAGGAGAGCTATGACCTTGTAGGTTAGCACACAGGAGGAGAGGTTGTGAAGGTGGGATCTACTATTTGCAACATTTCTTCCTGTTATGATTAGTCATTGTGGAGAGAAAACCAGGCAATAAAGGCTGAACTGATGCATGCCTAAATAATGTATTTCCAGTGTCTCACTGGGCATGAAAGTTCAACTTTGAGCCAATTAAATAATTCTAGATATAACTTGGCTTTGTACATACTACTTCTGCTTTATGCTGCTGATGCTGCAGTGGTCAAAGTTTATACAACAGCTTTGTGATCCTTCCCTGTTCCCAAATACATTTTTATTGATAAACAAACAAAGGTTCTTTACTGACTTGTGCTTTGTATATAAAATACAAGAATTTATTAGAGAAGGGAATTCAAATTAAAGATCGGTGATTCAGGGTCTTCCCAAAAAATGAATTCTGACGATACCTTCCATTTATTGTAAATACCTAGGCTGAGTCTGCGAAGTGTGTGCCATTGAAACTTTTCCACGTCTGGCAGAAAGCTTATTTCTAAAGGTCTCGTTGATTGTGCAAACACAGGAACATTTTCTTTCCTTGAGAATTAATATTGACTGTGTATAGAGCGACAGCAGTACTCCATCTATCCACAAAATCATATAAACATACATAATTACTCTGAAAATCTAATCTATTTCTGGGTACTTAGTCCATGTGATAACTTTTGTTTCACTGCATAAAATGATAAATTATATACAAAGAAGCAATTATGGTTGTTCTTGAATCAGAAAGAGATAGAAATATACACTTTGTAAACATAGACCTACTTTTCCTAAAAGGCATTTATTTCTCCAATTTCAAAAATGTGTGTGTTTGTATATGGATGAGTATTGGTGTGTAGATGTTTACCTGTCTGCGTAGAAATAAAATGAAAAACTGTCTCTGTATATACTGCATGTGTAGGTGTATGTATAAGCTCATAATAATTCATAGTCCCATAAGCTGTTGGTGGACATTCCTGCCTCAGTCATTCAGCCCCCACCATGAAAGTCCCCTAACAAACAGGATTAAAATTCACTCCTTTCAACCATCCTAGGCATTTATTCCTTCCTTTTCATTGAGCTACATTTGTCTGATTTAACAAGATAAGATTTGAGTGCTGATGCAGCCCGTTGTTAATGCAGCAGCCGCATCCACCATACCATCGACACTATGCATCAGAGGGATGCATAAATCAGGTATTCAAAAAAAATTAGATATGCAGCACACCAGTTTTATAGTCCCAGCCTCAGAAATTGAAATGGCCCAGATTAATGTATTATATCTTACACACTGTCCGAGTGAATCAACTTTAATATATTGAACAGATTCGCAGAACAAGACTTTGTTATCTAAGGAGCACTCGGAAGAAGGAATTGACCTGAGGATTTGATTTGGTTCAGGTAGTTCATGTTGTACAGCAGCATTTGAATAGTTTCACATAAAAATAAAATTTGTATCAGAAATATTTCACATCATTCTGGGCTTGTTCGCATTGAAGCTTTGCAGTGGGGCAATATTACAGAAACAATGTCCAGCAAAAAGATGATTTTAACCTTTGCTTCAGATATGTCAAAACAATATAATGTAATTTTAATGCAAGCTGCTGTTTCATACCAGAAGCACTTCCACACACTGACTTTAACTAGTTAAGGTTTATACTGAAAATGAAAAGCCTATTGAGTTTCGTATATGATGGAAACACCACAGTTTACACCAATCCGCTGCCAGAGTGTATGTTCTGTTTGAAGCCATGCAGGGAGATGGTTTCTGCTGTATTCTCTATTGACAACCCGTAAAACAACTTTACCTGCGTAATCAAGGACAGGTGAGTGTTAACCTCTTTGTGTGTGGAGGGGGGGGTCCCTTCTTTTATTTTGAATTACCACGACTATTAGGGCAGAGTTTGGATGGCCATTTGGTGTTGAAAATAAGACAAAAACCTGGTTGAGTAAGATGAGGCCTAAGAAGGTATCAGAGGTGTGTGTTGAAGTGCTGTGAAGCATGTTTGCAGAGGTGTCTATTTTGCTTATTCCTTTCTCTGAATTATCATCTTAGCGGGCAATTTGCCACAAGTTAACAGCAGGTATATTGTTAAGTGAGGGGTTTTGTAGCTCCTCTTAGTTGTTCCCTTCTACGCAAAAACCAGAATTGGTTTTACTGGGTAAAGAGTCACCTTGTGCTAAAGCATAAGGAGGAAATCAGCTGGGCACAGTCACCCCCTCTCCACCGAGAGCTGTTCTTTGTGGGGATGTATGTAAAGGGAAATAATAGGTTAGTGCTTCTTCACACTTTCAATAATGAGTGATTAGAAAGTGCTTACACCTGTAATTGTGCTGTGCTAATTAGCACTGACAAGAAACTCCATATTCTGAGTGTCCACCAGGTACTTTGAAGGGCACTGGGCAGATTTTCTTGGCATTTGCGCACCAAGAGATGCGAAAGGTGCCGAATAGGATATTAAAATACATAGGCATCTAAGTCCACTTGAAATCAGTAGGAGTTAGGTGCTTCTCAGACATCCAGTGCCTCTAAAATATGGTGAGGGAGGACTAGAGTCTTTTAAGCCTGCCCTTTTAGAGCATTTTATGTCAACCTATTTGTGCTGTTTACAAGATAGATGTTTAAACAGATAAGGGTAGACGCTGGCTGATCTAATGTCGTTATATAATGGCGTAGACTACAGAAACCTTCTTGTTAGATTGTAACAAGAGTCGAAGTCTTGGGATAAGGAGATGAACATGTTGAATTACCCCATAGGAAAGCAATTAACAGTGCAGGGAGAAGCCAAGTCTGGTTTGTTGGTTTTTTTTGTTTGTTTGGTTGGTTGGGTTTTTTGTTGTTGTTGCTTTTTGGGTTTTTTTTTTTTTTTTAGGCTGGCCAGCGGATCACACCAGTGCAGTGGTACAGTGAACGCACCAGGAGCTGGTGGAGATGGGTGGGGTATTTTTTGAGTTGCTTGAGTTTCTTTGAGGCTATTCTAGGCACTGGGCAACTTGCACGTTTTTAGCTTTGTCCAGAAGACATAATCCAGCCTGAATTAATTTCCCAGTCTTTATTTTATTTTCCATAGCAAATGCTATAATTTACAAGGAAAGAAATTGTAATTAAGTGTGTTGTCTTTTTTAAATTGAAGGCAGTATAATAACAAATTAGGGTAAGTTCATATTCTTTTTCAACATACAACCCGCCCCCCCGCCCCCCCCCCCCATTCCTGCCCCAGCCACTTTATATGAATTATGGGTCTTTCTTGGTTAGGCCTAGTCAAATGTTGTCTGTCTATACTGATATAAATGTAAGACAGATATTATTTTCAAATTAGCATTTATTGTGTGCTGCCAGAAAGGATGATTTTTCAAGAAAGCCTCAGTGTCAAGCAGCCTGAAGAGAAATCTTCGTTTATCAACAAATTTACAATCCTCTTGTATGTAAATAATCATGTGTAACTAACATTAAAGGTGCACAGGTCTCCAAAGTTAAAATGTTGTCATTTTAAGATATGCTTATATTTACCCTTAATTTTGGAAGATCTGTCTCTTTTGCTCAGTGTGTTCCTCTTGAGTGCTGAGACCCCACACAAACCATTCATTTTCATCAAATGGCCTTTATTATGGAAAGCTCTGTCCTACAAAAATTAGCTCTCTTTAAAACATTTCTTCCTTTTTATTAATTCATACACTTTTTTCCCCACTACAAAAATCAGAAATCATCAATTTTACAAAATCATATTATAAACTTGTAAATCAGTATGAGTGGAAATATCCAATAGAATTCATGCCACTGTTAAACCATTCAGACAATTAGGAGAACATTTTAAAACCAAGTCACAGTTATTCCGATGCATTAAGTGTAACTCTTTAATGTTGCAGAGTCTGTGTCTTCCATCTGTTCCATCAATTAAACCGTACGTTGATCTATGGAGTTATTAGCATCAGCCGAAGTTCCAAATAGATCTGTTTTGCAACCAAAGGAAATCCTACGTTTAGTGGGAACAATAATGTAATTTCTATTACAGCCCCCCCCCCCCCCCAATTTTTCATATTTCTATAAACTTTTCTTTTATTACAAAATTAGATTTGAGTATTGTGTGCTCTAGCAAAGAGAATTAGAAAAAGGTTTGGGTGGTACTTTACTCTCTGTACTGTTGCAAGAGTACCTGGACTTTTGTGGATAAACAGTCACCAGAAAAATAGTTGATAGGATTGGCGTTCCATTATCCTGGTTAAACTGTTGAGTCTCCTTGGCTGTTTCTAGCTGTTACCACCAAGTACAAGAGTGAGCTATGGAGACTGTTCACAGCACAGAAAGTTTCAGCTCATTGAGAGTCTCATCAACTTTAAAGTGGCCTCGTGGCTCATGGAAAGATACTACTGTCTTTAAACAAGTCTGAAGCTCCTTTTGGAAGCAGATATTTCTGCTGGTCAGTGAGGAGCAAGCCAAGTTTTTAGTGTAGCCATCCAGGGAAACCTGCGATTGTCATTCTTGTCAGTTATTAGGAGATCTTAGAGTATGCTTGTTAGGCGGAGGGATTAATTCTGTGTTACTGAGAGGGTTCTTGTTCTGGCACTTTGGGTTCAGTCTTGAGGTCCTGCTAGTTGTGCACCGGACAGAGGCAGTCCCTGAGTTTTTTGAACCAGAGTCCCACTGGAGCTTTGTTCATCCAGTTATGGAAAGGTGGAAAATGTAGGAAAGAGGTGAATTATATTCTTGCAGATGACTTTGCTTACCTGGTGAGCAACCTTTCTCCATCCAGATGAAGCTTCTACCTGGTTTCTCATTTAATTACAATTTGGGAATGCTACAGCTAATAAGACAAGTAAGAAAAATGTGGATAAGATGCGACAAAATGGAACAGAAGTGTGCCTTCTGACAAAGTTAGGGATGGCAATAGTTTGCTGTTGTCCATTTTGCTTACTATGACTCTTGTCAGTGCAGATACATCTACTGAGTTTTGGAGACTGCAGATGGTTAATAAACAATTCTCTGGCTGTAGGTAATGGAGCAGTTATTGGTGCTGGTGCGGTCTTAGAAATTTCCTTTTGACAATAGGCTTGATCTCTTTATAATAGATTGAACTTTAACTGAGTAACCCAGGCACCTATTTCTTCCCAGGGCTAGGAAAGTTAAGGAATTGCTCTAAGCATAGGAAAAGGCATGCTGATAATAATATGGCAGCTGTCCCTTTCAGGGTTGTCAAACAAGATGGGTGACAAGGTTATCTTTGTTGGATCAGAAAGTAGAAATATCTTGACAAGAAAGAGCATCGCAATACTTTGAGAACTCTGCAACAGGAAGAAGCAGAAGCAGTACCAAGTAGACCATTTTGTGGTGTAGTGAATAAGTTGTCCCTTTTTCTTATTAAATGCCTTTCCAAGTTGAGGCTCCCTAAGTCTTTCAGGATGAGCTTGTCCTTAGCCGAGCTTTTATCTTGGCTAGGTGTTTGTGCTTGACACACATATCAAATTTCATAAAATAACTCTACGGGTCAATTTTTCAAGCCACCTTGTCTGCATCTTTCCTTGCAGACTCTTTTATCAGTTTAAGATTTTTTGTGCAAAGTTAGCTCTTGCCCCTGTTTCGATATTAGATTCTTGGAATCTCATTCTCTCTGCTTACAGTTGGAGAACTCCTTCCTTCTCTTTTCTTGTTGAATTCTTCTCAAACATGATAGGTTTCCAAAGGTTTTAGTCCTAAAGCAGTCTAACTGGTCAAAAGAGGTTTCAACTGCCTATCCAATCATCCTTTTTCTGTTGTAAAACTGGCTCCAGTTACTAGGCAATTTAGAGCACCCTCACGTTCCAATGTCTTACAACTTGGGGAAATATGTCTTAATATCTGTTATTACTGCAAATAATAAACTTGATGTCACTTTCTTGGCTTTCATTCTCTAGGATGACGTAGGGAGTCGATAGTTCTCATTAGTTGTGTATACCTTTGATTTACAGCTATGTGCCAAATATGTATTACTGAAGGTAAGCATCTTGTCAAATAACATTCTTTATGTAGGACTAACTTCTCTTGGAAAGAGAGCAAAACATAAGCCTCAGCCTGTCACACTACCTATTGCTTTCACATTTTCTAACCCCTGCTGCCTCCCCGTCTCTCTTACATGGGAGACTGGCAGACAGCAACTGGGACAAAAATGCTGAGCACTGAGAAAGTTAGTGGTAGGTTGAAAAGTTCTATACAGATCCCCCATTCCTGGTATGTTGCAGAGCAGCACACTGGTATCAAAAGCTTGCTTGTGGAATAAGTAGCTTAAGGGAAGATACCGATACCTACGTTCCTTAAGGTAAAGAAAAGAGTGTAGCAATATCATTGTTGGAGAGGTGCTCGTTTTGAAAAAAACCCATAAGTAGTAAAGGGTTAGAATTAAGCGATCATTTTCAAAATTGCTTTTATGAAACACACATGAGTATAAAAAGTATCTTTGTATTATAGATTGAATATTTATCAGTCCTTTGATATATCAAGTAAATTGTGGTTCACATGATTCTTGATTGTTCAATAAAGGTGCTTGTACAGATATGTACTCTTCACGAGAGCAAATGTACATCTGGACTTTTCCTTAAATTTAATATTCTTTGCTTTTAAAAAAAGAGTCTGTGAACACATGACTGTATTTGAGAGACATCTGGGTGTTGGTGAGGTATTATCTTTTCCCAGGTTTCACTTTTTCTTGAAGAAATAACCTTCCTTTGCAGTGCTGCTCTGTTTTCTTACTCCCTTTCATTCCCAGCAGTTTACACATCTGTGTCATCCAAAATACTGCACTTGCCTTATGGCGCTACTTCTTTTTCTCCTTATGTATAGATGTTTTCTGGGCTGGAGCAGTATTTATGCATTTTTGCCTGCCTTGGTGCCCAGACATTGTAATTGCTAATAGTTCCTTGTAGCAACAGGATCCATAGAATTGGGGCATTATTGCAGTTTCCCTTGCATAGTCAGGTTTTATTTGGATGTAATGCATAGTTCAAATGTTTTGTTAAAAAAAAAAGTGTCCTGTAATACTTTAACACTGACCACAAAACAGGGCAAAGCAGGGAGAAAAAAATACAAGAGCACATGCCATTTCAAGTTTTAGACTTCTTCCCCTCCTTTGCAATTACATGTAAAATGAAAGTGTAGAATGATATTCTGAACCTAAAAGCTTGTGTAACTTATTCCATGCACACTGTGGGTTTTTTTAAAAAATCTGTACTTTTAATTTCTTATGCAGAACTTTATCAATCTATCTTTAAGAACACCTCTATTAGAAAAATCCAAACCTCTTCTTTATCAAGCCTTATTTCTTAAGTTCTTTCTGACATTTTAATAGAGGACATAATTCAATTAATCCATTTTTAAAAAACTACAAAATGTGCCTGGGATGTATAGAATGTCAAAACATCTGGTTCTGAGATTTTGCAGTGATTTCTGCAGTGCTTTTGAAGGCTATCATCTAATGATATGAATCAGCATTCTCAAAATATTCGCTGCTCAAATAGTTAGAAACCTTCTTGAAACTTTTTTCAGTGCAGGATTAAAACTCAAATAGCAGTTCATGGGCAGTAAAGAGTAAATCAGTGAGATTCAGCTGACAAAGTGCAAACATGTACATTGTGGCTACTGTGTCAAGACATTAGGCTCCTTGTAGTCAATTGTGAACCATTGCCTCATCACAAAGCAGATTAACTAAAATAGGTCAGGTGAAAACTGGCCTGAGAAGTAATTTTGTCCATAAAGGGAGCACTATGAGGTGTCTAGTTTAGATGTGGGTTTGGAAAGAATGGATGCTGCCATAAGGGAGATGAGTCCTACACCCTTAGTTAGGATTCATACTGATGGAAAAGCAAAAATGCTGTGCTGATAATCATAGTTTATGAGTTCAGATGGTGGGTAGAGAGAAAGCTAAATAATATACTGTGTGGGTAAAGCGTGGTTCATAACAGTGCATTATTGTATTCTGTGGTTGAAGAAGTTGTAAAGGTGGAGGTGCCTACACGCCTAGATCTGATGCAGTTCATATCATCCTCAATTATTTTTTTCTTTTTTGGGAGTTTTCACTGAATCTGGTGATGGTGTTTCGGGGGAATCGGTAAGATGAATTTTATATTGATTTAAAAACTGAATGAGTTGGAAGGGAAACTACATAGAGTGTTCGTTTTTTTTTTGCTGGAGGACATAATCTTTTTGGTTTATGGAAAAGAAAGTTTGGTATGGTGACATTATTACCATGATACACAAGCAGGTTAGTATATAAGACTGGTGTTCCTGCACAGAATTCTTACCCAGCTGTCATTCACCCTTCAAGGGAGATGAAGACAGGACACTTAAAGTTGCAAAGAAAGAGACAGGAAATCCTGGTACAACTTCCAGCTATGCCTTTGGGGAAAGCACTGTTCATTATTTCTTGATGCATTTTAGGATTTTCATGTAGAGTCATTCAGTGTTTTGTGGATAAATATTTAAATGCATATCCACCATTGGTTGTGTCTTCCAAATACCAAATCTTCTGGCAACTTCCTAAGTATATGTTTATGTCTTATTTAAGAAGGGATCTTCTCCCCTGCCCCAGGTGTTTATGAGAGCACCTGGCTTTAGGGAACCTCAATAGAGCTTTTAGAGCATGAGCTGCTTTGTTGTACCTATTTTACAACAGTACACCAAATAAAATCTCAGGCACAGTTCTCCAGGCTTTTAGCCTGCCTGACACTGGCATGGGTAGGGATGGTACAATACAATGCTTTACTGCTGTGCTCGAGCCCCTAAGTTATGAAGTGTAGTATGTTTGATTCTGGTCAAAGATATGATATTATGACAAACGTAGATATGAAACTAGCTTTTCACTCGTTAAAACTGGAACTAGAGAGATTTGTTGTCCTGCAGTTTAAGGTAAACAAAAAAATTGTTGTTGTTATTTCTGTTGTTACTAAATTAGGAACCTAAGCAGTGCCTATTTCCTGTTCTTTTTTATTACTTATAATCTCACCAAATCATAGTATATAATAAGTGGGGTAAAGATCAACCCTCTATGATTTAGGTAATTTACAGACTTACCCAGTATCACAGTATATCAGATTGCTTCTGGCTTTCTCAGAAATTAGTGAGTTTGTCAGGTCAGAATGTTTGCAATTTGTATATCCAAGGGATGTTACACAAAAAGTATTATTAACCCTTAATGAAGTAGTGTGTGTGTGTACTATTAAGTTTCTTCCAGTATGTTTCAGAATGAGGATAGTTGTGCTTCAGTATTTGGTTTATTTACAATTTATTTAGATGCATAATTTAAATGTTTACCGTTATGTTGTTATATGTGCTATTGTTCATCACAGAATGGTCAGGGTTGGAAGGGACCTCTGGAGATCACCTAAGTCCAACCCCGTGCCACAGCAGGGTCACCTACAGCAGTTGCACAGGACGGCGTCCAGGCAGGTCTTGAATGTCTCCAGTGTGGGAGACTCCACAACCTCTCTGGGCAGCCTGTGCCAGTGCTCTGCCACCCTCAAAGTAAAGAAGTTCCTCCTCATGTTAAGATGGAACTTCCTGTGCTCACGTTTGTGCCCGTTACCTCTTGTCCTATCACTGGGCACCATTCATTACACTATATTCCCTTTGTGGCTGGAACCCAAAGGAAGTGGTGGAACAAGAGATGGAAATTGGATACCTACCCTCATCTTGGGGAGAAAAAAAAAAATTGTGACTGTTCCTCTTTCTGAATACCTCTTCCCAGATGGCAGACCCCCAACCTTCTCTTCTCACTTGCAATGGTCTGACATTCATCTGCCACTCCTTTGCCAGGACTGAGGCCCGTCCTCTGCTCCTCTTCACCTAGTCAAAAGATGTCTTCATTTAGAAGTTACGGCTGTACGCAGGTGGGACATACTTGTAGCAGCTTGGGTGACAACAACAAGTAGTCACAGCCACGTGACATTCAACACAGGCTAAACCTGCAAACATTTATTCAGCCCATAAATTAATTTTTTTTTTTTAAATACTATGTTGAATTTTGTACTGATATAGCCCCATTTTCTATGAGAATGACAAGTATCCTTTTGAGTATAAAAGTCCCTCAAAATGTTTACAGGAATTTAATCCTTAAGAATGTATTGAGGAACAAATTAGAACAACTTGTATGTATGGTTGTTACTAAAAAAAATCCACTTGTTTCCTTTCGTCAAGCCATACAGCAATTTGAACAAACAACATCATATTCCAAAGCAATGTATTATTTTCCTATTTTTCAGCTATGACGAGGTATGAGTTTAAGCAAAAAAGAATGGGGAAAGAACAGTGATATGTCCAAGAAAATCATGACATTAATAACGTAGAATATGATCAAAAGAATACAAATACCATCAAATATGTACACTAGTGATTGGACTGGTGTGCGTGAAGTGAGTATTTCAAGTCTTCCTATTTGTATGTCCTGTCATTTTATGTTCAGAGATTTTGATAGTAAATAAAGCTGCAGTAAAATTTAATATGAATGTAAATCTGGATATGGTAGCCTTGCTGCGATTGTGAAAAGCAAAGTTTTTAATACAGCGCTTTCCAAATGAACATTTCTACGCAAAGAGATTTTGTGCAAAAATTCTAAAATTTCATTAAGGGACAATCATATACTTAATATGCTTGGTCTAGCAGAGACCGGTAATAATCATCTTTAAATCTGTAAGTGGTAAAAATGTAAAGTTTATGGCTAGTAAGTACCGGAAGAGAGTTTTCCGTCAAGTGTTAACGACAAACCTGCTGCATGTAAAAACTACAAAAGGACAGTGCCTCTTTAACAGGGACTACTATTTGTGCTCCGTGGAGCTTTGCAGTATTAGTAAAGCAGCATGAAAGAGTTGATTTTCATTTTATGTTGTGCTTGTGAGGCATTAACATGATGTTCTAACACTTGTAAATGAATACAGCTCTTGCCTAATCTGTCATTTTAATGCCTTATAGATTTTATTTCACTCTGTGTTGTACCAGATTCTCAATAATAATAATCAACTGCTTTGTTGTTCTCTTGCAGAAATTAAATTTCTGTAGTGAGTGTACAACTAATAAAAGATGTTGCTTGAGGAAACAAAAAATAAATATGATGAATCATAAAAGTTGTATGTAGGGGGTTGCTCATATATGAAAGACAATTACTGAACCAGTGGTAAATTCATCTGATTCTCATATTGTCAACAGCTTAATAACTCTCACAAAGGGTTTAACCATAGTAGCTTTGTCTATATTGCTGTCTGTAATCACAAATGTGAACCCTGTAGACACTGATGTATGTAAGAGCTGTGTGTGTGTGTATGTATATATTATTTTAAAAGGCTATTGACACTATCATGCTGTGTTCTTTTCTGAACCTGAGAAACTTTGCTACTGTGCTAACTTTGCTGCTTCTGTAAGTCTAGCCATTCTGTTGTCATAGTTAGCCATGTGGTAGAGCACCGCAGTGGGATGTTCAGGAGCGGCATCAGTGGGGAAGTTCTCAGTGCATTGGTTAAACAGGGACCCTCACATGGAGTGCAAGAATGCATTGTTTTCAACAAGTGTCTAACAGACAGCCCTAGCTGGCTAAATACTCACAAGTTTGTTTTTGTTTATTCATTTATTATATCTCTAAACAAGACTTCCAAGAATATTAAATACAGGTTAGCCTTTGGCTTCATCCCTGACAAAGCACAGAGAAAGAAAAGTAGGAGAAAAAAGTTTTCATAGAAACTCATGTCGCTCCTCATGGATTTTGTTTGTCTCCTTACGCTTTAGGAAATACAGTTCAGTACAAAGCAGTCTGTTTGACTGTAAGTAGGTACATAGACCAGATTTTGGAATAAACCAGCTATAATATCAGGTACAATTTATTGCCTGATATCCACTGTTTTCTTCTTGAGGGATTACAAACACAGGTGAAAGGTGACCATACTATCAACTTCATATTTTAAATCCCTTCTTTCTTAACATAAGTGGCTGTGAACAGAATAAGGCAACAGGGAACCAGGCTTTTAACCTGCATAGTATGTGTATAAAAGCATACACTTTTTGGCGTTATCTGATTCTAGTGCAGCCTCATCTTTTGGCTCCTATTTGACAATGTGGCTGCTAATTTCGCTTGCAAAAGCATTGTAATTTCTTCTACTTGCAAAAGTATATGCAAAAGGATACAAACAATCTTTTATAGGGATGCAGGGGAGTTGATAAGGATGTTTAAGGCTCAATTCCTAAAACAATTTTGCATCCAACAGTTCCCATTAGGCATCAGAATGAAATAACTAAAGTTTCCAAACAGCTCTGTTTCATTTTAGTAGGAACTGCAGGATACCCAGCACTTTTAAAAACTTTACTTTATCTTCCCCAAAATGAACTTGAGCTCCCCTAAATAACTAGCTACTGCTGAGGAGATTGAGTAGCAATTTCTTCACTGAAAGGGTTGTCAAGCATTGGAACAGGCTGCCCAGAGAAGTGGTTGTCACTATGCCTAGAGGTATCTAAAAAATGTGTAGATATGGTGCTTAGGGACATGGTTTAGTGGTGGACTTGACAGTGCTAGGTTAATGGTTGGACTCAATGATCTTAAAGGTCTCTTTCAAGCTAAATGATTCTATGATTCTATGGTCTGGGTTATCAGCTTTGATCTGCCTGTGATACTGCAACAAGGAAGGTCATTAAACAGAGAATCATTCCAAGAGCATTTATCTTGCTATTGCCAGTTTCTTATTCGGAAGCAATGCATGCTGGATAGTACAGGGTGTTTTTGGACAAACTTGGATGTAAACAATGACTCTAAAATCTGGCACTAGTTCTTGTAAGAGGCAACAAGGCCTGGTTGAGCGCACAGAGCATGGGCCTGGGAGCCAGGAAGCCCCTGTGTTTTCATTTGAGTTCTGTCTATAACTTGCTGAACGCCTTCCAGCAAGTCACTTTTACCCCTTTGTCTCAATTTCTCCATTTATAAAATGGGGATAATAATACTTACCTACCCTACAGGGTGTTGTGAGGATTAATTAGTTGTTGGTTCAGCGCTTAAAAGATGTAAATAGCCATATAAATGCTGGATATTATCATTATAATGAGAAGCACACAGCACCGTAAGAAAAGAAATGGTCTCAAAATAGGTTGCATGTGCCATTATGACCCCCCACAAGAATAGCTTCTGGGGTTTATTTGAAACATCAGCAAGCATCAGACTTCCAAATCCATAGTTTGATGCTCCGTTATAGCAGTTAACGTTTTTGGTTTTTTTCCCCTTCCCAGTTATTTTTTTATAGTCAGTGCAAGTTAGAAAAACAAGCCCAGGTAAACATATGTAGTGGTCCTGCTTGAATAAGCACTTACTTTTATGATGTTTATGTTAAATATATAAGGATCATTAGGAGGACAAGGTGACACAGTTATTTTGATAGCCTCGAAGCATTTCACCACTGACACCTGGTTTTGAATTCCAATTGGAAATGACCCAAATGGTCATAAAAGTATGAAGTTTGTGTACCTAAAACTTAAATTTCAGAAGGTATTCGAAAATGCAGATGGCAATGATAGTAATCTGTACTTTGACAACACTTTCTTAATTGTATTGTGTAACTTAGAAACTAATCTGAAAAAAAAACCCACCAAAAACGCAACAGGAGGGCTTGTCAGGGTTACTCTGACATACCAGAGTCACTGGTGCCAACAAACAGAGCTCTACTAAGTGATCTCAGCAAGTCTAGTAGTGAAGCTCTGTTGCTAGGAATGTTAAAATGCCCACCCAAGAGTAAAAATTCTGTCTTTATCACTCATTGTACAAAGTAGGACTCTTACCATTGTCATCGAAGTCACTGGGTCAGATCTGATTTCTTTTTTTCCCCCTGTATGAAATGGAAAAGAAAAATGCTGTTCGTAGATTTCTGTTTAATAGTGTTTGCCAGACAAAGTAGAATTTTCACAGCACAAGTTCTATAGCTCAAGAGTCCTATTCACTCAGCATTTATTTTACAGGTCTTTTATCCACCCTTTCTGGCTTAAAAAAAAAGAGGAAAAAACAGGGAATTTACCCACTTAAAGTAAGCTTTGCATCAAGACTGTCTTCTGGTTTTGTTTGTAGTGTTAATGAAATCCTGAGAAGACATTCATAATGATCTTCAGACACAGAACTCATAAAATGAATATTAACAGCTAAAAAAAGAGAAGTATTTTCCACTCCAGCAGAAAATATATACTTCCCTTTCAATAAATATGGGTCCTGTCAGGTAGTATTTTATAGGGAAGCGTGATCTAGTGGTATGAACATAGGTTTGAGAGCTAAAACTATATGCGTTCTAATTCTGCACATAATGCTGAATTTATCTGTAGCTCTAGGCAAATCACTCACCTCTCCATCTGAATTCTATGCATAGCATGGAGATGTTCTTGTGTACAGTACATCATGCAGTTGCTATAAGGTGTTGAATGATAAAGTTTTGTCGCAGAATGTTTAGTAAGACTTCAAGTACTATTTATATATGCCTGAACCCCCTATATCTCCACAACCAACCTGGAAAACTTAAGGACGGGGTTTTTTTCATAGGTCTTACTCTTTTTTTTCTTTTTTTTTTTTTCAATTGTAGATGAACAAGGAAATTTAGAATAGGTTTTTCAGCTTTGAAATTCCCAGTGTGGACTAAGGACTGTCATTAAAATCAACTGGTTTTATGCAAGCTAGAATAAAGTCAAGACTTCTTATTTTGATTTCATGTTCAACTATTTAGATAAATAGATTTTAATTTGTATATTCTCTTTGACAAGTATCACTACATTTTACAGAGTTACAAACCAAACCAGATGGTGTGCAATGTTCAGTTCACTTTGTCAGGAAATGTTGATGCCATTTACAAACCAGCCTATGTACAGGCACCAGTTCAGATTGCCATGAAACATAGTGCTGGTAGGTGAGTTTAGTGAGAGAAAGAAATACAGAGAGGCTTTCCTTAGATCGCCCAGAGTTGAGCTGGAAGCAGTTGTTGTCATCCTCTAGTTGTGTTTAATATGAAGTGTTTCAGGAAAAGGAAAAGGTCCTGTGCCGATTCCATAACTTCTGATAACCCTTCAATAGGATGTAGGTGCACATGCCACTCGGTGTTGCTGTTACTGTGGGAGATGCAGTCCCCTTCACCTCTCTGATAAATCTGTGCCTGAGAAAATGTGTTTTATTTTAGCATTATTTGTGTATTTTGCTCTTATATATGCTTGCTAGCCACATAAGTGTCTAATGTTTTTAATTTAGCTAAGTTGTTAGCAGGGATATCTTGTGGCAGGAAGCCCTGTAGTCTATTTGTTCACTGTAAAAAGATGTTATATGTTTTGAATTTGCTACTGTTTCATTTAATTAATTACATAATTAAGTTCTTGAACAAAACAGGCTGAAAAGTTTATTTTTCTGCATGCTTTGAGGTGGCTTTGCTATGACTTACCAACACGTGAGAATTAATATCCAAACAGTGCTCAGCTTCGTTATGTGATTCAGTAGAACTAGGTAGCACAGAGGATCATGTTATCACTCTGCTACAGTTTCTGCCTGCAAACAATTTTGGACTCCTGTGAAAAAGAAAGTTCAGTTTTGCAGTGTTCTGAGTTACATTCCCCTTGTATTTAAAAAGAAGAACCTTGCAGATGTGATTCTGGCTGGTTATTATTATCTATATATATTGATAATTATAGAATAATGATGTGTATGGGGAGTTCTGATGAAGGGTATGGAGGAAGATGATTGAAGGCAGTTACAGATGGAAGTCACAGATTCCTCTTGGATGGTGACAGTTTCCAAGCACTGTATGGCAGATTTTTCTCTGGCCTAATATGTAGTTTATCATATTTCTCTCACTTTTTATGACTGATTTATCTTTGCTTTGAGTTCTTTTTTTGAGAATGCTTACAGCACCCGGCAATGAATAAATGTAAATGATTATTTATGGTTTGCGGAAAATGACTCAGTATTTTCTTTAACTCATTATAGTGATGAAAGTATTTCTGTAGTGTACAAATATTTTTTTTCAAAACATTTTGTATGATGTATAAACCATTCTATTGACCACTGAATTACATTTAAAAGAGCATGGGTATCATTTTCCATGGGACATGTGGAACCCATGTGTTCCAGGGTGCCTATTACAACCAGGTGAATTTGGGGTCTTGCATGGTTTTCTGCTGGTTTGTTTGGTTAGTTGTTTTTTTTTTCTTTTGGGGGGACACGACCCAAAATTTAAAACAAAACTTGTGGGAGGCATGCAGACCTACTGGCATATATATTGAAACTAGAAAGAAAAATGCTTCTTCAGACCCTTGTGAAGCAATATTGCTTAATTAACCCTACTTAAGCCCTACCTTGTGAAAAGGTTAATGGGATTTTTAATGACCTTGAGTGGTCAAGGCCTCAATTTTACATTTCTTCTGAAAGCAAATGGAAAATAGAACAAGAAAGCTGTTCAAACTTCTGTGAATCTGGAAAAAAATTGGTTTACAGCAACAGTTCAGGTCATTTCCTATTTTATTTGAAATGGTTTACCCATTCCTTACCTTGGATCCACTGACATCGCTGTGGATGTTTGATGCAGCATTAAGTTGCCACTTACAGGATCTGGGTGCAGACTGCAGTTTCGCTCACCTGCTCGCAGGGTGGAGAAGGGCCCGTTGCTCTGCAGCAACCTTGTGCACAAAGCTGAACACAAAGAGCCATGATGGAGATGTTGGTGTTGCAGCACGTTATACCCTCGCCCCAACCCTTTCCCCAGTGATCTGTCTGTGTTGCGCAGACCACGAAGTGTGCATCTTTCTCCCCCTAGAGATAAACGCTTTATCACTGCTCTTCCTCTTCCTGACTCCACAGGTAGAAACTGCCTTTTATTTGAAAAATAGCCAAACTGGTCGGTATCCAATTAAACTCTGACCACACGTGTTCTCAATTGGTTTTCATCTCTGATGTCTGCTGCTTGTGTTTAAGGCCCAAGGAATAGTTTAGACAGCCAGTTTGTCTACTTTCCGCAACTGTATTCTTTGCTCTCGGGAAAGTCTTGTGTTGACCGTGTCCCTAGCAGCTTGGGTTCAGTCAGAGTCTGTTTAAGAGAGAGAGCTCATTCACTCAATCCAATTTTATATCGGCCTGATCACACTGCAGTTGTGTTGCTTTGAAGTTTTGTGTGGACTTTGCTGTTTTGGGTAACTCTGACATTGTTCTGTCATACTCAATTCTTCAATATTATCCTGTTCAAAAAGTTATAAAGTTGTTACTATTTTTACAAATAAGTGCCTTGCTGTTAAACTATAATATAGGTGTATCTATTTTTTAAACTTTACTACTGCTAATTATAATTGTATTTCTATGTCCATTGTGTTGTCTGTCCACAGGTTTCACAATGGTTTTCAGACCTTATTAATGAACGAAATCTGAATAATGGCTTTGGTGAAGTAGACAAATAGCATTAATAAATTTAGTGTTTATTTTTTTTAAGCAAGGTTTCTCTAACTGTTCTAATCTGAGCTACACTGGAAGTGTAAGTGTAGACAAAGATGCTCAAGAAAATATAAATTAAATAGAATCTTTAAACTTAGATAACATTACTGATAGGCGATCATTGCTTTTTCCATGATACGAACCCCAAGTTCTTCCTATATACTTGCAACACTGCCCATAATTACTTTACATTTTGCTACTTGTTTTCAGTAAGTCATGTCAGGTAATTTTCACACATTTACTTGAAAAGGCACTTGAGCTACAGATTGGTTGTGGGTACATATTTCTGGGTATTTTTACTACAAAAGGGCAGTGATTATGCAGCTATGTGGAATATGCTATGAATTAGGAGAGCTATAGTAGTAATATGGCTGTTATTCTTTGTGAGCTGGCCTCCAGAGGGTGATACAAATGTTCTGCCTGGTAGAAAACATACACACCCATACGCACATACTAATCAGTGCATTGTAAGAGTTAATTAATGAGAGAGATAATGCTTGTGAACAGTCAATACAGCAATGCATTCATCCACAGGGTCATGAACGTGCATTCTTTGAACTTATCTAAAGTATATAGCAAAACACTTAGGGTGCTGCAGATGAAGCTATTAATTGCATTAAAAAACTGTCCATAATTAGGTTTGGAATGTAACTGTAGTCTCTGGGATCAATGGTTCCTGAAACCTGTCAAGTGGCAGGAGGGTAAAACCTTTTGTAACCCTGATGAACGCTTGCGTGTGTCACATCCTTATTATATAGAAGAGTGGACTTTAAAGGTTGAGAGTGGAAATAAGGTGCTGTAAAATTTGAACTCACTGAAATGGCATAGCATTTTGTTCCTGTGGGCCAGTTTCAGCGGTGGTGTAATTGTTAGGAATACCTTTGAAACCAAAGAAGTTACTCCAGAGCTGAAGTTTGCATTATACTTCTACGTTTGGCACTGGCAAGGGAGCAAAAGAATTAAATTTCCTTTCAAAAGTACATGGCATGAATTTTGACTCTTGCTTCTTTGTGGAGTGTGAGCATCTCTCTGAAAGGGTGCATTCCCTGTAGCTAGCGATCATATATAAATGGAGGAGACTGTACAATTACTTTATATAATTCACACTCATGCAAATTAAAAATGGCCACAGTCCATTGTTCTGAAACCACTCATTACATCTTCAGGTTTTGAAAATGAAACTCTATTCAGAAGATCCTTTCTTTCAGTATGAAAATAGCTGGCAGAGAATCTCTCTCTACTACCTGAGGTATGAGATGGATATATATAGCTATATAGATCTGTCTGTGTATGCATATCCACATGCATCTTTTTCTGTACATCTTGCGTGTGTATATATTCTCACATTCAAGCATAGCTGTGTAGACATACAAACACTGTGCGTGCAAAATGCAGCAGTATATGCATGGTGCTTACTGAATGCAGATAAGTACATACATAATTTCTGTAAAGTATGTATATGCTCTATCTATACAGAAAGATACTGTAACCTAAGACTTTATTAAATCAGAAGGAGCATTTAAAAATTGCTTAACTTAAATCATGTGTCACTTCAACCTAATTTGTGGGAAGCTGTTAAATAAGTCTTTCTGTCTCCCCAAAAACACCCCAAGGATCAGTTCTCTAATGTACTGTTCTGCCATCAAATCTGTATAAACAAGTATAAATGTTTAAAAAGTAAAGAATACTAATCAAGAGATGGAAGACATGTGCGGCTTAATAAATCTTGCCTTCAATTTATTTGTCTAGTATTACAAAGGCAGAGGAGATATCAATTAATATAGGCAAAGAGGACCCATAATTTATAATTAACTGGCAAGTGGTTTGTAGCAAACAGCAGCACTGAATCTAATAGCCAGTAGAAAAATAACTAGTGTTGATTTGTCCCTCGGCAAATTAATAGAGTGCTTATCAATGACAGGGTTACATAAAACTGCTAAATAAATAATCATCAGTGAGTTAGAGTGAAGCAGATCTTTAACAAGCTTAATCTGAACCTCTTGACATCTGTAGACTATGAAGAGATTAAATGCTAAGAGAGGATACACTATGCACATTGTAAGCATGCTCAGTAGTAGTGCAAGATCATGTTCTTAAGTAATGAGAAATAAGGAAACATTTTTATTACAAAATTACATTGAAAAATGATTTTCATTATAATTCGACTGAAAATTATAAAAGGTATATCAAAGAAATGCTGTATTGGAATTAACCACATGAGAATGGCACTACATCTCTAAGCAAGGAAAACACATCAGCAGAGTCGATTTTGAGATATTTTTGGCTCAAGGATTTTTCTTGGTGTTATTACTCACCTTTGTCCACTTCTGGTTTCTGTGTCACTTTTGCTGATATTCCCTAGTAGCTCACTTAAATCATTGCAGCAGCTAAGCAGTGCGCCTGATTTTCAGAATGTGTCTTATTTATGAGCCTGGAGATATATATATATTGGATATAATTTCTAGACATGTTTTACTTTTATAAAGGGTTTTTGTGCAATAAGTCCGTGTATTAAGGTCTCTCCACTCCTTGCTTAATGATAATATGAGTTAGTTTTGCCCTGGAAAGCTTACAGTTCTCAGAAGACCCCGCTAGAGCCATGCTGGGGAATCTTAAAAGGCTTTGTCTCCAAGTGAAGCTGTACAGAAACTTTCTTCCTGAGCAAGGGGAGCGCAGAGACTGTTTTTCATTGTGCTTGATGCACAGGGATTGGAGTTGTAATGCAGATCCCATAGGGTCACCGGCAGCTCCTTGCAAGACTGCTGGTAATCAGTTGATGGCTGTGTCCCCTTTGCAGATTTTTTTGGCATTAAAGAGGAAAGGGCTGTCCTGTCTAAACCACCTATGAATTAGACTGTAGTGTGAATTCCCAAGGAATGAATTACTTTTAATTTTTCCTTGAGTCCTCTATCTTTTTTCTGGCTCTGAGGAGAAAGAGATTCTATACAAGTGAGACTGCCATCTTTTTGGAACGGTGAGGGAATCTGCAAGCCAAAGCAGAACTGAGTAATTTTGTCAGAAAGCTTTGTTGGAACTTCGAGGATTTTGATCTGGAGCAGAATTTGACCTATGGCAAAGAGCTGCAAGTCCTCCTCCTTTTTTGTGTATGAAAGCAAAGCTGCCCTGACATAGGCGGGCAACATCTGGTGAAGAGCATCCTTTCGTGAGCTCATACCTTCCCATCCATCCCTTTTAATCCTCCTCGTCCTAAGAGAGCAAAAGGACTCCTAGTGTATTACTACTCATTCAAGGAATTTTTTCTTTTAATCTTTTCAAATGTGATAATGAGGCAGTCCAGGTACCAGAGATAAGTAGCTTGATGGGCCTGAATTAGCTTAGGTGGTGTTATGAATAGGAACAAATTGTCTGCCTGTAGAGGAGATCTTCCTGGTGAGGAGACTAATTTCATCTTTTTCTAGCTTTGTGGCTGAGTGTTTGGTTTTGGGTTTGGGTTTGTTTTTTTTGGGGGGTGGGGTAGTGTTTATTTGTTTGGATTAGACTGTAGATTTTCTCAAACCTCTCTATCACTGCTAGCAAAGAACATTATTAGCAAGAGAAATGTATCTTTATATCCAGCCCTTCTTTTGCCCCTTTTCTAGACTCTTCTCCCCATAAAGGTTGGGAAAGAGGGAATTTTTAGGACCTATACGGAAAAGCAAAATTTTTCCTAGTGGGTAGTTGTGGAAACTGCAGTCATGAGAGAGAAACCTCATACTAAAAATGCTTCACTAATTTATTTTTATGTGTATTGCTTTCTCTTTTTTTCAAGTGACTCAGTCTTGGAATAAAAATTGAGTGGAACCCCAATTTTTTCTTCTCCCCCCCGCCCCCCTTTAAATTAAACCTCTCTATGGTGGACCAATGCTGTCTAGTACCACGCTGCAATGATGGTTCAGTTTTGCTCAGAAATAATAACACTATCTATTTAAAAGCAAGGAACTTCCTGTTGTTTTGGGTTTAGAAACATCTTAACCTAAGTGCAGAACAGGTCCACCCCTACTTAGCTCTGTGGAAGCTGAGTAGTATCTCTAAGATCACGTTGTGTATATTGCTTGTCTGTGTATCACTGTGATTTGTTACCCTTTCCTATTTTTTTACAGTTTGTTTCTAAATTTAGTAAAATCCTCCTCCCTGGCTCAAATTGCAAATAGTTGTGAGATTGCACACAACCATATAAATCATACTGTGTTAAATAAGGAACTAATAAGTTCAGAAAAACGTGAATTTCTGTTGTGTAATATTATGGCATTGTGCTATTATAGAGCAAAATGTGCCTTATCTGTTCATGGATTTCCATTTTTCCTATACCAGGTGAGTCCAGAGATTGATAAATATTTGTTTCCTCCATAGCTGTAGTTTCACGTCACGTTTGTGATGTCCAGATGGCTTCCTGTATGGGAGGGGGTGTGTGTTGTTGCTATCCACCTCTACTGTCTACTCTGTAGAGGCTGATTCAGTCCATGGAACAGTTTTCTGTCCTGGAGAGCACCTTTCATATCATGAACCAAAGTACAAGGCTTTGCAAGGCTGGGAGGAGTGTTGCGAGTATGAGATGTTACTGTTCTGCAGCACATCAAGTTGAGCTGAGACAGTTAATGAACTGGAAGGGAGAGGTTTTACGTGTGCATTGAGATAACAGGTAGATGGTGATATGGAACAGGTTCTGTGGAAAAGAGGATGTGAAACCCCACCTGGAATATCGTGTCCAGCTCTGGAGCCCTCAACATAAGGACATGGACCTGTTGGAGCGGGTCCAGAGGAGGGCCACGAAGATGATCAGAGGGCTGGAGCACCTCTCCTATGAAGACAGGCTAAGAGAGTTGGGGTTGTTCAGCCTGGAGAAGAGAAGACACCAGGGAGACCTTATAGCAGTTTTCCAGTATCTGAAGGGGGCCTACAAGAAAGCTGGAGAGGGACTTTTTACAAGGGCATGTAGTGATAGGACAAGGGGTAATGGTTTCAATCTGGAAGATGGTAGATTTAGAATAGATATTAGGAAGAAATTTTTCACTATGAGGGTAGTGAGACACTGGCACAGGTCGCCCAGGGAAATTGTGGAGGCCCCATCCCTGGGAGGTGTTCAAGGCCAGGCTGGATGGGGCTTTGAGCGACCTGGTCCAGTGGGAGGTGTCCCTGCCCATGGCAGTGGGGTTGGAACTAGTTGATCTTTAAGGTCCCTTCCAACCTAAAGCAGTCTATGGTTAACTACATGAAAAACACTACTTTGAGTAGGTGAGTGTCTGTGAACAAGTGAGCAAGGAGATGATGTAGGTGGTGTACTGTGTTTCTCATGGTACACATGCAATGACTGTCCCAAAATTCAGGGGTGGTTTTTGAAATTTTTTTCAAAATTTGGGGGGTGGTCTTTTTGTCATTGGGGTTTTTTTGTTGTTTTGGTTTTGTTTGTGTGGATGTTTGTTTGTTTGTTTTTGTTTTTTTTTTTTTTTAACAAAGAGCATGGGGTAGCTTCACACATTGCTGTCAACATTGTGGTAGGAGCCCCATGTCTAAGATACTATCAGGGAGGTTATAGGGCATTCATCAAAATCAAGCTGATGCAAGCATGATTACTCCCAAGAATGAGACCTTTTGTACTGCAAAAATGCTGAAGGCTGGAAAGGGGCTAATTTATTTAAATTATCAGTATACATGTCAAGCCCCATAGTTTCCAGAGGAAGCTGACAATTGTGAGTTAAAGAAAGCTTTTCTTAAATTTAACAACAAAAAACCTAACAGAGAAAGTTATACCAGAAAACCCGAGCAACTGAGATGATAATCATCTGTAGTGATGCAGATGTACAAAAATACAGTTTTCTGCTATTAAGCTTTTAAATGTCAGTAAATGGCAGTTTAGTAGATCATTTGCTAATAATGATTAAATTTCTCATTAAAATGTTTCCTTCATTATTCTTCAGGTAGAAATGTGTAATTCAACGATTGTTACATCAATTATACTTAAAAAGCTCATTAAAATACTGAAATATTATCTCTCATAGCCAGAGTACTTTAAGAGTACTGTACTAATTACAAACGGAATAAACTCTTGTAATATCACCATTTGAATTGATGCCTTATAAATTCTTAATGCAAAGCTAACATATAAAGTGTAAATCAAATATATAGATCCAATAAAACAAAACCTTTTTAATCTTGTTTTACCTTCAAAAGGATTCTGATTATTGTAATTAAATAATGCATGATATAATAAAGATCTAGAATGTGTGATTATTGCATTGGCAATTGAATATTGGTGCTTTTTATTTATGCAAGCAATTTATCACAGACAATATGCATCAAGTATTAAAATATTGATACAATTACACCTATCCTGCTGAACCAATAAAAAAACTGTGACATGACTCTCTGCTGATGACACAAGGATGGTTTGAAATCCTTGTTAAATTTTAATATTCTGATGTGCTGGGTTATGCTAATTCTGGTATGGAATAATATCTCCTATATCTACTGTTCTGCCTTTTATTTCTGTGAGATTACGAATCAAGCTTCACTTCGCATGGCTAACAAGTACTGCTTTGCTTGCTGCTCTGTTGGTCACTCCTAGGAAGAAACATTACAAGACAGCTTTGAATTTCACTTTTTAGAGTTGTTATTTTGCTATGCATATAACTGTAATTTTGCTGCCGCTGTATCTAGTTATTCTTTCTAAGATTTTTTGCAAAGGCTTCTGGGCACAAGTTGGGAATAATGTTGCCTGTAGTCAGTGGATTTAGTAAGACTGGTTTCAAAGCAAATGCATTTCCATTACTGTCCCACTTAAGGGCTAGCATCGTGGTGTCAAGATAAAATATTAAAGGAATGATCGGCTGCTTTCAGTTGGAACAGCAACTCTACCAGGTCAGATGTCAATTGTGAAGTTGGGCAAAATTTCCCTGTCTTTAATCTTATAAAACCAGTTTCTTTCTAAAGGAATTAAACAGCTATACTTAATAGGCTGGTAATTATTTTGCCACGTTTATGCGGGTAAACTGAGGTGCAGAGAACTACTTAAGGCTGTCTACTGAGCTTGTCTCTTGTCGGTCAGTTGGAAGGAAATGTATACTTAACAGCCCACAAACAGAGCACTGGGTGTCCACCTTTATTTGCTATTTCAGCCGAGTCAACTGTCACGTAGAGAGTTGTATTTCCTTGAGTAGACTGCCAAAGCTTGTACAAGATTAACCTATCCCACCATTCATATAATCTAACTAATTTTTTGAGGGAACATCTCCAGTATGTGACATGTTTTTATAGCACAAAGAAAGCAAAGTGGCCTAAAACAAATACTTGCAGTTGTGCTGGTTTTCAGAAATGGCCTTTGGATATCACTGGTCTTTCAAGTGAGGGAAGAAATTGCAAGCTTCCAAATAAATAGCAGTAGAAAGATCAAAAAGCACCAGTGAAACATAAGGGTTGCTTAGTTAGGGGTGAAAGTAAGCTGAGGGTCATCCTTGACAATGTTCAGGATTTTCAGAGACCTAATAGTGACTCTTTCACTTCATAAAATTATAAAACCATAATTTGTGTCTGGTGCGCCGAATTGATGAGCACAGCCTACGAAGTGTTGAACACTTGATTCTCTTTACGAAGGAAGAGAACATTTAGTATCTTGCAAGATGAGAAGTTCTGTTTTTCCGTAACTCACCGCGAACTTAATCATGTTTTTTTACTATCTCATGAGGGAATTTTTCTTTTCTTTTTGCTAGATGTACTTGTTTTTCTCAGTAGATACTGCCTGATCATCACAAATGTCTCTGCTATGTCATAAATATGAGTTCCTGTTTAGCTTAAATTAAAATCAAGCTCTCGGAACAAATAGTCCAATGACTAAAGACTGGTATTTCAAGGTATCTACTTAGTTCAGATAAATATAGCCAAAATGGGTAAAGAGGAAGCTTTTAATACCTGTGCTTTTTAAATCCAAAACTGAAAGCTTGCATAGAATAAATAATGGGGGAAAAAAAGAGAGTTAGTTAATTAAATAGTTTGCTTGATAATTGATTTTGAAAAATGTAGTAGTTTGTAGGCATGCTGGTGTTTGCTCTTAATTCCTATTTCCCTTGCTCCCAGCCAGGAACTATGAAGGGACCACATAATCACAGTGCTGTCACATGTCTGACAGAGTCTGAGGACCCAGTGCGTCTACCCACTTGCAATTTGCCAGCACTTTAAAGCCATTACTATATGGGCATATTGTGCTTGCATATGTACACATGTAGGAGAACAAAGTCACAAAGAAAAAGCATGCTAATATTTATGTGTTGGTAGATAAGAGTATTTTCACTCTTATGTTCGTATACATGGCTTGTTTGAAATTCTTTTGCTCGGTGGTCTGGGTTGTCTCTTTACTGTAGTTAATTGGGTGATGGTTGAGAGAAAGGACTTGGTAACACGGAGCTTTGAATCATTTGGTTTAGAGAAATAAAAATTCTCGGCCTTATTAGCACTGAAAAATATATTAATGATTTACCTGTTATCGTAGCAGGCTGTACCTGAAAATGTGCACCTTTACAATATAGATACTTTTTCTCTATAAAAGTAGCTGATTTAGTCAGAAAGGTGACAGTTAAGACTCGTTGCAGGAGAAATTTTTGCATCTTTGCAGAGTGACTTTTTTTTTATACTTTACCATAGTGGCTGTCCATCACAGTTGTTATGTATGCAGGCTGAGTGAGCCCGCGGGGGATCCTAGTTATTTACACTCTTTTTCAAGCTTCGAAGCTGTTATAATCATTCGCTGTCAACTTTGTGCTGACACCGAATTTTACTTTGTGTTTTTTATGCTCGGTTTGGGTCTAAAATACTGGCATCCATACCCTACACTGTAATTCTATGGGTGACTGAGTTGACCAGCAATATACAGTATTACTAACAGAGCTTTAGAAACCTGCTGCATATGGAGATTTCAGGATTTGTTGATTGTGGACAGTAAACAAAGTCCCCAGGCTTTATGCTTTTATCCTAGTGGTGGCCCTCAGGAATAAACTGTGTACTGCGTTTCATCTCATTGCATTTTCATCTTTAAAAAAATGTAAATATTATTTTCGTTTCCTACAAAGCTGCAAAGTTAGAGCAGGAAAACTTTTTCATTGCATTTTTTATTTTCATACTTGCTTGTTTTTTCTAGGCCTGTGTTTTAAGAAATGCGTATTTTTCTGTGATCATCATATGTTTAGTGTGAAGCTGCAGCTAGTAGTGGAGCTGGTAATGGGCTAATACTTCAGATCCAAATTGAAATAATGTGTGGTGTGAAATGTTGGGAATAAATTATCATGAAAGAGCATGCATTGACAAATATATAGGGTTTTTACGCCCTTTTAGGTTTAGAGAGGCAAATTTGCATGCCTGTGCTTAAATGCCTTTGGTCTGCAATGCAGTGAATAAACAAACTCCTCTCACATGTGCACTAAACCTTCCCTTTATGAACAGGCCCCTTAAACTTAAATGACAACACACTGACTGATTTCTGCCCGTTTAAAGTGTGAGATATTCATGTCCAAGTTACCAGCTCCCGTATGAAATTTCAGGTACTCTGGGGCCCAAAGGGAGCGATCACGCAAAATGATACGACCCTGTTCTTAACTGGACTTGAAATAAAACTGGTCAAGGAGCTTGTGTGCTTGGTCAATGTAATAAAGTAGACAAATAATTACTGAGCAAATCAAACACACTTACACCTCAGATGATTTTGAAATATTATCTATAATCGGGCACTTCTGTGCTAGGAGGAAAGGTTAATAAAGTAATTTAAAAAAGATTGTGTGGAGTATTACAGAAACAGAAGAGGACTGGTGATCGTAATTGTTAATCTCCTGAAACACCAGTCCTCTACTGCACAAGGCATATATTTTAGTACAACTCCTTATTGTTCATTCCACTTATTACTGTATTATACTGCTTAATTACCTTTTGTAAGAAATCTTATTCTAGCTTTTTTTTTATTTAATAACAAATAATGCTAATGGAAATATTTTTTTTTAAAAAAAAAGCTTATTTAAAGTCCTACCGGCTAAGGATTGAGTTCAAAACACTTATGGTGGGTAGATAGATATGTATTTGGAGACTGAATGACTATAGAAATTCTGTTGTGAAATACCACAATAAAGTGAGTAAATAGGTCCTTCACTCCTCCCTTTCTAGCCCTGTTGTGTACAAATGGAGCCTAGCACAGAATACAACAAGAAAGACTAAGGTTTTGGTTTTTGGTAGTTGTGATTAGTTCCTCTGTACTACGTTTCTAGTTCATGGCATTCCAGACAACCAAGATAAGAGATTATTTTTTTTTTCAAGTCAAAGAAACAAAGGTATCAGTTTAAGTAAAAGAAAGCTCTGTGTGCAGAAACACCTCATCTTAGTTTTAAGCTGTCTGTTGTCTACCTCTGTTCTTATTCCAACACTGTTATATTCCTTACATAAAGCATTACTGAATGCGGTTGAAATTTATGCAGCCACCATGAAGCACTTGTACTTGGGCTTACAATAGTTGGTAGGTTACAGAGCAGTTGGGAAGTTTAAAACCTTCTTACCCCCATCCAGTGTCAATGAATGGGGATGCTGTGCCATTTTCTGAAGATGTCACAGATCATGAGGGCAGCAATTGTATAAGTTTCTCTTTTGGAAAGATGGAGAGTTTTGAAATGGACATTTGCAATTTTGGCAGGAAAATGTGGTCCTTCATGCAGCATAACAACTTTACTATTCAGAAAAAAATTGCCACTTGTCAATACTGGTAGTTCATGGCAAGAAAAAAAAAAAAGAAAAAAGCTGTGTGTGTGTCCTGGAAAGAATGGGTTTTGCACGAGTTTGGTAGTGGAGGTGGTTCAACTTGCCCTCCTTTAGATGTAGTTAGTTTCTCCCAGCTATTGAAATGCTTTCAGCAAGATAAAACCAAAAGCCTTTCAATGGGGCAGATACATTGCTAGCTACTCCACCAATATCTCTGCACCAGCTGGTCGTCTTTAACCCAGAATGCCACATTTACCTTGTAAGGGGAATAGGAGGAGTGAAGCAGTTTGAAATGTGGAGTCTGCCTCAGTTTCTGCTGTTTCTCTTGTGTCATTTGCCTCCTTTTGGATGGCTGTTTCCAGGAATACAATGACAATTGCTTGCAGCTCCTGCAGAATACTTCCCCTGATTTATGGTAGCATGGCTGTGGGTTAGGGTAGCAGGAAAACCAAGATGATGGATATTATGATAAATATTTAGAACAGTGAGTTTATTGTGCATATATTACTATGGTTTGAATTGAAAAAAAGTCTACTCCAAGCAGACGTGACTTTGTGAGAAAAACACAGGCCTGTTTTCCATCTCCAGGGGATATAATCCTGAGGAAGTCTCAACAAATTATTTTCTCCAATGTATAATTTTGGCTACTAGCAACTAATGTTGAATAAGAATATGGTCGTACCTTGCATCCTTTTAAAAAATTCACCTAAGTGATTTAGTTCCGGTTGAAGCAGATCCTTTTTTCTCGTTTGCAACACAAATATCTGAGTATGTTGTTTGGCTTTATTATCTACACAATTATACATTAAGATTGGAGTTTTCCTGTAACCTTTTGTAGATATAAGATATACAGGTGGGAAAGGAAACTGGATAACATCTATATGGGCTTTACATAATTAAGGCCAGAGCAGAGAACAATGTGACTTTTTTTCTGCAAATGAGGATCCAGAATTTCACACTACGAATGTCTGAGATATAATACACTGAACAGGTTAGAAAAGTAATATAGTCATAGTAATTATTTTCATCTGGGAAAATATTTCAGTCAGCAATGACTAGCAATAAAGTAAAATGATCACCTTTAGTATATCTATTACAAAAACAATTCTCTAAAATAAGAACAGCTTAAAATATCCACTGGAATATAAAGCATCAGTTCTGGAGTCATACATTGCTTTCCTGTTTTCATGGGCTGTGGTACTCTGAAAACAATTGACTTAAAATGCAAGGCCTGGTTCCAGACAAAGGGGGAAAAATTACTTCAATTAAGGATGTACAAATAAAGACAATACTATCCATCACGTTGGCTGTAAAAATAAAATCTAGTTTTTTGGCTTTTAGGTTTTATACAAATCACTTATATCCTCCTTAAAAGAGATCTTTTTTTTTTTTAATATAAATATAGTGAATGCGAAACACCATTAATCCAGTAGTAATATCATCTGATAGTAGTTAATCCCTTCTTAGGGATGGCTTTGCCTGGTCCTTTGGAATATAGAAATGTGCTTTTACTGTTAGGCATTTTGTTTAAGCATCAGTCAGTTCTTAATGCTTAATTGTCTTCTTCCCCCCCCCCCCCCCCCCCCCCGCTGTAAAAGACCACCAAGTAAAATGAATACTGTCTTCAAAGGTATTTCCTTGGGAGTCTTATTACATTCTTTAGCCAGTTATTTTGTATTCTAAGGTTATGGATCAAGGGCAGTCCCATGCCTGTGGTTTGGACGTGGCTATCTACTGTGACAGAATGATGCAGACATACCAGAAGATCCTAATCTGTCAGAGGAAGTCTATTAAGTTCAAGCCCCTAAGCTGTCTCAGCCAAATCAGTGATACCAAACTTACATTTGTTTTTGTGATGACCATTCATTTTGGTCAAATGAAGAAATTACTTGTGTGGTTTCTGTGGCTTCAGGGGTGAAATCGATGAATGTCACGTATCTTTTAGCCTCTCTGCTCTCTCTGAAACATTATTGAGAATGCTTTTGTATGGGGGGAAAAAAAAATCCAACCATTTTTATTGCAGCTGTTTATAAGTCACCTTGATCATAAAAAGTTGGGGAAAAGATGTGTTAGCTTCTATAAAAATAATTCTTTTTGTGAATAATAGATAAGGTTGGAAAAAAGCTAGACTGTCTGCAGATAACTCTGTAGCAGGAAGAAAAAGCAATCTTGAAAATACATCCGGAAAGATTCACTGTGTTTTGGAATGGTAGTAAGCACGGTTACAGGCTGCAGACCTTGGACT
Source organism: Pluvialis apricaria (assembly GCA_017639485.1). Taxonomy (NCBI): domain Eukaryota; kingdom Metazoa; phylum Chordata; class Aves; order Charadriiformes; family Charadriidae; genus Pluvialis; species Pluvialis apricaria. The sequence continues at coordinate 10,009,032 of CM030009.1, read as the reverse complement.
TGTTCTGGAAGCCACGGGCTTGGTTGATTTTTAGGTCCACTCAGTGCAGGAGATCAAAAAGAAAAAAATTATTTAAGAGATATTTTACTGGTCTAAAAAAATTAAGTACAGCTCTTCAGTTTCTGTTTAAATATCCACCATTATATATCAAGACACGTATCAGATGATGAATGTGGAACTTTTGTGCTGTTTTAGACATAGAAAAAAAAATAGGGCGTATGGTGGCCATTTTTGGTGAGATAAGAACAAATTGCTTATTTTGTAGACTTTTTCAGCTCCAAGACATTTTCCATCTCAATTATGTTTGATATTACAGTTTCTCTGTCTCTCTTTTGGCAAGTTGTAAAGTAAAATTCTGTCCCTCTTGAAGTCAGATTTTGGTCATAAACTTCAGTGGGATCAAGATTATATCCTATATATAGTCTCCTTTGGCTGGAGCTTGTCTAGCAAACTTTCACCCAGGAAGATCTGAACTCATGCATCCAGAGTGAATCCAAGTGAACTCTTGAATCCAAAGTATTTTATTTAGTCGTGTTGGAGTTTTCATAACTTGGGGGGGGCATGGTCAAATAACTTGCAGACCAGATGAAGCAATAAGCGCTAATGTTAGGTTACTTGCTTTAATATGCAAAGAGATCACATAGGGAATTGTATAGGCAGCACATGGAGGTTGGAAAGGTGCTGCATCCCTCTGAAATGTCTGTGACACTTGGCTCATTTTTTAATTTGTGCTGTTTTCCTTCTGGATGTGACTGTTAAGAAAACCTCAATCGAAAGCATTGTATAAAGGGTGTGGAAAAGAAGAGGGAATCAAAATCTGGTGTTTATAAAATGTGAGTTTGATTATGCCATGTTGCCCCCAGCTTTATTAGCTCTGTTCTCCTACTGTTTTGTTCAAATTCGCTCCATGTGAGACTTATAAATAAGTTTATGCGACTTTCCACTCCTCTTCTCATTCCTTTTGACCGTGCTCCTGTTTTCTCCTCCCTGTTTGCCAGCTACTGTACTTAGGACAGCTAATTTTTCAGGAGGGCCTGTTTCCTCAGGAATGTGTCATGGCATTCAAAGTCCTGAGCTAATTCACCGAGTTCCACAACTAGCAGTAACATCTGGATGCAAAATGTGTGAATGGAAAGCTCCTGCAAAAGGGTTTAGAGAATAGTTATAGAATGGAGAAACCCTAAACTACTCAGTCTTTTTTCGTCACATTTTTAAAACACAGGCCATGTTTATACATATGGGTTTTGTCCTTAGGAAGTTACACTAGAAAATTAATCTAATGGATGCCTTTCCTTTATAATGGTAAGATAAACATGATTTTTAATTTTTTTTGATAGCCAAATTATTTCAGAATGTGACACATCCATACAAAAAAATCACTTCCATTTTACTTGCCTTTATGTAAAAAGATATCAGGTGTGTCACGTCTAGGTGTCCCAAAATGGATGGCTGACTGTGACAGTAATTAGTATACCTTTTTGTGCAAGAAAACAAAGATTACAAAGATGTAGTTGGGTCCATTTACTTTCAAAAAAGTAACATTGTAAGGGGAAAAAAAATGATTTGCTAATTATAGAAATTCTGAGTTGTTTTTTTTTTTTTTAAAAAAGCATTTAATCTAAAAGCTAGCCTTATAAAACTTTCTTTGTGTGACTTTTCTTTTCCTTTGTTCTCGTCAATAGCTTCATTGGAAACACTGTTTTTAAGACTAATAATGGGCGATGCCAGAACCAACTGTGTAAAGTTCCCAAACATATTGGTCCTGAACTCTGTGTTTGAAAACCAGCTTAAGTTTATCCTCATGCTCAGGAACCTGCAGGACTCTCACCCCGCAGAGCTGTTACCTTTTTCTCATCCCCATTCAGAGGGATATTAGCATGCATCAAGCTAAGTTGTGAATTTATAGTGCAGTAGCAACACTGTACTGAGTCTCAGTGTGACATTTTTTAGCTTGTACTGAGAGCACCTTTGCAGGGTATGATTTAGCAGAAGTATTTTTGGGGTGCCTCTGCACTGCAGGTAAAGATGTGACCGAAATCTATGTGCCTGCCCTGGACTTGCCTTGAACTCCACTGCATAGAAATGGTCTTGCAGACACCTCATCATGGGGTACTGCATCAATGTTTATTCTGCTTCTGGGTTGTACTTTTGGAACTACGTACAGATCAGCGCTGCCACAGTTGTACTGCTACCAGTTAAAAGATAGTTAACATAAAGCCACCTGCTGCAGTGTAACCTTATAAATATACTTCTGAAATGGATGAGAGCCCTGTGTTTCCTGTCTGCACTCAAACACAATCTTCTCTGGATCCTGAGTGGTTTGGACGCCAGTCTCTAAGCAAGTGTGGGTTTACAGTTGAGCTCCAGACTACTTCAAGAGGGAAAGGCGAGGTTTTCACCATCCCTTGGTGTGAGCCCAAGCACGTCAGTATTTAGGTATAATCTAGGCTGAGCTTGCGCATCTGAGTAGCCCAGACTGCATGGGACCAAAGCTAGCAGGCAGTTCTGCCGAGTTCAGCAAAGCATCGCTAGAGATGCCCTCTGTCCTAGCTTTGAAGAACTGGTGTTCTGTAATTCACCCGCTGCTTCTGCATTGGTTACAGAAGAAAAAGGAGACTATATATTGCTCTATGGGCTGATATGTGTTAGGCGGAGTTGGTAATGTCACATCACTTAGTCAGCCATGGTATATACAACAGTGAAACATCATGTATAATGAGGATACTGCTGTCACAGTGAGTATGGTGGTATGCGGCAGGAGGAATTAGAAAATGCAGTGTTTAACTAAGTGAAAACATAGGAGATAAACCTCTGAAATCAAACCTGCAACACATTTTTGTTGCTGTCTTTTGCTTTGGGAAAATTTAACTGTTCTCAAAATTAAAATGCTGAAAAACAAAACTAGTGAGAAAACTCTAAAATTACATGTAAAGATGTTCCAGATAACTGCTTCTGGCCCAATAAAAAGCAAGAAACTGGTAAAAAATTATCATTTCAGTTTCCAGCAGATTGGACTGATCCCCCAGATTTTGTCTTTCCAGTCACCTGGATGTGGTGGTTAATCATTCATGCGTATTCTGTAACCGAACTTGCTGATTTTTGGCTTTGGACTCCATTTGGAGCAGTCTGAGACATGCTGTAACCCCGATTCGCTGGCTACCCTGGAGTGAAGAAGTTTCTTGTTATTGTAGAGATCTTGTGGGTACTTTGTGCACCACCTAAAACCCCAAGGAAAGTCCTTGCGCTCCATTCATGAATGAGCACACCAAATAAGTTCACAGGACTGTTTCCTGTTAGTCAGGATACCCTGGAATATCATTGCTTTTGGATTGCTCCCGCATACTGAAAAAAAATGTTTGTTTTAAAAGACCCTATGTATGTGTACAAAACTGATTTGAATAATTTAAAACATGTAGCAATATACAATATTGTCGCTTATGGCAGTTGAACAACTAATCTACTTGATGCAGTGATACTAAATATGCTTGAGAGAATGTGTGTCAGTCACACAGTGTGTGTGCTAGAACCCTTCGATAAGATTTTAGTTATTTCAAGTCAGTATTTTCTGTTAGAATCCCCCCAGCTAAAAAATAAAATGAAAAGCCAAGCATCAACCTTGCATTTCAAATATGAACTGGAAACAAACTCAATTTACAATTCACTAGATGAAAATTGTTCTCTTCTGCCATAATTCAATTCACATTTGGTTTATTTGAGAATACGTGTGTTATAACCCTTCTTGCTCACACTTCTGAATATCTTAGTTTGTTGCATCCACTAAGACTGAGTTTTATTCTTATTATTATTATTTTTATTTTTTCTGGGTTTACTTTGTAAGTGGAGGCCTCCCCCTCCCGACAAGACCTTCCACCTGAGGGCAGCACAGTCATCAGCTCTGACTAACTTACTCAGAGTAAATCTTTCTTGTCCCAATCCAGTTTCATCACAGCTCCAGGTCAGGTTTTTTTTTTACCCCCCCTTACATTGTTTGCAATAATGAGATATGATCACTCTAACTTTTCAAACCTTTCAACTTAATTTTACTGGGAGCTGCATCCCTTACTTTATGTTACAATATAGAGAATTTAACTCTGTTGTTCCCTGTGCCATTATAGTGTGCAGCATCTTTCTTTGTGTTGCCGTAATGTATTAATGTTAGAAGTAGCATACACAGAATGAGGCGCTAGGAGGGTCTGTATATCAATATGAAAATGTATACTTTTAACTTCATGCTATTCCAAATGAAACTGAACCTTTTTTTCTACTATTCTGAGATTTCTTCTCTTAAATTGGATGCTGACAGTGCAAGAGGTAACACCTTTCAGCAGGTAAAATATGTTGTTATGGAAGGGATGTATGGCAGGGATGCTGACAACAATTAGCACATGCTACTCATTAACAAACGGAGATTACAACTGAGCTGAAATGGCAGGCTGCCATCAGTGTGATAGTTACGGGGCAGTTTAATTTCTAACGAATGTGAGCACTGGATTAGTAACAATATTCAACAAAATGCTGCCTGCATTCTCTTATGGCTTTCATTACCAAATTGAAAATCTGTGTAGATTTCTGAAAATTACTTTTAAATGTAGCCAATCTCCTCGACTGCAAGGCTTGATTTGCTGGTGAGGGAGTCCTGCTGTGAGATTTTAATGAAAGATCATAGTGCCCCTCCAAGACCGTCAAAGAGCTATGGGCCCTAAAAGACCTGAAATAATCTGTTTTACTTTTAATGGCAGCCATTTTATATTCATTAAGATCAAAATGCAGTTTTGCAGGCAAATTGCAAAGCTGTTCCACTCACAGCTTGAGAACCTGGAGGCCCTACAGCTTTTTATCTTGTTCATAAGCAAATATGCAGTTAATATCTTTTAATATGCTTTGATGCTTGGTACCTTATGGGTACATTGTACTGGAGGTTAGAGAACTGCATGTTTCTTTGGCAGTGCTAGCAACGAACTAAAGCACTAGTCCTTTTATTTCCATAATGGCAGAAGAAATGAGTCTTTTTTTTTTTTTTAATATGAGCTCTGCTCAAATAAATTGTAAAGCACCGTGTAGTATATGTTCAGGGTCTCGTAGAAGGCATACTTTTTTCACTACATTCCATCTGTTGGTGGTTCTTATTATTTAAATTTATACGGCCACATTATTTAAATGTAAACATCCAAATAAGATAGGATCAAATCATTGGCATCTGGGAACTGTGCTCTTATCCTCTTTGATTGTGAGGTTGTGTGCATTAATAATGGAGTTCTAAAGACTGTGATTCCACCTGATATACTGTATGACCTTAACAGTTGTGATTTTATCAGGGTTTCAGTGTATGAGAAAATGAAGGTATTTTGCAGCTCATTTCTGGCAAGGCTAGTTTGCATTATCTTGTGTCCAGAGTAGTTCTGATTTTTGTGTGTGCGGATTTTAAATGTAATTTTTGTTATTGATTGCTGTATTTCTGGTCATGTTACGAGTCACATTTCCTCAGATTGTTTTCAGTGAATGAACTTTACCTTCGCACTATTTGTGTTGGTTTAATTGCATGCTCAGAGTGATATGTTGTCATCTCATCGTGAGTTGTGTAAAATTTATCACTAGTGGGCAGAATTCTGCTCTGCTCTGAAGCTATTGCTCAGGATCCAAGATTGCAAAGAGGCTAGTGAAAGCCCCTTGTTGAGAATGGGGCAGTGGGAAAGGCACTTAAATAAATATCCTCTCTTAAGGACAGAAATATGCAGAGGTTTGTAATAAGTGTTTTCTAAGTCTTACATGTACGGCGGAACTTAACTTTTCTTCTTTCTTTTCCTCTCTCTCTTCTTCTTTTCTGTTGTTATCCAGTAGAAGGTGCAAGAGTGTCGTGCCCTGTTTTCCCTCTTTCAGCCAAGAAGATTCACTGAGGATCATATAAAGAAAATTGTCAAGACTGGTTGATTTAAGAAAGTGGTGTCAGCCTCTTTATGGAAGCTAATTCCAATTGTGTTGTCTCAAAAAAAAAAAAAAGTGCGTTAAGACAACTCCATCAAGAGGGCAGGCTCTCTATCCCTGGGCCCTCCCAACTTTTGTGCGTATCTGTGCCCCACAGGCGTATTATAATATTGTATGACATGTTTACAAGT